>VYXC01005739.1:99610-151473 GCA_013397175.1 Platysteira castanea
GACCCAGTGGAGAGAGAGGACCCTGGTTCCAGGCTGGAGCAGCCTGGCCTTGGAGGGCTGCATTCTGTGGGGAGAGACCCACGCCGAAGCATTTGAGGAGGACTGTGTGCCCTTGGGAGCGATTCACATTGCAGTAGGTTTGGCAGGACTACTGACTGTGAGATTGGATCCATGCTGGAGAAGTTCACGGAGAACTGTCTCCCGTGGGAAGGAACCCCATTGTGTAGCAGAGGAAGAACTCCTTTCCTTGAGCAGTGGAAGAAGATCTCAGGTGGCAAACTGATCAAAACCCCCATGCACTGTTTCCCTGCCCTGTCAGGGGGAAGGAGGGAGGGCCTGGGGGAAAAAAGGTGCTTTTAAGGTCTTATTTTACTTCTCCTTATCCTCCTCTGATTTTGTTAGTAATAAATTCCCTTTGTGAATTTATTTAAGCTGAGCCTGCTTTACCCTTGGAGTGTTTTCTCCCAGTTCTTATCTCAGCTCATGAACCCTTTGTAAATTTTTTCTATCCTCTGCCTGGCTGTAGCAGGGGAGGGCAAGTGAGTGGCTGTCATGAATGCCTGGAGTTTGGCCAGTGTCAAACCATGACATCAGCATATATGTACAGACTGCACCAGAAAAACAAACCAAACAAACCAAAACAATCTATCAATTGCAAAAACAATTTTTGAAGAGTAAGGGTTTTCAGGTTTAGCTGAGTTAATGGGAAGCAGCAAATTTTACAGTATGTCTACTTCTACTTGACAGTTATGTGCACTGAATGATTTCTAATTTATTATTTACTTTCATGTCTTTATAGTGTCTGCTAGCAGAGATGCACAATTTGCAGGAAATATTTGCATCAGAAACAGTTGCGGAAACTGAATTAATTGCACTAACCCATCTTTGTCATCCTGAAAGATAATATTTAAATGTTATATTCCATAAATATATACTCCCCCACAGTTGTCTATTTTATCAAGTCCTTCTTCTTCTCCTTGGAATATATCCTGTTCACTGGGAAACTCATGTATAACGAATGTACCAGGATAAACATTGACATATAATCCATCAGTATGTTGATTGTATACTCCCAAAGCTTTAATTATTTTTTATGTGCTCTTCACAATGAATACTGTTCTCATGTTTATGTGTTTATCTTTTGGTACATACTCAGGAAAAGTGTTATCTGATGTCTTGGGGTGATTTTATGACAATACTGTATTCCCCTATCGTCTGCTTTATGAGATGTCTCAAACCGAGACATCTGATTTCCTCAAGACCATTGTAAATAAAGATAAACCCCATTTTTTTATATAAATTTCTCTTTTTACAATTGATTTATTGTTATTTTTTTAAGGTTGTTTTAGGCATCATTAATTTTATATTCCTAAATCAGGCCTATACACAATATTTAGCTTTTTAACATCTAGTAACTTTTTAAAAGGTCTTTATAGTCTGTGTACTGATGTTTTAAATGTCACATATATTTTTCCCTTCATATTTTTTTTTACCTTTCTAGTCATCTAGTTCTGCAGTATTCTTTTTCGCAGTTAAATTTCCTATGATGCACAGATTTTCTGTTCTTTGTATGTGATGTACATATATCATACGTGTGTTTTATTTTGAAAGTCAACGTATCTCTTCTGTTATTGTTTCTGACTTTATTCATCGTCGAGTTTACCAAGGACACAAAGCTGGGTGAAGGGGGTGATACTTTAGAGTGTCCTGCAGCCTGTCTGTGAGACAGGAGACAGACTGGAGAAATGGGAAGAGAGGAACTTAATGAAAATCAGCAAAGGCAAATACAGGATCCTGTACCTGAGGAAGAATAACCCCAGGCATCAGGACAGGCTGGGGGCTGACCTGTTGGAAAGCATCTCTGCAGAAGAGGACCTGGAGTTCTGGTGGACAAGGAGATGTCCGTGAGCCAGCAGTGCCCTTGGGGCCAAGAAGGCCAGTGGTATCCCAGGGCACATTAGGAAGAGCATTGCCAGCAGGTCAAGGGAGGTGATCCTGCCCTTCTACTCAGTCCTGACGAGGGCTCAGGAGTAGCCCTGGAGCACAGCACCTGGAGTGCTGTGTCCAGTTCTGGCCTCCTCAGAACAAAACAGACAAGAAAGTATTGGAGCAGGTCCAGCTGAGGGCTATGGAGGTGGTGAGGCTGCTGGGGCGTATCACTTAGGAGGAAAGGCTGAGGGAGCTGGACCTGTTTAGACTGGAGAAGAGATGACTGAGAGGGGGTCTATCCATACAAACAGCTTAAGGGCAGGTGTCTGAGGATGGGGCCAGACTCTTTTGGTGTCCACACACAAGGTGATGGGCACAATCTTAAACTCAGGAAGTTTGATCGGAATAGGAGGGAAAAATTCTTTACTTTGGGGGTGACAAAGGATCAGACTGGGTTCTCCAGAGAAGCTGCAGTGTTTCCTTCTCTGGAGATATTCAAAACCCAGCTGAATGCAATCCTGTGTAATGTACTCTGTGGACTTCCTGTAGGAGTGGGGTTGGGCAAGATGGTCTCCAGAGGTCCCTTCCAAGCAATGGTTCTGTGGTTATGTGTGATCCTGCACCATCACTTGCAACAAACTCTTCAGCTTCCAGAATTTTAACTTTTTAATACCAGTCACCAGATCACACTCTTGCACTAACCTTGAAAATTGCTATCACATTTTTCTTGCTATTTTGGTTTCTCATTATTTTTACTACACTGTGAGTGAATTTTCCTTGTTAGTCATGAATTGCTATTCATTCTTAGAGACCCCAGGCATTAGGGAGACATTTGAAAAATGAGTATTGTGTAATCCCAGGTTTTAAGCAAACATTTTCTTTCTTGCTAGGACATATTCCAAATAACTGAGCTGTCACTAAGACCTGCATAATAACTGTCACTGAAGAAGCTAAAATTTTATTTGTAGCATGCTCTGGGGAACTAAATTTTTTTGGTGTTTCTTAGGTATTTATCCTTTAAACTCCGAGTATATTGTTATGTCTACACAGTACTGCTTAAAGCAGAAGGATGGTCTTAAGAACATTTTAAAGCTTAATTAATGATTTCTACTTGAATATTTGAAGGATATAAACACCAAAGAGATAGAAGAGTCAATTAGTGTATTGTCTAGGGTATGTAAAGGAATAATGAGATGGAATTAGGGAAGAAATATTTAGGTTAAATAACAAGAAAATCTTTCTGACACTGAGAATCACTTGCCTGTGAAATTGCTTCTTAAGGAAGAATGTTAAGGAATAATTTCTTAAGACAATTAAAAATATATGGACATAAAGAAATGCTATAGGGTAGAGGCAAGGTCTTATTGCAAAAGGAAGACCAGATAAAATTTCCCATGTTCATTTTTACCTGTGCTTTTTCAGTTTCATTATTGAGTGCCAAGATGTTTTTGGGGAAAACAACCTTTCTTCAAGCTGAAATGACATGAAGGAGTCATTCATGGGTTTCTAGTCACCAGACACTGTCATTAAATCACTAAGCTCTATAGCATTTAGGAGTCTTTAACTCCTCTAGTCAGTCATTACATGACTGGTAAAGACCAAATACATCATTAAAACTTAAATAGCTATCAGTTTTAAATTTCATACTGCAGAATTCAAAATGTCACTCATATATAATTCAAAAGATATTTAAGGAGAGCAATTAATGGCTTGCAGTAGCCTTCTAATCCGTGAATTGCAGTCTCAGATAAGATTAAAGTCCAATGTAATTCAAATGAGATTATGAGTAATGCAACAATTGTATCTGAACACATGAGATGAGTAAAAACCTTTCAGTTTGATTCTGAGGAAAAAAAAAACCCTGTTTACATGGGTATGTAATTATTTTGTAAGATGCTACTGATCACAGTCAATAGGACAAGAGGATAAATTTGTCCTTGAGGGTGGAATATAGATTTGCATTTAAGATATGTTTAGTGGCTGTCACACAGAGCTCAATTCCATTTAGTCAGCTTTGACAAATTCCTATTAAATAAAGTTTTGTATTCCAAGTCTAATCTATAAACCTTTGTGTAGTTAAACATCCCTCTCAACATGGATCCTGCACTATTCTGTTGACAGAGCAGGTGGGTGTCATTCCATAATTAAAGGATAAAGATATTCAGTCCTAACTAATCATTTTGTGTCTTTGCATAGCTACAAGATATGTTGAAAAAAAGGAAAAAGAAGTAGTCTCAAGAATCAAATGATTTTTGAAAAACACAGTTATCAGAGGATATGCCTAAAAGAAAAGTAAGGTAGTTATTTCTGACTTAAGGACTATTTGTCAACTGCATCAGCTCAGTAAAATACTGTAAGTCAGTCAATGAAGTATATTATGTGTAGAGGCAAAGAACACTTTGTTCAGTGTACTACTGCTATAAGAGATGCCTTTTTTAAAAAGTTCTAGCCACTCATATAAATTACCTATAAACCTAGTTCACAGAGGAACAATCGGGAAAATGAAGTGTAAAAAAAAATAGTGGTTCACTTTATAAAAAGTGTTAATAGCATTACTTAAAATGACAAGACCGACAAAGCTGAACTTGATTCCAAAAATATTTTTATTTATTCCAGGGTTTATTTACATTGTAGAGCATATGGAGTGAAGCATGTAGTAGAACAAATGAATTTACAAATAACATGTATATTTTCTTTTTTGTGATTAATTGAATTCAAATTATTTTACATTTATATTGTGAATACACACTAATTTTCCTAAATACAGTAGATTTATCATGTTATAAGATTGGTTTAACTATTACTTAGTCAGGTCACATTGAATTCAGATGGGTATGGGGACAAGACCTGGCAGTCTCAAGCATGGATAAATTAATCCTCTGGAATTAGTGCTTCCTTTAGATGACACAGGGTGTCACCTGAGAGTCTTTTCATGGCTTCCCAGAAAACAGTCATTTTGCAAAAGGTTGATGGAGGAATGGAACCATTTGCATAAAAGAAACATCTGTGAGGTCATATGGACACTTCCATTTGCTGACTGAATGGTATTTGTTAAGTAGTTCTCTCAGTTCATGGAAACTACTTTTCAGAAGTTTTTCCACTTTTATTTTATCAATCTACTTCACTAAAAGTGTACTGCAGCCATCGAAAATTGTACCAGTCCAAAGACTCTTCATAACAGGATGCTGAAATATCAAATTGTGGGATTTTAAAATAAATTATACTCTTACTAGGTGTGTTTAATTTGTCACACTTCTTTTATTTTGAGCATATTCATCTTATCTTTTCCCTTTCCTGTCTGAGGAGAATGGCCTGGTGGGCACCCACTGTCTACCAGGGTCAACCCACGACAGTGTTTTTTGGAGCATGAACACGAAGCACAAGGCAACAGCAGTTGTGCATTAATCATGCTGTAGTGATAGCTGTAATTGGGCAGCAAGATTTTTTGTGCATCCCACAGTTTGTTGGCTACGCTGCTTGTCTCTCGATTTTGCTGCGCTCAGGAATATTATAATACAAAAAATGGCTCTGTGCTTTGCTCTCATGTTAATGGCCTTGTTGTGCTGGGAAAGCTGTCTTCTGAAGAGTACGAAGGAATATATCTTCCTCTTCCCAAGTGGTCCTTGTTCACTCTTATGTCAGCTGTTTAGTGTGTAATCATCTTGAACATTATACAATTATATAATAAATAATCAATGCTGTCAGCCTATCATGGATTCTGCAAAATCTGGTGTTGTCCTGGTGTAAGAGAAGACAACATTTTGGGTGAAGAAATACTGAAAACTGCCCGGAAGTAGTTGTTCCTTGGTTGTCAGGGTGTGTGGAAAGATTTGGGCACAGAAAGTTCCTAAGCCAGTTATCACCTCCCATAACCTGGGGCTTTGTGTTTGAACCTGCAGGTAAGCCTGTAACTTGGTAGAAAGATTCCTTGCCTATCACGGAGAAAACCAACAACTTCTCACACTGTGCTATGTACTGCATGTCATCAACAGTTTTGGTGTTATAAGTTCTGAAAGTATAAGGAATAATTGGGCTTTTCTAAATTCAGAAATTCCTCATTACCTAAAATTTTATGCCAAATATCTAAAGCATATACCAAAGTATTAATAATTTGCATTACCTTTATTACATTATCAATAACCTTCCGATTACTCACAGAGACAGTGGTGATGTATATTATGAATTTCTAAACATTACCAGTGACTTGTTGCAGAAGCTGATAGTGTTGTAACAGGAACATCGAGTACACTTTCCTTACTTATATTCATTAACTACTTTAGCACTGGTAATCCCTGGGGAAAAGAGTGGCAAAAGCCTTGACAGAAATTCTGAGTGCTTTGAATATTCTGATCCGTTCTGTTCTGTGTGCCTTTAGTACTTCCCCCTGAAGTAAAAAATGTGGTTGGTCCAAGGAGCATGAAGGACAGATCTGTGCGACATTTTTTGTTTGGAGTCATTAAATTAATAACTGTCCTCCTCCCTTGTGAAACAGTCAGTGTCCTTGTCACAATGCACACATGTCTTTCAGATATTTTTTGGAACATTTCACTGTTCTCAGGAAGGATAATAAATTCTATGTAGTAAGTAGCACTTTAAAGATGTTCTTTCATGTAAAGGTTGTGGTTTTTTCTTCAAATTTCTTAGCTTTCTAGAAAGGGCACGAGAGTCTCTACTGTAGGAAGCAAATGACCAGCTGCATTTTTGTTATCTGTCATGATTGATGGCAACATATTCATCACTTTTCTGTCAGCTAGACATCTTTTTGTGTTTGACTTGAGCTCTCCTCTGAGACCCACTTCTGCAATATTTTGAAATTTTCATTTGCTATTTCTCAATGCTGTGCTGCTGAGGTTAATATTGTCTCTGGAAGACCTTGAATTGTTAATTCTAGCTTTGGTTGCATCAACATATTCTTGCTTGCTGAGACCTCTCGTTTCCTGAGCTGACAGAAGGCTGTTTGCATAATACACAGGATGCTGAAAATTCAGCAACCTCAATGTCATGTTATTGTAAATCTAGTCATTAGCTGGGCTTCCATTTTCAAAGTCAGAACCTTGCCTACAGTTGCATCGCTCTTTTAGCTCACTGTGCACAGCCCCTGAGCTATTCCCTAAACTTCAGAAGGTCACACCACCAGACTGCATGGCCCTATTTATGGAAAAGACTGAGACTGAGACTGAGATTTAAGGCAAGAAGCCATAAAAATAAAGCAAAAAATGTGTGAGCTGAAACATAACAGTGGAGAGACATTGAGAGGTTTCATGGAGCAAAATTAGTAAGACCTTTTCATGCTGGTACTATAAGGCGACAAAAGCAATGCACAGCTTATGAAATATTAAAATTCACACTGTTTGTAGATTTAGTCCTGATATAGGTTAATATAGAACACATTCTTTTTATATAATTTTGCCTCACTGCTTATAATGACAACCAACATGGAAATGTTTTTTATATACTTAGGAAAATAGAATCAACTTGTAGGTGAAAAATGTAAACAACTATTAAACAGCTGGTTAGATCATCCATATTTAATTTTTTTTCTTTTGGTTCTGTCTGAATGTGTGAAGATCTAAAAGAATCAATTGTTAAAGCCCCAACATGCAAAAAAAAGAGGGTTTTTTCCCTCCTATTTTTCATTTTGGCATTGGCACTCAGTTTCATGCTGAAAATAATAATTCTAGTCATGAGAATTAACTATGTATTTTAAATGTTTTATTTTAAATACACTTTATTTGGGGAAAATACAAAAATAAAGGTCTGATATGGATTTTATTTATTTATTTATTTATTTATTTATTTTTAACTGAGCCATTTTATTCTGATAGTACTTAAAAGTTTTCAATTTCCTTTAATTAAAAAAATTGCTCAGGTGACAAATTCCTGTGCAATGTTTATTTTCAACAAGCTGACTTCTCCAAATAAAATCACAAAGTGAATCCTGACCAGGTCTGCTAATCATCACGATAATTAATGCATCACTTATGGAAATAAAGCTAGTGACAGAGTAAGGCTGCATAACAGAAATGGTGGTGTAATTTTTTAGTCTATTTCTGAAAATTTCAGGTACTCANTAAGACCTTTTCATGCTGGTACTATAAGGCGACAAAAGCAATGCACAGCTTATGAAATATTAAAATTCACACTGTTTGTAGATTTAGTCCTGATATAGGTTAATATAGAACACATTCTTTTTATATAATTTTGCCTCACTGCTTATAATGACAACCAACATGGAAATGTTTTTTATATACTTAGGAAAATAGAATCAACTTGTAGGTGAAAAATGTAAACAACTATTAAACAGCTGGTTAGATCATCCATATTTAATTTTTTTTCTTTTGGTTCTGTCTGAATGTGTGAAGATCTAAAAGAATCAATTGTTAAAGCCCCAACATGCAAAAAAAAGAGGGTTTTTTCCCTCCTATTTTTCATTTTGGCATTGGCACTCAGTTTCATGCTGAAAATAATAATTCTAGTCATGAGAATTAACTATGTATTTTAAATGTTTTATTTTAAATACACTTTATTTGGGGAAAATACAAAAATAAAGGTCTGATATGGATTTTATTTATTTATTTATTTATTTATTTATTTTTAACTGAGCCATTTTATTCTGATAGTACTTAAAAGTTTGCAATTTCCTTTAATTAAAAAAATTGCTCAGGTGACAAATTCCTGTGCAATGTTTATTTTCAACAAGCTGACTTCTCCAAATAAAATCACAAAGTGAATCCTGACCAGGTCTGCTAATCATCACGATAATTAATGCATCACTTATGGAAATAAAGCTAGTGACAGAGTAAGGCTGCATAACAGAAATGGTGGTGTAATTTTTTAGTCTATTTCTGAAAATTTCAGGTACTCAAACGCTGTAAAGAACCATTTAAAATGCTAGAGATAACACTACAAAGGAAGAGAGCACAGATAATTTTGTGTCTCTTCTGGAGGATGTGTGATGCTTAGGCACTGACTTAACCACAATGGCTGAGTGCAACCCGCAGTCACACACTCAACTGCAATATTATTCTAACAGCATATCTGGTAAGTTTGAGGAGATACCTATTTTGATCAACCATATATTTTTCTCTCTGCATGTTGCTTGCATCTCTAGTATGTCACGATTTATAGCACAGTGCTAGCATCCAAGATGAACCTCTGTGTGGTACTATAGAAACATTAATGTTCCAGAATAAAATAGTGTTCAAGCACAAAAGAAACCACTCACCAAATTTCAAAAATCCTTAGGAATGGAAGAGGTCCAAATAGTTCAAAGTACTTGAGAAACAAAAATTAATGTTATCAGAGGTCTATTTCCTGTTAGAACATAGATTCTTTGGTTTACAACTGAAAAAAAAATTTAAAAAACAATTCTGAAAAAGAAAGGAAGAAAAAAGAGAGTTATCTGTGTAACACGAATCTCCTACTCAGAACATTTAGTCACATGCATAATGCAAATAAATCACTGTTACATGAAAGCCTTACAGGAAAAAAAAAAAAAAAAGGAAGAAAAAGAAAAAACTAAAAAGAAGAAAGAAAAAAAATGAAAAAGAAAATCAGCTAAATTCTGTAAAAAATTTAGTGATTAAATATCTGCTATCTGGGAGATTCATTCACATAAAGAAACTTAAATATTTAGTGGGCATTGGAAGAAAACCGTATTTTCCAGCTAACCAGCTGTCTGCTGCAACCTATCAATTAGCTAGATGTATTGCTAGTACAAGTACAAAGTAAAATGCTCAAGAAATATAAGAAGTTAATGAACATTATGTGAAGACTAACATTCACTCCTGTCTTCATTTCTCACTGATGTTTTAAATAATAATAAATGATTTCTGATTTGTTGAATATCATGTGTTAATTTCTGTAATACATTGACAGGTGAGAAAAAAATTCAAGTATTTTTCCATTTGTTTTCTTACAAAAATAAATTTAATTTTAAGGCTAACTTAATGAGGTCTGGTAAGAAATGAGGATTGTTTGATACTTTCTAAATGCAAAGCATTTAATGTTGAAAAAATTGGGATTTTTCTTCATGTAACATTCTACCAAGGAAAGCCAGAAGAAACAGCTTTAGGCAACTGATGGACCTTCACGGAGGTCCTTTGTACAGAGATTTTAAAAATTCAGTCTCTGTAGAAAGTTCTCCCAAATCATAATTTGCAAATCACAGTCTGGAGCTAACATTTCTAGAGAGTGCTGCACATTTTATGAGACCTCATTTAGTTTTGGGTCACCAAATCTTTATAAATGAGCTCAGATTAATTTTTAATAAACTCTCAAAGAATACACAATATCTAACTATTTGAATAAGAATTTTATTTAGGAGCTTATTAAGTTATTAAGGAAGATCAGTTTTTAAATTATTCAAATTTAATAAGTAAATCTTACACCAGAAATGTCTTTCCCAATCATATTTAGAATCTGATTCCTATTAAGATTTATAACTTCATAATCCCTTCTTTTTAATTCTAATTGTTTTGCTAGGAATTGAGGAGCTTACCAGACCAAAATAAATATCCCATAGAGATCAAAGAAACAGAGCAAAAGTTTAAGCCAGTTTAAGATAATATAATGCTCAAGGATGAGTCCTAAACCAGCTGTGCCACCACAAGTAGTGTGATATTGGACTTCACTAAGATGTATGCATATATACCAGGTGACAAATACACTTTTTCTGATTAAAGACTTATTTTTAGATTGTCATCTATCACATTTTCTTCATACATGAATGTGACATGATTTAAACATCAAATTATCATTGTTAGGGTACTCTATATGAATCTTACAAAGTCAGTGTCTTGGCATCTCCAAAGGAAAATATTATAGAATCATAGAATGGCCTAGGTTGAAAGGAACATTAAAGATCATCTAGTTCCAACTCCCTCGCCATGAGCAGGGATGGTCCCCACTTGACCAAGCTGGTCAGGGTCCCACTCAGTCTGGCCCTGAACACTTCCAGGGATAAGGCATTCACAACTTCCCTGGACAACATATTTGGGTGCCTCATCACCCTCACTGTAAATAACTTCTTGCTAATATCTAATCCAAATCTCTCCTTTTCTAGTTTAAAACTCTTCCCCTTGTCCTATTTTTCAAGTATTTTTCCATTTGTTTTCTTCCTATCTGACCATATAAAAAGGCACACTTTCATCTTTTATAAACCCTCTTTAAGTACTTGATGACCACAATGAAGTCACCTCAGACTACCCCTTTTCCAGCTTAAAACCCCAATTCTCTCAGTGTTTCCTCCAAAAGAGGTGTTCCAGACCCCTGATCATGTTCATAGCCCTCCTCCAGACCCCATCCAAGTCACACATCTTCCCGCACTGGGACCCCAGAGCTGGGGGCAGCTCTGCAGGTGGGGTCTCACCAGAGCGGGGCAGAGGGGCAGAATCCCCTCCCTCCCTTGCTGCCATGGGGCTTTGGATGCAGCCCAGGACACACTTGGCTCTCTGGGCTGGGAGTGTCCGTGGCCAGCTCATGTCCAGCTCTTCAAACCCCAACTCCTTCTCTGCAGGGCTGCTTTTAGTGAGTTCACCCAATATGTACTTATATCCGGGATTGTCCTGCCTAGTTTTGTCAGAATAAAGATCAAAACGGCACAAACTATTTCCTTTAGGTGTCACTTTAAAATTAATTGTGTAGGCTTTAAAATTCAACTTTAATAAAAAGCTAGTATACATATTGTATACCATTTCCCCTTCATTACATAGGATTTTTTTTTGAGTCACGTTTCTTCGTTGAAGAGTTTGGAACATCTAATGTTGTGTAAGCCTCAGAAACAATTTATAAGAGCAACACTGTCAGTGTCAAAACAATGTAGTATGAGATGTTGGACTGCACAATGATGAATTATATTACCACAATCCATACTCAGCTTCTGTTTAAATCTCACAAAGGAAAATAGTCTATTTCAGGAGACTTAAATTATGAGAAAATCCAGCCATCGCACTTAGATTTGAACTGTGTGTTATAAAACATTATTTGCTGCGTCTTCATAAAAAAAATTATTATAACATTAAATGTGAATTTACCCATCTTAATCCAAGATGTAAATATACCCATATTAGTGCTCTATGAGTGATCTCCATGAAGGTCAGTCCATTCAACCCTAATTCACCTACTTGACTTTTACAAAAGATTTACATCTATTATAATTTTACTCTGTTGCAATTCAGTAACAAGAATAGAAGTGAAATTAGCTGCAGTTTTATATCCAGGAAAAGCATGTAGCTCTTCATTAAACACAAACTAGAAATGATTTGTTTTTCAGCATTTTATTCTCTTAAATTTTAAGAATGTTGCTAATCTATGAATTGTGTTACAGATCAGAGTTGAAGCCATTAAATATATATATATAAAGCACTCTTTCTCCCTGATACAATTTTTTTCTTATTTTGTTTATTCTTAAAAAAATCATTCATATCCAGTGTGTGAACTGAATAGGAAATTATGATTTACTCTAACCTGAAAGAAGTAGGAGACTATAATTAGTCATGGCACCTAAATAAGTTGCTCATGATTTTAGCATCTCTGAAAACATAACTACAAGAATAGATCAAGTTACATATCATATATAACATATATATATATATATAATACATAAAGTCAGCGAGACAGCAGTAGCAGCGGTAACTGAGGTAAGTCTAAGGGTGAGGGTTTGATTGAGTTGTGCAGGGGGTTCCTGAGCTCAGGGACACTCAAGAAGCAGCCTTGATGTCCATCCAGATCCAGAAGCCCTTGGCAGTTATGGATAAGGGACATTACAGGAGAAATCTCCACTCCAGTAAGGCCATCTGATTGCTATCTATTGTTGATTATTCAAACCACCAGCAACAATAAAAAAGAGAAGCCCAAGGGCAGTCAAAAGAGACTTCAGGACCTTAAGATGATTTTTTGAAGAATCAGGAGCAAAGGTAGTGATTTCCTTCATCCTTCCAGTAAAAAAGAATAATATTCACAGGAATAGGCAGATCCATCAGATATATGTGCGGCTCCAAGGCTGGCGTAATCAGAAAAAATTCATATTCTTTGACTGTGGGATGTTCTTATCAACACCCGCTCTACTGGCATTGACACCTGATGAGATGCACCTTTTTCAGAGGATAAAACAATTTCTAGCACAGAAGAGAGCGGGGCTTGTTAATGGAGCTGTAAAGAAGCTTGGAAGGTGGAAAGGAAAAATACCACGCTTCCCAGTGACGAACAATGGGATGCTGTGCTAAAACTTGAAACAAGCACTAATGANTAGCGTCGGTAACTGAGGTAAGTCTGAGGGTGAGTGTTTGATTGAGTTGTGCAGGGGGTTCCTGAGCTCAGGGACACTCAAGAAGCAGCCTTGATGTCCATCCAGATCCAGAAGCCCTTGGCAGTTATGGATAAGGGACATTACAGGAGAAATCTCCACTCCAGTAAGGCCATCTGATTGCTATCTATTGTTGATTATTCAAACCACCAGCAACAATAAAAAAGAGAAGCCCAAGGGCAGTCAAAAGAGACTTCAGGACCTTAAGATGATTTTTTGAAGAATCAGGAGCAAAGGTAGTGATTTCCTTCATCCTTCCAGTAAAAAAGAATAATATTCACAGGAAAAGGCAGACACATCAGATATATGTGCGGCTCCAAGGCTGGCGTAATCAGAAAAAATTCATATTCTTTGACTGTGGGATGTTCTTATCAACACCCGCTCTACTGGCATTGACACCTGATGAGATGCACCTATTTCAGAGGATAAAACAATTTCTAGCACAGAAGAGAGCGGGGCTTGTTAATGGAGCTGTAAAGAAGCTTGGAAGGTGGAAAGGAAAAATACCACGCTTCCCAGTGACGAACAATGGGATGCTGTGCTAAAACTTGAAACAAGCACTAATGAGATCTCTCAATCATCTTCATGAAGTGTTGGCTACAATGAACTACAACAGAAATGTTTGCACTCTAATGCATGCAGCATGAGAAACAGGCAAGATGAGCTCAAAGCTTTGGCCCAGTCCCCACGTTTTGACAGCACTGGTATAAGTGAAACCTTGTGGGATGAGTCCTGTGACTGGAGTGCCTGGAGTTCCAGGCTCTGCAGGAGGGATAGGCCGAGCAGAAGAGGTAGAAGGGTGGCACTGTGTGTAACAGGAGGGATAGAATGTATGGAGCTCTCAGTCAGTAAAGGAACAATTGAAATCCCATGGGTAAGAATCAAGGGGCAAAGAAATGATGTGGATGTGGATGTCACTGTGAGAGTCTACCACAGACTTCCTGGCCAGGATGATGATTTTGATGAATTATTCTTTGAGGAACTAAAGGATGCTTCCAAGTCAACTGTGCTTTTCTTTATGGTGGACTTCAACTTGCCCAAAATCAGCTGGGACCATCCCACAGATGGTACAACCCAGGCCAGAAGATTCTTAGAAAACCTGGATGACAACTTTATGGAACAACTCCTAAGGGAGTGAGCTCAGGAAGATGCCATCCCTGATTTACTGTCTGTGAACAGAGTGGATCTCACGAGAAAAGTAGAGACTGGTATCCGTCTTGGACGCAGGAATCACAGAGCAATTGAGTTTAAAATTTTTAAGGAAGGAAAAGTGAAAAGTCCAGAAAAACCTCAACGTTGAACATGAGGAGAGCAGACTTCAGGTTCCTCAAGGAACCAGTAATGGGAAAATATTTTTGCGGGTGCGGATGTCCATCTGTTCTGGACTTTTCAGAAATCATGTTCACTTTTCAAATGTCACCTCCTAGGGGTGCAGGAGCAGAAATTCCCAAATGTCAGAAGTCAAACAGGCGAGGCAGAAGGCTGGGTAGGCTGAACAGGAATCTTCTCTTGGAAATAAGGTGAAAAAGGAAGGTGTATGCCCAGTGGAAAGAAGGTTAAGTGACATGGGAAGAAAACAGAGATGCTGCTGGTCACTTTAGGGACAAAATTCCTCTGGCCAAAGCTCAACTGGAGTTAAAGCACACCAGAACCGTGGGGGAAAATAAAGAGTTTTTTCAAACAAATTTTTATCAAAAGTCTGTGTGGAAATAACATCAGAATAACATCACAGTGTGAGGATGGTCACCTCGCAAACAGGGACATGGGCAAGGCAGAGGTGATTAGTGCTTTTTTTGATTCTGTCCTCAGCACAGATTATGGGCCAAGAGGGTCCCAGTGCCCTGAGCTGAAGGACCATGACTGTGAGAATCATCAGCTCCCAGTGGACCTTGAACTTGTGCGAATTCTACAGCTCCAACTGGACATCTCTAAAAATCCATGGGACCTGATGGGATTCATTCATGAATCCTCAAAGAGTTGGCTGGTGTCACCACAAAGGCTTTTGACTATTTTTGAGCCATCTTGGGAATCAAGAGAGGTCCCGGTTGACTTGAAGCTGACAAATATAATCTGATTTTTCAAGAAGGACAAGAAGGAGGACCCTGGAAACCCCAGACCTGTCANTCTCACTTCGGTGCCTGGTAAAAGCATGGAAAAGATTATTCTGGGGGTATTGAAAAGCACCTGGAGGTCATTCATCACAGCCAGCATGACTTCATGAGGGAAAAGTCTTGGTTGAACCTGATTATCCTCTACAACCAAGGTAACTCCACTAGTTAATCAAGGGAACATACCTGATGTAATCTTTCTGAACTTCAGCAAAGTTTTGATAGTGTCTTTCCCAGGATCCATCTGAACAAAACACCCAGCACTCAGCTGGATAAACACATCATGCAATGAGTGAGTAACTGGCTCAAGGGTTGGGCACAAAGAGTTACAGTGAGTGGGGTGACATCACACTGGTGACTATTCACTTGTGGAGTTCCACGGGGCTCCATACCCAGCCCAGTTTTCTTCAGCATCTTCGTTAATGACCTGGATGCAGGACTTGAAGGAACACTAAGTGTGACAACAAGACTAAATTGGGAGGAGCTGTTGACTCGCTCAAGGACAGAGACACCTTGCAGAGACATCTCAACAAATTAGAGAGGTGGGCAATCACCAACTTTACGGAGTTTAACAAAGGAGAATTCCTCATTCTACATCTGGGAAGGGGAAACCCTGGTTGTCCATATGGACTGAGGAATGAGATGTTGGAAAGCAGCACCATGGAGAGAGACCTGGGGCTTCTGGTCAACAGAAAGTTGAATATGACCCAGCATAGGCCAAGTGTGTCCTGGGGTGCATCAGGCACAGCATCACCAGTCAGGCAAGGGAGGGGATTGCCCTGCTGTGCTCTGGACTGAGGTGGCCTCACCCTGAATCCTGGGGGCAGTTTTGGCCACTTCAACAGAAGAAAGACATTGAGCTCTTAGAGAGTGTTCAAACAAGGGCCATGAGGATGGTAAAGGTTCTAGAGGGGAAGCCACATGAGATGTGGCTGAAGGCACTTGCTTTGTTCAGCCTGGAGAAGAAGAGACTGAGGGGAGACCTCATCACAGTCTGTTACTTTCTTGTGAGGGGAAAAGTGGGGAAGACACTGATCTTTTCTCTGTGCCCACTGACAGGACTCGAGTAAACAGCGTGAAGTTGAGACAGGGGAAGTTTAGGTTGGATATCAGGAAAAAGTTCTTCACCCAGAGGGTGGCTGGACACTGGAACAGGCTCCCCAGGGAAGTGCTCACAGCACCAGCCTGACAGAGTTCAATGAGTGTTTTGACAACGCTTTCAGGCCCATGGTGTGATTCTTGGGGTGTCCTTTTCTGGGCCAGGACTTGGACTCTTATTGATGCATCTCTTCCAAATCAACATATTCTGTGTTTCTCTGATTCCATAATCATTCCGGTGGGAATTCAGGGGCTCTATGCCACGTTATACTACAGGTTTTCCTTATATTTCAACAGATGTTTGACTCCTGTCAAAAATTTTGGACATGAAAGTATACAAGATCATCAATATCTAAGTAATTTCTGCTAAATTTCCCTTTCTAATATATTGTCAGTGTAATTATTATTTTATTTTAATGCATATTTTAAAATGTTTAAATGACAGAATCCAATTTTGTTATATTTCTAGCAAACCTCTTTGTAACAAGTAGAAAAGTGAACAACACAAAATAATAAAGAAATATAATTCTATTTAGGACCTAATGCCAATAGATCTTTACAAAGGGAGTGATTCTGCTTGATACAGTTCCATTTAGTTCAAACCCGAAAAGAATTTGTTATATTTGTTATTTGACAGTGGTTTGTGTAGGCATATTTTTCAAAGTGGCAAAATGAAGCAATAGCAGATCTATATTTTAGTGTATATATAGAAAACCCTCAGCATTTGTATAGTTTTTGACCCAAAATTATACCTTACAGGTAAGTAATTAATTAATTTTACTTTCAAGCTGTATAATTTTAATTAGTAAGTGAGAGAAACTTATTTTAATATTGAAATTCATAGTGAATATTTCTCTGTTCATTTGCTGACTGGCACAAAACATATGCTGTGTTGATGTAGAAAATGAGACTATTCAAGGTTCCTGAGAGCCTCTGGCTAAAATTCTGTCATTACACTAAAAATAATATTAATATGATTTACCTTGTCCAGATAAGGTTCACTTTGTTTCTGTGCAGTCTCTTGAAGCTCATTTGCAAGGCTGATAAAAAATAAAAACTAATCTGAATTAGGATTACTGAATCTACATAGCAAATGGCTAAATGAAATGAATGTATGTACTTGGCCCACAGCTGATAAATTCTGAACTCAGACAAGTATATGCATGAGGGTCACAGACAGAGAAAAAAGTTCAGAACACAGCTAGGCACAGAAATCTTCTGACAGGAGCAGAGAACAGAAGTATGGAGAGCGAGTATTCAGAGAACCTCTAACACTTAGCCACAGCTTTTTAAAATCACATATTTATTGCAGTTTTTTCAACATACCACCCGCCTCCCCACCCGAGCAGAAATAATGGACTGTGGGGATTCATAAACTTCAGAGATTTTTAAGTGTTTCCTGTCCATCTTTGCTATTTTTCAAAACTTCTGCTGTTAACTTTTAAGACCCCCTGCCCTCAGGTCCTCTCTGGAACACTGTCCTGGGTTCATAGATAACAAATTGTGGGCCAAAATGACTATTTCTATGCAGTTTCCATTTTGATTTACTCCCTGGTCTGCGACTAGCTCCTTGTCTTGTTTTCATTCTCATTTCATTTTATTTAGTGTATTGCTTCCCTGCTGATTCCATTTAGGTTCTCACTGCAAACTGATTCTTACCCCAAACACATACACAGGAAATATTTCAAACTGCCTTTCACAGCTGTTTGTGCAGTGTAACTATTCCCTCATTCATGTTTCACTTGCATGTTCAGAGTGAAAACTCTTCCAGAAGGGGACCTAGATATTTTTAAGTGCTCTCAATGGTACCCAGAGACCTGCCAATTTTTTTTTTTTAACTAAAAAACGAAAAGGGGAGTACTTGATTCTTTAACTTTTATTCAAAATAAAAACCAAACAAACCAAACCTAAACCAAAAAACCACCATCACAACAATAAAACTTCACCAAAATCAATGTCTTGAATGTTAATTGCAAATTCCTGAGTTTTAGTAATTGACACAAAGAAATAGTAGTGTCATCAATATCTAACAAGAAGTCTTCCTCAGCACAATTAAGGCATCTTTACTGAATCACTGGCACCTTTACATGGTGATGCATCCTGTTGATACAGTTCAAAACAATCAGGACAACATTAAAACATGTGAAAATAGTGACAGCATTTTTTAAAACTTCAATTTAATGAAATCTAAAATCCATTACTGGGCAAACGTTACAAAACAACTAAATTTCAGAAAACTGAAGAGGTGTCTGATAATAGCTCTGGATATTTTCTATTTAAAACACCTTAAAAATGTGAAAGAGTAACAGTTAAAGCAAGTATTACTTGAATTTATATTTTCCTTCTACCTTCGAGGTTGAACATTTTAAATAATGTCTTGTAGAGCAGATATACAACAGGAAGCTTAATAGGGATGCTGTTTCCATAACAACAAGTAGGATTTGAACAAAAACACAATACGAAATGGTTACTATTCTTCACAGTACATAAAAGCAGTTATTCAAAATTAGGAGCCGCATGACATTGAAAAAACAAATTAAGGCAAAGAGTGCTAACAATTCTGCTCCATATTTAGTAAATGTTTCACTTGTAAATACTTGAGGAACAGCTATAAGAACCCAGAAATTTATTGTATTGTTAATGTCAAGTTAAATCACGACCTGAGAGAGGAGAGGATTTTTCTAATGCACAATTAAGTGAAAAAACAGTCACATTCAGAAAAGCTACAGAAACAAGCTACCTAACAAGTCTAGTTAGGTATAAATTGGCTCACACAATGAATAAATGAAAAGTCTAACTCTGCCTTCAGTGAAAGTCTTTATTTTTACCTTTTTACTTTGCACTCATAGAACAGGGTGTTCATGATTTTTGAATCTTTCTTTCCCGTTTTTCACCAACTGCATTATACTTCACAGACTTTGTGTTATTCTGAAAACGTCATGATTTTTTAGATCTTATTTTACCTCTAGGTATATATTTTTAATTTCTTTACAAAATTTAAATTTCTGTTCATTTTTGCATGTAATAATGCTGCATATTGAAGATAGGAAATTAAAATAAGGACATTTCAGCACCATAGGAAGTTCTTCCACCTCCTTGTGGATTTCCACTTTGGTGTGGTTTTTTTGCTTGTTTGTTTCTGTTTGTTTGTTGTTAGGGAATATTATTTTTGTTGAATTTGTAAGTTTTTCACCTTATATATTATGACATGTACGAGTTAGTCAGAAAGTGAGTTTAAAAGCCTAAAGAGATTTGGTTCATTAGACATTTCCCAGTGTAGATTTTGGAAATGCACCCTTCTTGAATGATTCTAATGCCATATTGACACAGCCGAACTAAAGTAACCAAGGCTTTAGTGTCAAATGAGGGCAGTTTGATATGAAGAGGAGAATATTTAGTATCTTTTTAATTAAGAGAAATATCTGTTGCTAGTGTCAGTTTATTAGAACACCAAATTTCAAGTCTATCTCTATCTTTCTCACTCTGACTTTACCTTGTCATTAAGATTAAACTGACTTTTTAATGCAAGTGATTAGTTCACACTCATCTTGGGAACAAATGCTGGGAAGTTTTAAAAATGCTCTCAATTTCCTGAAGCCTAAAAAAAAAAAAAAAAGAAACAAACCAGGGAGATATTAGAAAAGGGATCACAACCTCTTTATGATATTGATCTTGACTAGTCTATTCCTACTGAGCTTCTACTCTCAAAACTATGTTTTGCAATGAAAAGTAGAAACCACTGCAGACTTCTGCCTTCTTTTCTGCATTCACAGTGTCATATGGTTCACCTAAGAAGCTTCTTGATATTCAAATGACACATTAGATAAAGATGCTCCTGTCAACATAGTATGGAGGCCTGATAATTACACAGGAGCAGATAATCAGAAAATGAGAACTACAAAATGCTGACAGAGTACCATTCCCAGATTAATTACATTCCCAGTTCCTAAAGGAAATAGAAGAAATAAAAGAGCATCTGATTTTAAATGGTGGAGTTGTTTTAAACAGAGGCAGTGAATTGTATCAACAGGATGTGAATGCTATGGGATATATCATAAGAGTGTCTCTGTTTAAAAAATGGATCAAGGCATTTCGGAGACTTTTGTCATTGGTATGAATGAGCATGAGAAAGGTTTGAAATATCTAGAAGTGTATTATTTAATATATGTAGCCAAAGATTCATAAGCTTATTATAATCCTCTGATTTTAGCAGGGCAGTTTACAGATTGCCACATGACAAAATGACCTCAAAATGAAAAGTCTGGTATTAAGAATATTGACAGTGATCAATTTAAATTAATTTTGAAGTAAATGATTATTGTTTACAAGTGGAATGTAGTGTGGACTAAAGTGATGTCAAGAGCCTTTTTGTCATATATCTTTTACTTAGAGATTATGTGCAATTAAAAACAATTGTGAGAATTAATTTGGTATTACAAAAAGCTTGTGGTTTGGCATGCAGAGCAATTTTAAATAAAAATGTAGAGAAAAGTGATTAGTAAATGCTCTTAAAACTACAGATGATAATTTAGCAAATAGAGAAAAGTATGTAGATGTAGAATTAGAAAAGAAAAGATGGAATGTCTTGAGTCAAAAAACTAAGGCTGAATTTTTACTAATTTAAAAACCTAGTGAAATCACATTTAAAGAATTCCACACTTGTCATGTTATTATGAATGAAAATATGCCATTGAGAACTTTGGTTTCTACATTTGGCACATATTTTATACCTTAAGCCAAAAACAATCAGTCAAGCTTAATTTCAATTTAGGTTATTATGAATAAATTTTTTTTTGTTTGTTTCATTTCTGGAACAAGACTAATATTTAAAAATACCCCAAAATATCAGCAACAAAACCCTGAGAAAATAAAGAAAAAAAAAAAGTCCTAAATGTGAAAGAAGTAATTAATTCATACAATTTTATCTCTTTTCTATTAAAAAAAAATAAAGAGAAGCAGCCACAAAATTTGAATTATGTAAAAAATGTCTCCATCAAAACAAAATTCTTCTATACTCTGGTACTTAAGGATTAAGCTAATCATTCAGCAATTAGACTTTGAGAACTATTTTTTTTTCCTACTTCTTCCTGAAGGAATACATAAAGAAAATGGGATTCTGTGAGAAAGAACTTACCAGAAGTCGACAGGTAAAAAACCCAAACCACTTAAAGATACCTCCAAAACCTGAGAAAGCTGTGACTGCACCATCCCCTGAGTTTCTCAACTAAATTTCAAAGCATAAAATTCTATTTTCATAAAACATTGACTAGATGTGTATCTGCTTCAATGGAAACTAATCAGGAAAAGAGTAAGATACTTACTTTCCATTAGATGTATAACAGTCAAGTTTAAAGGTCTTGGTGAAATTCCTGCAAGATAGGCTGCATCATTATCATATTTCATGAAAGAAATATTTTACTTGACTTTGATGCTTAAAAGACTTGACATTGTCTGATCTTCTTGTTAAAGAAAGAAAATATACTAGTTTGCATCAATATGAAATTGGATAACACAGCAGTCCTGTTTCCATTTAGCAATTCTAAACAACAAATTTTAACATGTGAACCTGCACGAAATAATTTTGGTGAAATACAACTGATGCCTAAAGATTTTTAGTCTTTTCATATATTTGTAGCTTTGTAGATTTTTAATATATAGCTGTATAGTTTCAAGCACTTCCTTACACTTTAGAACAGAAGTTACCCTTTCTCACACATTATGTCACACTCTTGAAATTCTCTTTGGTCTTATTTTCAAGGAAAAGAATTTATAACAAGGACATCCTGTTTTGCACCAGCACCTGGGAGACATAACAAGAAATACGGCTAGGAACCCCTTGGAGGGACTCTAATGAGGCAGATCCAAGGGTGGGTTACCACGGCAACCATTCTCCTATTGGATGTACTTGCTGGATATACTAATTAATTAAAATTATAAAAACTGTGAAATTTGATCGGGCGCACGTGTGTAGGCATCGTCTATGCACCTGAAACCTTTCATTAAAAGACTGCTTTTTATGTTATCAATTCCAATATTGTTTGGAAAGTTTTTTTCCAATTTTAAGCATGAGAAAAAAATCTCTCAGCCAAATTTCAACAGATCACATAAAATTACTAGCCCAGTTTAGAAAATAGAGAGAAAAATCAGTTGTACTAACATTTTACAAAACAGCTTGCTAATATGTCATGTGCTTCTATTTCTCTCTAAGAAAGCAGCCTGAGAAATTAAATTGCACAAAAAAAAAAAAAAAAAATCATAGAACTTGTTGTCAACCACTAATTATTACATGCTGTTAAGCAAACACAGAGAGCTTCAAAAAGAACTTGAAAAAATAACTTGTTATTTAAAAAGTAAGTTATTATTGTATATGAGAAAGATTTTTGAAAACAGAAGGAAAAAATTGATGATAAAAAAATAAAATTTAGATTTCAGATAAAAACCAGGGATTTCAGGCCCTGAAGTAATGACTACTTATGTCATAATTAAAATAGAATCCAAGTTTTGACTTAGATAAGTATACATAAGCAACAAAAGTTTCATCAGGTAATGAAACACACTTTTTTAATGAAAGAAAAAACCAGTGTTTTCTTGAGTGGGTCGGGATGTGAGGGGGGAAAAAAAATCCAACATGATGTCAAGTGTTTAAACTGCCANATTAAAATTATAAAAACTGTGAAATTTGATCGGGCGCACGTGTGTAGGCATCGTCTATGCACCTGAAACCTTTCATTAAAAGACTGCTTTTTATGTTATCAATTCCAATATTGTTTGGAAAGTTTTTTTCCAATTTTAAGCATGAGAAAAAAATCTCTCAGCCAAATTTCAACAGATCACATAAAATTACTAGCCCAGTTTAGAAAATAGAGAGAAAAATCAGTTGTACTAACATTTTACAAAACAGCTTGCTAATATGTCATGTGCTTCTATTTCTCTCTAAGAAAGCAGCCTGAGAAATTAAATTGCACAAAAAAAAAAAAAAAAAAGCATAGCACTTTTTGTCACCCACTAATTATTACATGCTGTTAAGCAAACACAGAGAGCTTCAAAAAGAACTTGAAAAAATAACTTGTTATTTAAAAAGTAAGTTATTATTGTATATGAGAAAGATTTTTGAAAACAGAAGGAAAAAATTGATGATAAAAAAATAAAATTTAGATTTCAGATAAAAACCAGGGATTTCAGGCCCTGAAGTAATGACTACTTATGTCATAATTAAAATAGAATCCAAGTTTTGACTTAGATAAGTATACATAAGCAACAAAAGTTTCATCAGGTAATGAAACACACTTTTTTAATGAAAGAAAAAACCAGTGTTTTCTTGAGTGGGTCGGGATGTGAGGGGGGAAAAAAAATCCAACATGATGTCAAGTGTTTAAACTGCCAGAAATCTGTAATGGAAATCTTCTCACATACCAAGACAGTATCACAGAGAACTGTAGAGCACATTGTCTTTGGGGAATACATTAGTCTTAGAATTGCAAAATACCACAAAGCAATGGCCAAAAACATTTAACAAATGGCAAAGGAGCATAATACCTTTTAAAAAATAAATTAACACAATAAAAATGTAGGCAACATATTTTAAAAAGAGAATCAAAAAGCATCTGCTAAGGGACATATAATCAATAATTTACTACTTTCTAAAAAGTTTAGAAAATAAAAAACATTACAAAACTCTGTATTTTGACAGCTATGTGGTAAAGAAGACAGGACTATGGAAAAAAGTATGTTAAGTATTGAAAATGTATTCCCATCCTGCAATACAGCAGAAGTTTTGAAACAAAGGCCTCCTTGGTAAGTTTGCTGGTAACACAAAATTGGGAGGAGTGGCTGATACTCCAGCGGGCTGTGCAGCCCTCCAGAAGGACCTCAACAAGCTGAAGATACAGGCAGAGAGGGACTTAATGAAGTTCAGCAAAATGCAGGGTCCTGCACCTGGGGAGGAACAACCCCAGGCACCAGGACAGGCTGGAGACTGACCTTCTGGAAAGCAGCTCTGCAGAGAAGGACTTTGGGGTGCTGATGGACAGCAAGCTGACCGTGAGCCAGCAGTGCCCTGGGGGCCAAGGGATCCTGGGATGCATTAGGAAGGGCATTTCCAGCGGGTGAGGGAGGTGATCCTGCCTCTCTACTCAGCCCTGTGAGTGCCTCCACTGTGCTTACATTACACCTCTCCTGTGCCCTGGTGAGGCACATCTGGAGCATTGTGTCCAGTTCTGGGCTCATCAGCATAAAACAGACAAGAAAGTGCTGGAGAAGGTCCAGCTGAGGGCTGTGAAGGTCACGAGGGAATGGGAGCATCTCATTTATGAGGAAAGGCTGAGGGAGCTGGGTTTTGTTTAGACAACTGAGAGGGGACCTCATCAGTGTGTGTGGTCGATGTATCTCTCTGAATGGGAGAGCCAAGCCTGTGGACCTGTTTGGTGCTGTGTGTTTGGTGCTGTCAAACAACAGGACAAGAGGTAATGGGTAGAAACTGATGAACGGGAAGTTCCACTTGACCGTGAAGAAGAACTTTTTTGCTGTGCTGGTGAACAAAATCCGAAATAGACTGTCCAGAGAGTGTGTGAAGTCTCCCCCACTGGAGATATATAAAAGCTGTCTGGACACAGTCCTGTGCCATGTGCTTGGATGTCCCACTCCGGTCCCTTCCAGTATTACCCATTCTCTGATTTTGTGATTCTATGATGCATTGGCCGTGATAAAAATAAATATAGATGAAGCAGTGTATGTAACTCTTTCCAGAAACACAGGAATTGTTTTCCTTTTCCTATTAAGACAGATAATAATAATAAAAAAAAACACCACAAAAACAAAAACAAAACAAAACAAAAACAAAACAAAACAAAACAAAACAAAACAAAACAAAACAAAACAAAACCAAAACAAAAAACAAAACACAAAGTTTTTTAAAAATTGATGCTTAAGACCAGGTATATAAACTTCACTACAGGCTTTCATAGGAGAAATGGAGTATGTGACAAGGTTATTTCTAGGCAACTTTTGTCTGGTGTTTTCATTCAGATCCAAATTTGAACTTTATTATGAAGGATATTGAATTTAGTTATACAATTTCGCCCTACCTCCTACTGTGATTTTCCCATAACTGGAAAAATAGAACTAAATCAAGCAATTTGTTAGTACTGTATATATTAAAGTAGTACTGTAAATAATGTAGTGGTGACAGCTAGAGGGATCCATCAAATTTTATTTTCAATAATTTTAATGAAAAAATTAAGAAGTATTTTTACAACAAGCATTTGATTTTTTTTTTTTTTAATCATCTCTTTAAAAAAGTCAGGCTTTTTTTTGTTTACCCTTAAACATTATTTCCTATGTGGAAGAAAACATATTTCTTTTTAAACAGCCTTAGATAGCTAGGTTTTTTTACACATCCATCTCTAACATTTCTAATGATTCCATATAGCTCTCTTTTATACATATTAATTTAAAAGTAGTGGAGAAGAAAAATCAGTGCAAATGAAATGATACAGGATTTTTATTGTAAAGGCAAATAAGCAACATCTTTGTTAATCGTGTATGGTATTGCTCTTTTCCTGAAAAAAAAAAAAAATATCTGTTTTACTTCTCTCTATCACTGTTGACACAATCGAAGCAGCTTTCATATTCACTATCTGAAAATAATGTGTGATTTTGCAGTACCACATTGAATCACATGGAATTAACACCACTAGTTTTCCCAGTATCTCCGGTAGCATGAAGGGATGTGTCTTCCAACATATGAAACAAAAAATAACTATTATTTAGATAAGAATGTTAATGATTATTTATTTCTTTTTCTGTATCTTGGAAGGCAGACTTGTCTACTTCACAAAGTAGAAGTTTGTGAAGGTGAAGGGCGTCTCTTTCTGCTCAGAGTCAAACCTGAAAGGATGCTTTCAAGGGGAATATTGTGCAAGACCTTCAAATGTGAAAGATTTGAAAGATTTTGAAAATCCTCTGGAATTAAAAGTAATGGTTTATTCCCAGATAGAAATACGCTTACATTACAATATGCATCTAAATATAACTGACTTATCTAGTTGTAATAAAACAGAAAAAGGTTTATATGTTGGCTGACTCTGCATCTTCAACGATAAACCAAAAATATAAGTGTCATAAAACTTGGTGTCCTGGGTTGAAGTGTAGTCTGTTACCATCTTTGTGAGCTGTTGGAACCAGGTGGAGCAGTGTTTTCCCTGCCTTCTCCCTCTGTACTATCTCCTGTGAATGGGCCATCAATGCCTCACCCCATGACTCAGAGATAACTCCCCCTTGGACCATCTCCTGTTAATGGCCCATCACTGCCTTATCCCATGACTCACCATCCCATTGTGAGATGCTCCGCCCAGAGGGAGGAACCAACTATCCCATCCTGGATATAAGCTGGGATTCTGAACACCACAGGAGGGCTTGCCTGCTGGACTCCCAGAAGACAAGACCTACTGCTGGACTTTCAGACCCTTCTTTCTACAGGATCACCGCTTCAACAGAACCACTTTCACCTGGACTGCCACCACCATAGAGTGTCAGGTTGTATTCTGACTTTTGTCAGTATCCTTGTATTACTGCATTTATTTATTTCTTTTAATTTTCTCCTATTAAAATTATAATTCTGACTTGTGATCTCCCACTGGTTTGATTTCAAACTAGTACACTTGGTGCAATAGAGATTATGAGAACCCATCTTTCAGATATTACTGCTAAATTGAAAATAGACTTTAAAGGGACTTCCCAGTCTGTGATGAAATTTTTTAGCTTTAGGAGCAGTGCTTTCTTAGTTTTTCCCTGGGTCCACTCAGAAGAGAAGAAATTTAAAATTTTGGAATGCATTAGATATCTGAAAATAAACGTATGGTATTTTGGTTCCAGTTGTAAAATAAATTTTTTAGGATTCTGCTAACTATGCCAGTTTTTCAGAAGTGGGTGATTTAGATTTCTTAAAGAATCACTGTCAAAGGTAGAAGCGAAATTAGTTTTAATTTGATGTTGTAAACCATGGCTTAATCACAGATCAGTGGCAAGGGTCTCTTAGTTATTTACAACATGGAAGAATACACGAATAGAAATTGAGTTAGAATCTAGCTAGAATGATTAACACAGACATCAGACACACAAAAACTCCTGGGGAGATTCCTGCCATGCAGCCACGCTACCTGGCAGAGAGAACTCAAGGAAGGCTAACTTAGACTGTCATATTTATGGAATAAAGTGGTTGGCTCATCGTCAATTTGCATACAACAGAAATCTAACAATGTTCATGAGGTTACTTGTACCCACAACTTTCTTTGAGCAATACTGTTGCTTGGAAAAACAGCTCGCTATTCCTGTGTTAATTGGAAGATCAGTGTTCCAAGCTCATGAGCGTGGATGCTCACTGGGCCACTCTGTTCCTTTGTGGGTTTCCTAGAGGTGTTCCTGGCTCAGTAATGGCTTGAGACTTTCTCTCCTTTGTAGTCTGTACCAAACAGCTACTTATTTGGTTAAAAGTCCAAGTCCATCTGTCACACACCCATCTTATTTTTCGTACCACTATTATTATGATTGATTTATTATTGTACCATCATTATATTTGTATAATTATCAATCATTAGCAAGTGATTCTACTCTACATCTAAGAATTTCAGAATAAACTTTTAAAAATGTATTGACCAACTGCTGCAAATATGTTTTTTCTTAGCAGTTTTGTGAGATATGAATCATCAAAACATCTTCAGACATGAATGTGACGTGAATAAAATTGTGGAAAACACCATGCAGCCTGGCTTACCCTCGCTTTCCTGCCCTGTGTTGCCCTGCCCTACTGGCCCCAAGTGAAGCCCCCTCCCCTGCCCCAAGTTCCCTGCACTGTACCACAGCTCCACTTCTGCTTGTGGCTGAAACTCAGTCCAGGGAGATCTCTCTGTTTGGGATGCTGATGTAGAAATATGATGCACAGCACAAGTCTGGGTCTGATTCAGATAAAAATAAAAGCTGCAGATACACTTTGCATATTTTGCAGATACAGTGAGCATACTGCCATGGATCTGTTTTACTTATTTTGGCTTTAGACTAAACAATTCCAGTGACTAAAGGAATTTTTTTGAGTAGCTATTAAGGTAATTTGATTGTAGAATTTATGAAACTACCAGAGCAAATTGTTTAGTCAGTTACATAAATCTCTGCAAGGGCTGAGACGTGAAACAAAATTCATCAAGTTTAAGCCTCATGATGCATATTTGTCTCTCTGATAGTTTTCAAAGGTCTTTTGCAGTTTCACAAGAATATTAACTATATAAATTATAAAATAAATAAATAAAGAAGGTTAAGCCAAAGGCAGGATGGCGGGTTATAGCTAATACCAGAATCAAAGCACAGACCTACATTTAAAGAAAGACTGGAGACAGACAGGAACATGTTGTTATCCAAGCTAGAGTTGCCCAGAGATACACATCAATAAAATCAGCATTTACACACACCTAATTACAGACACTGGTACCCGCTTCAATAATTCATCACTATGTCTCAAAATGACTGCATGTGATCTGAATCATTTGGTTTATTCTCTATGTTTTCACCATATCTTCAATGCAAGTACTCTCATTTTCAGTGTTTTCTGTCCAAAGGAGCTTATTGGCAATAACTTTCCCATCATAGATTGCTGTTCTTCATCTAGAATTATATTTAATGTAAAATTTGTTAAAGTGTCTAGGACAACCTACCATGTACACTTTGATTAAAAGTTATTTCTGATTTCACTCACTTTGTCATGGTCCTTTTCCCCAAACTTCCTTCTGAGCCATGTGTCTTTGAAAGATGTTTAACACAGGTGTTTAGAGATTTCCCACAGATTTTTTCTCCAGAAATGATTAATTCAGTAGATCTATTAAATTCTTCACCTATGATTTCTTTTCAAAACATGCAACCATTTTGAATGTAGTTTGTTTATTAATTTATTTTGTTTTCTTGGTTTTCATTGCTATTGTTTTAGTTTGGTTTGATTTCTTTATTGCTATGTTTCCTTCTAGTACACACTATAAAGATAATGGTAAAGAATTTTCCCCTGACTTCTCTAACAGTCTAATAGCTATTATTTAGCCCATATTTTACTGTCATTTCAAAGGCAAAAAACCTTGCTTTTAAAGTACTGGTGTATTTAAAACTTACCAATCTCTTGAAAATTTAGATAGGTTGAAAAATGCAATGCTTGTTTCACTTATTGCCATATTTCTTGGTAAATGTAGTGTGAAAAAATCTCAGATGAAAATTAGAATTTTGGGCTTTTCAAACAACCTTCATATAAAAAATTTGCTGAGATTCTGCCCTGAATCAATTTTTTTTTTTCCTGGACGATGCATTGTTTTGGGGAATTTAGAGTACTTATTTGGTTTGATTTTGTTTTGTTTTGTTGTATTTTAGGGTTTTATCCTTTTTTTTTCAATTACCTTTTTCCCAGGAAAATACCTTTCTGCTTCACCTCACTTGTAAAAGATCTTTTTTTGGAAGAAAAAATTCCTCACTTCCCTGCCTTCCTACAGGAATCTGAATGTCCAATCTTTGCCAAATTTGTTCTGCCATTTTTAAACTTCAGATTAATAAGAATAGATGAAACCTACAGAGAGAAAATAAATACCTTGCTGCTTCTTATTTCATAAATAGTCCTCCAGCATATCATTAAAACATATCCTAAGTGGTTTTCTGCCATAGCAAGATGTAACCTGTTAAAATCTGTCAACACATAAAAATTCACTACCTCTTCAAACATCTAAAAATTTTTAAAACCATATGTAAATAAAATCTTATTATAATGTGAGGTTGCTTCAGGACAATTGATTCCCTTTTTAAAAATATCAGACAATGTCACCCTATAATCCAATGCTATAATATCTTCTTGAGAATAAGAAGGGTGAAAAAATATTTCTAAAAGACTTTCCTTCTCTTTGCTACATGTGTGGCCTTTCAGCTATCTTTCAGGCAAAAGAACCTTACTCCAGATACTTCCTCAGACCATGTAGGAACCAATTGGACTTTGCAAAGTTAATAAATGTCCTTTGAATACGTGTATAAATCAGTATATGTGCTCTTACAGTCTCCTCTAGGGATTAAGCTTATAGTTAAATACTTGATCGTAAGGACCACAGACTCATAACAGCGTCTTCTGCTAAAGAAATATTAATTAACATGTGGTCTCATTATTTAAACTCTTCCTGCTCTTTCTTCTTGCATAGACTGAAATTTAATTTCCCCTCCAGTGAAGATCTGGCTGTAAAGGCCTAAAAAAAGCTCCAAGGTTTATAATGTTCTAAGAAATTCCATAGCTAATAAATATCAGATATTAATTACTGTTATTTACTGCTAAAATATGATAATAAATTTAATAAGAATTGATGGGAATAAGTAGTTCATTGTCTTTATAACACAGAATTGGTGCTTCTCCTTTGAATACTGTTTCAAGGGAGCATAATCAGAGTTCAAGAAAGTGCTGACATGACCCTTCTCTAGAAAATTCATGTTAATACTCTTTACCAAATTAACATTGAATTCCAAGACCTGAGGAGGTTTGATCAATGTCATTGACTTATTTTTAAGGTTGAGTTAATTATTAGAGGGAGTTGATATTAATTAAATTCTTTGGACTTAGTTTTAAGAAAAAAAATTGGGACTACAGTAGCTTGTAAATGATCCTCTTCAATTTCATTTTGAAAGAGATCCACCACTTCCTAATTGACTGGTATTAGTAAAACAGCCAAGGAGAATTAGAGTTTGTTAAAGTACACCCAGATGTTTTCACTGGTCACCGCCCTGTTTTTAATAGAAAACCAGGAATTTCAAACTGCTCACAAGTGAGAACCAAAGAGAATGAGGGATTCTAATCATCCTGTCAAATAGATTCCTGAGACATATCACTGAAAATGATTGGAATAATTTTTAATAAATGACATTGGTTATGACCAGGGATGTTTGCACAAGCTATGTGAAATTGTAACAATTTGAAAGAAGCTTTTTGTAATCTGAAAATCCCAAGGTCCAGAATGAATCTGAGAAACTTTTGAGTCAACCACTAGGAGATACACGGGAGATTTTTTCTTTCAGTTATAGTATAAAGAATTCAAGAGAAAAACAGGGCTGTTTCAAGGTGGATGGCTGAAACTTTCAGAACTCACATAACACAGCTGATGGTGGTAAAAATAACTAGTTGATCTGATTAAATGGGGCTTTTCAACTGAGGAGAAACACAGAGAATCTATTTGGAATTTGCAGAAGTAGATTTAGGTTTTCACACCTGCTGTGTGGGACATGAGGAGGCCTATCCAAAGGTACTGCATCATGTTGAGAAGCAATATGTATTTTAGATAGTTCCAATCTTATAACGTTAATGTGGATAAACAGGCTTTACTGGCTAGAAAAACCCTAACATTTTCCACATGTTTTTATTAAGCCTGGTTAGGAGTGCAGGGTACAGATACGGTCCTTTCATGATGAAAACCCTGTTAGAAATTGTAACAAATCCAATAGAACTTCTTTTGTGGCCAACTGCAGAAACTTTTTTCCCTTTTTCTTTTTTNTTTTTTTTTTTAAGCACTATGTATTGAAAATAGTTTGCCAAAAAATTTTTAGGGAATATGTGGACAGTAATGTTTCTTATATAGGTTCCAATGACAGAATTCTGGTAATGTACTTTAGGATTATTATATTAATTCAGAAGTGTGATAGATGTAGCTGAAAAAATGTGAATGAAATATGACACATTTATACTTTGAGCTATTGTGGTTTAACAAATGATCCTAACTCTACTTGTTTGGAAAAATAGTGTTTTGTATACAGGAAATGAAATCTTCTATATGAGATTTACAGCTAAGGTTTCAAAACAAGCTTGGATTAAATTCCAAGATAGCTAACATATTTGGGGGGTTCACAGTTGTGTGCACAAAAAGACCTTTGATGGTCCTGTGGTAAAGATTTCTGATGAATTATCACCAACAACCTTATATTAGTTTGAAACACATAGCAGAACTTAAGAGTTAAGTTAGTTCTTCCATGGCCAAAAATGGTTGTTATTACTCTTCTACCTGATCTACTACTGTGAAGGTTATATTCTGAAAAACACCAGTAAATGCTGCTGTCATATTTCACTGTCTGTGAATGGCAAATCTGTCCCATCAAAAGCATGATGCTAGATCTGTGATAGAACTGAGTATGTTTTGAATAAATTCACATGCAGAAGTTTGATTCTGGAATGATGAGGCTTCTAGATGAGCTACTTTGTCCCCTTGACAAATAGATCACCTCATTGTAAGAAGGAAAACACATATGAATGCAATGTACCATTCTAATATACTCTTGATACACTTACATATAAAGAATCTACATTTCTTCAGATGAAAAAATATTTTTTACATCTGGTTCATTTTGCTGTTGATTTCAGGGCCCAGAAATAAGGACGATGATGACAAAAGGGTAAAGATTCCTTGCTTTTAATGTTGAAAGACTGGTTCTGAGCTCTTTTTGTATCAGTACTGAAAGTTGTGTCACAGTCTGCCTGGCTGTGAGCACATTCACCTGGGCTAAGAAGTGAAGGACATCTGGGTGTGGTGCTAACTGCACAGGCATGCCGTGTGTTCCTGGCTACAAGGAACTGGCATGCTAAATTGTGCTAACGAGCTTTTGAAATTTTGTGCAGATGAGAGCAAGAATATCTAAACGAGAAAGAGAAGACCGTTGACTGTTGGACAGTGGAAACCTCATCATGCCTGGTGTCAGGTGTTCCAAATTCAGTGAGATATCTTTCTTGCTAATAAAAATGCTGAGGATGTCAACTATGTACAACAAATCCTACAGCGATGTATTAAGGAACATGATGCACATAAATGAGAATTCATTAACTCTGTACATATACTAGTTGTTGGGTTAGTGTAAAGTTTTACTGGGGTATTTGGGCATTTACTTTTGTGTGATTTATTTAGCATACTGACAGGATTGTTAGGAAATTAACAAGTGAATCTATACAATAGATGCAGATAAAGCATCTGGTGGAGTGGGACAACACTCAAGCTAATAGCTATGACAAAGCTGATTTCAGGCTTTGGATAAAATTACCCAGCCGTTTTGCCAAGGCTAGAAGCTCAAATATTGAAAGAATTCTAACAGTTAGAAAGTGATACTACAGAAAACCACCCCAGAATTCATTACTGTTCATGAAATATTAATAAGAAGAAATAACTAAATTTTGAATAAATCATATTGTGTGTAATTTATGCAACTGCAGCCTTGTTGCTCCTTTTAGAAATAAAAATTATTTATTTACAGATATTACCTGGTTTCCCTCTCCATGAGTCACAGTTCATGACAGGAAACCTGGAAGTAGCTGTGAGGTTTGATGAGTTATTCTGTTCAGAAGCAGCTGATGTAGAGAGAAAAATCTGATTCCACATAGAAGTGAATTAGAAAAGAGTCTTGTACATGAAGGAAATGGATGAGTTGTGAAAAAACTAAAAATGGGTTTTTATGGTAAGACTGTAAGCAACAGCCACAGCCCTAGTACACATCATCATTTCCTCTCTGCTCCTCTACTTCCAGAAGAGAGAAATATTTATATGAGACAGAGAGAATAGATACTTTAACTGTGTCCCTGATCTAAACAATTAATGTACGAGGCTGTGGTTCTCTTCACAGATTGTGTGGTTTAGACATAACTTCACATATCACAGTGATCAAAACCATCCATCTCATAGAGAGCAATCAGCCAGATCAGCATGGTTCCTCTCTTGAAATGAAAATATTTGCTTTATTCTGAAGTTTTTTTGTAACATGAATTTTAAAGATAATGTAAATTCAGAATTTAATTTAGATATAATTTCGTTTTTCAGTTTTGCTTACAATGCACTCATGCTCCAAGGTACCTGCAGATTAATTTTTCTAGAAATAACATCCTAATCTCTATATTAGCTCTGTGAGTTTGAGCTGATTATTTGTCCTGTTTTCCTTTCTAGATAGTCTACTTTTCATTTAATCATACAAAAGCATAATTCTTTTACCTAGGAAACATTCTACCAAACCTGTGTCACTGTTGCTTACAATGTTATTTATTTGGAGTTAGGCACTAAAGAGGTTAGGTGCTTTATTTTGAGAAGCAAATAATGCCCACACAGCTGTGAAGCTCTTTAGACCATCATTGTAGATATATTCAGATCACTGTATTGTTTTGAAACTAGGTTGAGCTGTGAATAAGGAACTAAATACTTTGATGTCTCATCTTCTCATGACAAAGACTGTAATGAGAACTGGGAGAAGGACAGCATGAGTCCCTACCTGTGACAATGACAGGGAGAGTGGAAAATGTCAGGAACAAAAGTTTATGGCTTTATGTTTATAATCGTGATGGATGGAGGTCAGGTGCTGAAATAAATTGTGTCCTAGCCATCACAGAAATGCATTTCAAAACAAATTTGAGACCTAACCCCAAAGAAGAAAGTAGCTGAATAAGTTTCAGGTAAATTCTTACAGGCAACATAGATAACACTGCAGTTTTTAATTCCTGGAGAAAGCCACTGTAATCAAATCAAACACAATTACTTGCTTGTATTTATTTCTAACCAAAGGTGAAGGCCAATAGTAGGACAAACAGAAGAAAATATGGTAGATGAAAAAGCCATGGAGTGAAATAAATTTTCTGGATTAAATACAGAGCTCCTTTACTTTGTGAAATCTATTCACAACTGTATACTTTGCTAATCCTTATACCGAAAACATACAAATTAATTTTGTGTGTGAATTAAAACTAAATTGATTTAATTTTCTGGTTTCCTAATGGCTTTCATTGTTTCATTACTAAGTTTAAAATTCCTGAAATCGGTCTTAGTTCTTTTCCTTATTATTAGATGAAGATTTTTAACTTGCAATAAACTGTTTCCTTCTAAGTTCTAGAATGATGATTGATCAGAAGTAAAAATTATTAAAGAAATAGATTTATTGGGTTTTTGTCTACTTATAACTTCAAACATTGTGGATAATCCTGTTTCTTCACTCTCACAACAAAGCAAAAGAATTCCTTGCTAGAGTACCCGCAATGTTGCAAAGCTTTCAAGTGTGATAGTGAAATAGGACTGTTAAGCCATTTATCACAAAGAAGAAGAAAAAGACTAATAGACAGCAAAACAAGAGACATTGTGATATCTTAGAAAACTAGAGATTTCTTAAGCATTGTTCCAAAGGTGTTAGAGGGCAGTGATGTGTCAGACTTAAGCAAAAGGAATTGCTTCGTGCATGATCCCTTCATTGTAAGCAGTTTCAAAGCTGCCACTTCTTTAGCTGCCAACACAATTGGTTTGAGGCTCTGTTGCCTTGGGTCTGCTGAAGGCAGGCCATGAAGAAATCTTCGTCTGATTTTACAGCAGGAGTTGGGAAGAACTGCTTAAATTGTAATAGTGTGTACAACAATGTAGATGATGGTCTTACAGAGCTTATAATGAGCTGCCCTATGTAATTTCAACTATGAACAGGCTACCCTGTCTCCATTCCTCTACTCAATTCTGATGATAATTTGGGATACAGGTATTGGGACTAATGCCACAACAGCTTTAGAAATGAAATCCAAGCTGTTGTTTTCTCCAGGAAAGCAGTGACAAATTGCCCACTCTTTACAGATGTCCCACTGGGCTTTCATGAAAGGGCTGCCCCATATCTGCCACGACCAGTTTGCCCTCTAGCAGAAGCAACCTGTCAGGAGTGGAGCACTCTTACAAATAAATGCACTGCAAGATACATTTAGAAGAAAGGTGGAGCTCCTTTCCCACTTCCTCCCCACTGTGAATACCTCAGAAGGAAGATCAAGGGTCAGTAGTGGGAAATCATACTGTAAGGTGCAGGAGAAACAAGCTGGTTAACAATATTTCTAAGTAACTGCCATCCCTCAATAAGATATTTTCCAGAAAAAATTAAAATACTTGCTTCCAATAAGCCAACTGGTAAGCTGCTTTCTGATGAACTGTTCTCCTCCAATTTTTTTTGTTAAAAAGTGTCAGCTATTACTTCCTACATATTTTGAGAAAGTGTTGCACAGTCCCCCATTAAGACATTCTTTTTCATAAAGATATATCTCCATATAATCTCTCTGACTTTTAAACTGTCTAGATGACTCCTTTAAGTTATGCTGGGAAATAGTTTTCTATTTTCACAAGGGAGTACAATTCAAGCTGAGTTTGCAGAATCTTCCATGTCTTCTGTGGGCTGTGCTCCCTATCAAAAAAGTGTCACAAAAGAAGGATTTATGATCTCTTCAAATAAACAAGGATTTATAAATAAAGATTCTATACTTTGGAGAACAGCTGCTGATTTCCTTTTCTGTGATTAAACAAGAATACCGTTCAGGCATAGAGTTTTGAGTAAAATGGGCATGAATGTGATTAACTTGTGAAAATAAATTCTACGTTGTTATTAAATTTAAAAATTCCACAAAACACTATATTGATCAACATTTACAATTATTTTGTTTTCCAAATAATTTTTTACTTCAAAGCATTTTTTTCAACATTTTTGATACTCATGAGTTTAAATTTAAATCCTTGCTATATTGCAAGAGTTACTAATTTTTGAGGGGGGGAAAGGGTAATGCAAGAGGGGGAGCTTATGCTTTTCCTGATTTTGATGTCTTCAAGTTGAATTACCAGGTCCCAGGATGAATTTTTTCACCTTTTTAAAACATAACAGATATCAGATTAATTCTACAGTAGAAGATGCTTAAAGAAGAACTCTGTATTTCAAGCACTGCAAAAGATTACATCACTCAATAAATAGGTAATGACAGATAAGCTCTCCACATTAGGTGGGTGGAGAATATGTAATAGATGGTTTGGTCTCATTAAATTTTACTGTACAAAAAATGTAACTTTTTACCCCATGCTGTGCTTGATTTTTAGAAACCTGCACTTTGCACCCTGCACAGAAGAAATTATGTCTCCTTTCTAAACTGGACTCTGTTTCTGTTTAGAGAACCCCTAAAATCTACAACAGTTTTAGGTAGTTAACAGACACATATTTCCCTGCTTTGTCTACTGGACAATCTCTCTGCTCTTCCAGCCGTAGAGCAAGGTGTTCTGTACTTGAGGGTAAATCTAGATTTGATGCATTAAGTTATTTAATGAGATTAGTTTTAGTTTTGAAATCAAACTTTTTCCTAGATGTTGGGGCTTCATGAATTCCAGTCTTGCCCCCCTCCAGTAATAAATTATATATGTGTATACATAAGATTACAAAATAAGGCTGTTCTTCTGTCACTTAGAGCAGCAAAATGATCTTGTCAAATCACATAAGCCAAATCCACAAAGTGAGCAGGACAATTTCTTATCTTTAAGCTATAGGCAAGATCTTGTCTTGCACCTTACTCAAGCTGATGGTATATCAAATCACTTAATGCTCTTTTTTATTTTAATTTGCTCATTCTAAATGAACAGTGGAAACTATTAAAAGGGTTTTCTTGCACTCTTCTGGCTTTCCCACTCTAGGTCACCACTGCCGGAGACTGAAATGTTGAAATTTATAGCTTAAACATCTTCATGGAGGACTTTTGCCTATTATAGCAAAACTGCATTACAAAAGCTGCAGAGAAAAGCACCACACCCTGGATAGGCCTTCTGACCTCTACTACTTGTTCATGAAGATAAGAATACATTCACAGAGGGATCAAGCTGAGCATCTTTGGGGTGGAGACCACAGCCTCAGGGCCATCAGCTGCCAGGCTCACACAGACCCTCACACCAAAGGTTGGGGGGAGGAAAAGAGGTTTTGGGTGTGTGGTAAAAAGCCTCTGCTCCGAGGCAGTGAATGCCCATCCTCAGCTGTGGGACCCCTGTACCCCGGGGAAAGCCGCATCCCCGTGAAGGACAGCAGAGGGGGTGTCATGGCCCATCCAAGGCCCCCCCAGAGGGGGCCCCAGACCCTGCACCAGAGCACTGCAAATGATGCAACAGATGCACAGTGCTGCAAGGGACAGTGCCAAACCTAAGCCCCCTTAGGGGAGGCCCCTGGGCATTCCCACCTGGGCCAAATGTATATTAATCCACTGGATTCTTCACTTCTCAGTGGCAGCGGCAGGCAACAGAGGACTCTCACCACCAAGACCAGATGGAAGGGAGCAACAAGAGATTTTTGGGACCCTGGGAAGGGGAATATGTTTCAACTTAACCCCTGCCACTCTCTCCATGTTTTCCCATTCCCATGCACAACTCTTTTTCTATTTCTTTCTTTTCTCTTTCTTTCTCTTTTACTATTAAATAAAATATATCATTTTTTTTGGCACCAACATCTAATCTCATTTGGTTTTAGTCGTGTTTTTTGGGTATATTTCAAACCCTTCTGGATCTGATCTGTTTTCTTCACAGAGCCCTAGTTTCCTTTGGTCTTCTGTGTTTAACTGGTTTGTAACAACCACTGATGTTACCATTTTTGTAGCAAAAGTAATCAGAAAGGTCAAGACCCTTTATCTTTGCAGTATCTGATAGCTGGATTAATTGCTACTTCAACAGAATACAACTTTCTTTCATCCTAGACAGGAGGCTGAACCACCTAGAGTTATTTCTGTCCTCCTAGATTCTAACAAAATTTCTCTTCCTTTGTATTAGCCATATGCTTCTTACCAGTCAAGCAGACATGTAATAAGGATATTTTCTGTAATTCTGTAAAAAAGAAATTACTTTTCTTGCCAGTTCAAACCAGATCAATCAAAATAACACAAAGAAAATAGGAGAGGTAGTTTAAAAATCTCTAGCAAATCCTTATCAACTTTTCAGACCCTTATATTTCTTAAAATGAGGAAATTACTGAGGTTACATTCTCAGAACATAAACGCCACTAGGCTTATCTTCAGGTAATTTTAAGTCATGTATACATATACATACATGTTTATGATATGTTATGTATACTATTTGATATTATACTGATACTGACTTAATCAAGTTACACTTTGAGATTATAATCATAAGAGGTATGCAGTGTGCTGACTTCTTCTCAGTGTCTTGGCCAACCACTAACTCTTTCTCTTTTGGTAGACATTCTTTTGAGTATTTAATAAAAAATGAATAATATTAAACCATACTAAAATATATCCTACAGTATCCTAGACTTTTTTTCTTAATTATTAAGTTCTTTCCAGCATTGGCAAATGCTGGAAATGACAAATTTCAGGTTATTTTTATAACCTGAAAATTGGAATACTTGAGAGGGTCTCAAATTATCTGAAAGATTAGAAGTCTATGATCTGCAGATTCTCTCACATAATATTTCATAATTTACTAACTTTTCCTTTCCATTGTAAACATTATTTTATTTAGAATTCTTTTATTGCTGTGTAGTCTATTTAAATAGAGTCTTTTTATTTTTGTCTAAGTATTCTCATTCCCTTAACAACCTAACCAAACATTTTCTTGAGTGATTTACTTTGTTATGTCTTCTCACACTTCAGTATCACTCATTCTTGTTTTCTTTTCCCATTTCCTGTCAATTTTCTTTCAGATCTGTTCCACTCCAACTTTATCATCAGACTTCTTCCTTCTCTACCCTAATTTTCCTATGCTAGTGATAAATTGATCATCGAATCATAGACTCATAGGGTGGTTTGGGTTGGAAGGGACCTTACAGCTCATCTCATTCCACCCTTGCCAAGGGCAGCAACACCTTCCACCAGACCAGGCTGCTCCAAGCCCCATCCAACTTGGCCTCCCAGGGGTGGGGCAGCCACAGCTTCCCTGGGCTACGTGTGCCAGGGCCTCCCCACCCTCACAGTAAAGAATTTCTTCCTAGTAACTAATCTTCTCTCCAGAGTAGGGGAAATATTACACACTTCGGGACTTGGTCAGATCAATGAATAAATTATTCATACTCAAAACTACTATTCACTAAACCATGTCATTAGCATACAGTACAGGTAGAAACCTTGTTCTTTCAGAAATATGGTAGTCAGCAGCTGAGGGTAGTAATAATCTTTAGGGATGTACATATGAGAAAAAAAGTGTGAAGTCAGAGGCAAGCCAGACTGCTACTTAAAATTTCTGTATGCCTTTTAGACTATCCTCTAGCCAGGGACCATCTGAGCAAGATGTCAGATTAGGGAGATGTGTACCTCTGATTCATCTTGACAGAGATATTTCAGACTGAGCAAGGGACAAAGCAGGGCACTGGAGCACCATCACATTAGTTCCCCAAAGGCAGAGAAGCTAGTAATGATTCTATATTAGTGCCACAAACAGCAGCAGCTACGGCAAAGACTGAGATCTGCACATTTTCTGTACAACTGTTTGCAGTGACAGAAAAACATATCGCTGTGATGCCAAGCACTGAAGCCCTCTGTGTTCAGAAATTCAGTTTTGGTATATCGCTCTTTTGTGTAAAGATTTGTTTTCCTTACATATTTAACCAGGCATAATTTGTTATGGATTGTGCTGCTGCATTATAACTCTATTAGCTATTGGAGGCTTGTTCCAGAAAAAAAACCATACCAGGTTTATCATTGTTCTTGGAGGGCAAAAATAGCTGCACATAATGAAACTGCCAAGAGCTGCGAGACCAGCACTGGGGTCAGGATAACTAACTCTCAACAGCTGTTGAAACACTCTCCCCATGTGTACTAACAGTATGCCAAAATGCTAAACATCATGCAGGAATGACAATAAATAGGGTTACCTGTCAGCATTTTAATTTTTATGTATATCATGGTCTTTCTGCTCCATTTCATACTAAAAGATTCTAGTCAGGTGTTCCTTCTTAAACAGAACATATATGACACTTGACAAAAAATATTTTCTAAATCTTTCATGGTTCTTACAACAGAATAATCACATTGTATAATTTCAGATTATTTCCCATTAATTACAGGACAGGTAGTTGATTACTACGTTGCTGAGCAAATTATTTTTTTAATATTATGTTGATTATATTACGTTGATGAGCAAATTGTGATTTCTTAATGTTTCTAACTGTTGTGGGGGGTTCTGCCTGTTTTCACCAGATTTCATGTTTCAGGAATATGAACATGTGCATAAACACCACCTGAAGTCAGTGGAACACGGCTGTGTTCTGAGAATCCAGAAAATTACTATAGCATTTTTGAGGTAAGCAAATAACTAATCCAAGTGATTCTTCCATAGATTATTCTAAATAAGCTTATTTAAGGCCAGTTTATAAATTCACTAATGAAAATGTGACTAACAATAATGTGTTGTTTTTAAATTCAAAAGAGGAAGTGCTATATTGTGAATAATAATTTCGGAAAATACTTAAGTCTTTTGTTCTTGGGAAATTTTAAAAGGTTCCTGACCATAAAGTGGATTGTCTAGCAAAAGTATATTTAAGTTCATTTGGACCAATAAAGAAAAGCAGTAAGACTTTAAAAAAGAATAGCTATAAAATAGATAAATAGAGTGTTATTGGGAGTAAAACTACATCATTTTGCACTCAGAGAACAGAAAACTTGATATCTAGGAGAAATTAGAGAAAGAATATAATTTGGTTTTATAGTCAAACTAATGTGATTTAAAAAAGAACATCTAAAAAGTAAATTGTTTTCCATGAGGGTAGAAAAAATCATGACTTTTGATTGAGCAAAAACAACCTGGGTAAAACTGACATAGTTTATTCCCCTGGAAAACACCTCCATAAAATAAAGGAGAAAGAGTTTGAAAACAAATCCAGTGTGTATTAAATCTATATAATATTTTACATTTAAAACTCTGATATTAATCACTGCAATCTTATTCATTAGTATGATGCAAAAATGAATTTTAAAACCACTTGTGTTGTAGAGGAAAGCAGACAAAAAGCCAATCGATATTGTTACACCTCAGGCCAGGTTATACATGATTGGTACAGTTTCAAAAGGAATGTTATTATTATCTAAATTGGACTGTCTAGTCCTCTAAGAAAAAAAAAAAAAAAGAAAGGAAACACTATAAAATGTTATAAAAACTATTTTGCAATAAAACCTTTAAAATGAAATATTCTTTTTCATTTAATTCATGACCTGCAGTCCTTCCTATATTTGTCAGAAAAAGAAAAATAGCATTCAGAAACATGTTTTGTTCTTCTAAATATCCTAAAGAGAATTTTGTGTTTTAGACAGTCTTGAAAGTTATCTCTTTGCACTTCCCATTCTTTACATGCATCCTCTGAAACTGTTCCTATCTTTGTCCTCTAAATTTCCTCTATTCCTTTATTGCTGACTCTCTTCTTTACTGAATGCTATATTACAGAATGTCATGCCTTGTGTGACTCAGAACCAGATCATGTAGAGACCAGAAATACCTTCCTCTCAATTCTGTTTTCTCTGATAGTGTGTGTGTCTCTTCTCTGGCATGCTATCTGAACCACTTTTGTTGGGTTTATTTTTTAAGTGTTATTTGTTTTCTGAGGCTGACATGTGTTGAAGCATGAACCTCGCTTAAGTGAAATCTGTCTTCTAGCTGAAAATCATTTTGGAGTGCCCAAAGGATAGACTTTGTTATTGTGGACACGTCAGGAGAAGTGTTCAGTAAGATTTTGCACAAAATACTGATGGGTTTTTCTCTTGCTAAATATATATTCATCACATAAAACAGACGTGTGAGATCTTAGCATGAATACGCCCAGAATCTGGGCATAGAACAAACATGTCAGGAGCAAATTTCTCCACTTGTTCCATTTCAGAGCCAGGTAAGTACATTCATTACTTAATGACGCATAGTATTTGGTAAGTCTTTGAGAAATACACAAGCATTTGAATGTCAATGCTGCAACTATATTCTGACCTTAAAGCCACTAAACCTTAGCTCCACTGGAACAGAGAAGAAAAAAACAGTCACTGCCTGCAGGGAGCCAGTAACATTTTTATCAGGATTTAACTAGATTTTTCTCATTGCTCATCAGGGTTCAATATGCTTTTTATATCATCCTGTATTGAAGGACTTGGATTTCATGAGGTCAAGACATTTTTGTGGGGCAGTACATCACCCAGTGTCAGTAGGAAATAAAGAAAAGCATCTGAAGCATAGTAATATGTAGCAGTTATTTAAATAAGTAATAAATAACTGATATGTGGATTTTCACTGTTATACTTCAGGTTGACATACTGACAGCAGAGCTAACCTCACTTCTCAATTAGTATATCTAACATGACTCTTAAAAGCTGTGTCAGCAATGCAGGAAAATATAAAGCAGAATAATGTTAAGAACTGTATCTTTTGTCATATCTGCAGGGCTACATCACTAGAATCAATAAAAGTCAGTGTGATCAAGCTCTCATATCTGTGCAGTAAAACAATTATAATGCCACAGGAAGATCTACACACACAAAATTTATTAATTTTTGCCTGTGGGAAGATATTTTATTTGGCCTGTTTTTTCCTTAGGAACACTGACAGATTGAAGCTATACTGGAGTTAATTCAAACATAAATATTTTTTAAATATCCATATCCATATCCAATATCCTTACACAAACAACACACAGTTAAGAACTTCAGGTGTCTTTATGGATATGCACAAAATGTTTATCAATAATGTCTACTGTAGCCTGATTTTAAAGCTCCAAATGTTCTTACTTGGATATAAGCCTTAAGTACTGCCAGTTGATCTGCTATAGGTTCTCTAGGTACACATACCTTGTGCCCTATACACTCCATCCCTGGTCACTCCTGTAGATTCTCCATCCCAGTCTTATTTGTAAACTAAATCTTGGTAATACTGTGTCATGGCTCTGTTCTTTTCTCACACACAATCTGGCAACTATCTTCCTGAGTCAAAATTCAACTAGAGTTGGATGAGTCACAAGAAAAATTGAAATTCAGGCTTTACCATGGAGACATTGAGACCTATGCTGAAGATAATTAAAGTGGAAAAACTCCTAAAGAACTTTGGCTGTATTCAATTAAAACTTAATTATAACTAACTGAGTACCCCTAAAGAAGTTTTAGTTCACTAAGGATGAACAAACATGTCCACTAATGAAGTCTGTCTTTATTATTGCCATCATCTGTATCTAGCACAATGATCCTTGGTAGGCTGTTGTGACACTGCTTCTCCATCCACTTGCCATTGAAATCAATAATTTCCCAGGGAAAAAAAAATATTATTTCATGGCACTGTCACAAAATATTACATCCAGTCTTTGTTTTTACAGTACATATATCAAATAAAACTAGTGCAACCAGATGTGAAACCAGGCTGAACACAAATGAAAGTCTCTTTGCATGGCCAGAAGCATTATGCCAAATAATTCCTGCCAAAGGATGCTGTGAACAAAATTTCCAGGAAAGCCTGGAAAGAGCAGTAAAACATATCAGAGAAGTCATGTTAGGATCATACTTTCTCTGAGATGAAGGCAGCTATAGCTCGAGAGAAAAAACTACTACGTGTAGGGCAGAGTACCAGCTCCACTTTTTTTGCACTAGTAGCTCATTATGGCTATTTAAAAGACCTCTGTGTCTGCGTGTAGTGTAAGGAATAAACTTTGATGGTTTTTCACCTAAGTGGAACTAACACGCAGATTCTTTTTAAATATTAATATTATTTGTGTTTAAAGTTGAGAAATCATGAGTAATAAATTAAAAGCATCAAATCTTCACAGATGCAAGTTTTCTTCAAAATGTTTTGTGATTTAAAGGGAGGAGTCTGGACTCCTATATTGCAGTGAGATTCAATTGAAAAGAAAAACTTCTGTGATTAGGACTCTCTCATGGAACTCAGTTATTTTGTAAAATAAACAGACCTTAAAAATTGCTGCTAAAACTTAGGTGGAGAAACACATTTTGAGGAGCTCTGAACCACACTAATGGCAATGTTACCTTATGATTTACAACAGCATAGGAAGAGAACATGGAGATTGTCATTTAGTATGGCTCACAGCTTTCCATGCAAAGTACATGTCAACTATAGACTTGAAAAATTATTGGTATTTTTCTTTCTTATTATATTTTTGACAATCTTCTCTTTCTGATATTTTTTAAATTAGGAGACTTAGAAGCCTTTTTAGCATTATTAAAAATTTTAAATCAGTGGATAAATATGAGTTCCCTGATGTTTGTTTACATCAGAAGTTTTGTACTCAGTTATTAGTTATTCTTTCCTCAAAATGGCTTGTGAACTTGACACTTTGGCCTTCCAAGTCTTTGGCCATAGAAATAAAATCTAAAATCATTTAAAATCAAGACAAATGGAATGATAACGTTTTTATATTTATATTATTTATATTTGTAGAGGAAAGAAGAAGCAAGGGAAGAAAACAAGCTTTCAGTCAAGTGTTAGAAAAGGACCCCACTTAACCTTTCTAAAACTGAATTTTATCTATAAAATTTTATCTGGTAGTTGTCATAATATGTTCTACATTTATATGTTGATCTTCTTCAGCATTACAGAAAGAGATATGAAGCTGACAGGATGCCTTCTTCAAATGATAAGTAAAGAAACCTTCAGTAGACAGACATTAAAACTGGTATTCCAATAATTTCCAAAGAAACTTCACTTTAAAACGTCTAAAAAAATCTCAAAGTATCATGGGAAAAGACATTTCACATATGTCAAACAAACCAAAAATCACCCAGTTTTTCTGTCTAATTTTCTGATTCGTGTTTTTTTCAGTCAACTTTAAGTACCTTTTTAACTACAATAAAGATTCCATACTCTCATGTGCTTGAAGTTGTGTGGTTCAAACCATTTTGCAGCAGCCATAAATATTATTGAGCCACAGTAGGTTTTGATGTTTGCACTGTGATCTGTTCTGTTTCTCTAGCTGCTCTTGAGCACAGGCTTGTGCGCAAATAGCTACGCAGATCTATTATTGATGGGCTTAATTTCACAACATTTTCTGTAATTGTTGTAGTTTCATTTGACCTTTATTTTTATGAGTATTTTAATTCACAGGTTTAATAATGTTTGCTTATTTTATAATCAGTGTGTGCTACAGAGTATCTGTTCAAAAAGTGTATTGATTTGAATAAGTAGCATTATTACAGCAGCGTCTTATTTTTAATTTGCAGTCACTCTGGTAAAACATTGAAAGCAATATTAGTTTAATAAGAGCTAAATTTCATCTTTAAGCTTCTAAACCACTCAAATTTTTTATATTACCTGCAGTTGTTATCAACGAATGAATCCTTATGGAAATAACTGAAGTAGTGCAGTAAATACTAAAATTCTGACAGGAAGTTTCATCTTAAAATGGTGGAGACTATTTCTGAGTTAAAACTTCAAAAACCATTCATCCACCTAGACAGGCAGCTGGGCAGATGGATGTCTGTCTATCTATACTATGCACTGGGAGTTCCATTAAATCCATATTACTTAATGAAGGAAAATCACTGTTACCCAGATGAATTTTTTATTCTAATAACTAAAGCTTCCTTTTATTCCTCTTTATTGGCTTAAAAATGAATCAAGACTAGATCATTTTCATACTAGAGAGAAATTAAACTTCAACTAGACAGGTCATACTAACAGTAGATTCCAAATAATTTTTAATCAGCAAAATTATTTCTCCAAGTCCTGCCATTTTGGGATGTTATTTGTTTGTATCATTTTTCCCAACTTGATATATTCTTCATTTTTATATAATATGTAATTGATTTTTTTAAATCCCAAACAACTGCTTTAAAATAAAACTTAACCTAAAAAACGTAAAAACCTTAAAAGCCTTTAAAAATTAACTTTTAAAAATTGTTTTACCCTCCCCTAGTTTTTATGTACCTCAGCTGTAATTTTCTTCTTCTTAAAGAGCTTACATTTCCAAACCCAGTCAAGAAGCAAAATGAAAATGAACTTAACTTAAAAGCATGCACTTGCTGTTAATGACCTTACTCATTCCTGACCTTGAAATGTACTCATGATGATGGACGTGCACAGGGTCTTCAACCTCTTAATTACCTGAGAAATAATGTTCCTGTACTTTTTATGTAGGTAAATGAATTTGAAATTATTAACTTGTCAAAGGATCGACTACTACAGCAAATATTTTCTGTTATTTACACTGGGTAAGGTGGCTTTTTTGATTAAAATGGCGCTACTTATTAGAAAGTGAAGTGAAATATAGTCACCCCTGAGAATTTTTTGTGATTTTGAAAGTTTAATAACTATTTGGTGCTAAATGTTTTCTAATACTCTGACATTTCTGAGCAGATCTCTTTTTTTAATGCACTTATCCCATCACTGCTATGCGAGGATACAATAAAGAATTCATCTGTCAATTTGTAATTATTCTGACAAAATGCTTATCTGTGGCTTAGGTTTAAATTGTGAAAAAGGAAAGTGGGGGAAATAACTATTTTGCTTCTTCATTTTATTATTCAGAAGCATTTTTGTAGCACTCACTTCCTTAGAGTCTGTCAAAGCTGCCATGCTTTTATACATTCAGTGTTCAAGTGCACTTAAATTAAGGAAGTGCTTTTACATTTTAAAAAATATGTTTCCTAAAGAAAGGAGAAGCAAATAAAAAAGAATATTGTATATATCTTACATTTAGTTCACTACAAAAATGGCAGAGCTTTATGAACTGAAGTTTTCAGTGCACTTTTTTGTAATTTCTGTAAATTATAGTCATGGTCATCCGCATTGCAATAATAAAAAAGAAGGAAATTATCTCTGTTCAATTAATTTTTTTCCTATAGAAACTAATATGTGCTACTTTTTTATTACTGCCTTATTACTTATCTCTCATGTTCCCTCAACTGTTCATTTCTGCATGGACAGCACATAAAAGAAGAAATACCGTAGGCTTAAGGCGTTAAAGACAAAACTGGTCACTTAATTATTTGTCTTTAATGAAAAATTAGTTTTCACACATTTATGGTGATGAATAAACTACTCCACTCATCCATTTATAAAAAAAAAAAAAAATAAGAGAATTGGTTAATTAAATAGAGTGAATGTAATCCAAGGTTGCCATAAACGGAGCTTTCTCCTTGTACTGTACAAAAATATCCCACTAAGGTCAGTTCATGACTGTTGAAATTTTTCACTGCTGCAATTAGCAGTGGCAGAGACAATAACTGAAGTGTCATTAATGTGAGGTTTCACAAATGTACAACACTTGTCACCTGTTTCATCAACACTTAGATATCGTCTTCTCTGGGAAACATCTGTTTCAACTTTAGTGTTTCAGACTTGGTAATAACCTGCCATCATCCTTTTTGCACAAAATATAAGTTGGTACTTATACTCACAAGTTCCAATACTTTTTCTCTATACCTGCCAGAAAATTAGCTAATTATGTTCTTTTATTAAATATTCTTCCCTTTTTTAGAACATATCAAACACACTGGCCATTTCATACTTCAATAAATGCAATGCCCCTATTAAAAGAAACAAGAAAAATGAACTTCTGTATTTTCAATGTACAAACCTGCTTTTACCTTTCCCTAATAGCAACAAAGGTATGTCACAGTAACGACATTGGAGAGATAGTCATAGACTAGCAGCAACAGCAAAGATTAACCACATGATTTTAGAAAACTGCTTGAGATTTTTGAACTGACCTTCATTTGCAGAAAAGAGTAAGCGTGCTGCAGTCTGAAGAACAACCCGAATATTAGGTTCCAAATATGATCAAAAGAAATATACCAAGAATGATCTCACCTGTGTCACAGAAATGCTTCTATTGAAACTCCACGAGCTCTTGATTCCCATGTGGAAAATATCAGACAAGGAGGGCAGAACATGAGTACTGCTAAGTGAGGACCTCCTGGTGAAAATGACATCTAAGAATGAAATGTATCCTGGAAGAATATATGGATACTGCACAGATATATGGGTCTGGGATTAGGAAACCTGAGGCACAGTGGATGCTGAATTTGGCAAGGAATGTGAAGAATAACAAGAAGGATTTCTATAGATATATGAGTAACAAAAGAAAAATTAAAGCACATGTACTCCTCCAATAAATGAAAAAGAAGAATAGATGACTGCTGACAAAGAGAAGGCTAAGGTACTAGACAATTTTTTTTTTTTTTTACTTCATTTTTCACTTTGCCATCACTCTTCCCACATTTTTCAAGCCCCTGAACCTCAAGGCAGAGACTGGGGGAATGAAGTTCCTCTCGGGGTAAGTTCAGGTCTGAAACCCACTGAGTCACCCATGGGTACCAAAGCATTGCATGTCATATCCTGAGGGATTTGGCAAGTGTATTTGCTAAGCTACTCTTCATCATATTTGAAAAGTCATGGAAGGCAGGTGAAGTGCCTCGAGAAAAGGGAGTATCACACCCGTTTTACAGATCCCCCAGGAAGGTATGTGAAAGCATATGGAAGACAGAGAGGTGACTGGAGACAGACATCATGGCTTCAACAAGGGCGAATCATTCTGAACTAATCCTGTGGCCTCTTTGATGGAGTGACATTTTCAGTGGACAAGGAAAGAGCTACTTGGACTTCTAGAAGACCTTTAATATAGTACCTCACCTCCATGACATTCTTGACTTTAAGTAGAAAACGTACGGGTTTGATGGATGAATAGTTAGGAGAATAAAGATCTGTCTGGATTTGGCCATGCCCAAAGATTGAAATCAAATGCTCTCTCTTCAGTGGCAAACCAGTAACAAGGGTTGTCTCTCAATGAGTGCACCCTTAGTTTTGCAACAGACATCAAGCTGAGTTGTGCAGTTGACATGAATGAGGGATGGGATGCCATCCAGAGGGATCTGGACAGGTTTGAGGAATTGGTCTAAGTGAAGCTCAGAAAGTTCAACAAGACCAAATGCAAGGTTCTGCATGTGGGTAAGGGCAATCTCCAATATCAGTACAGGCTGGAGGATTAACGGATTGAGAGAAGTCCTGCAGAAAAAAAACTTTGGAATACTGCTTTGTGTAAAATTAGATATGAGCGGCCAGTGTGCAGACTTGGCCCTGAGACTCAACCAAATCCTGGGCTGCATCCAAAGCCCCATGGGCAGCAGGGGAGGGAGGGGATTCTGCCCCTCTGTTCTGCTCTGACGAGACCCCACCTGCAGAGCTGCCTCCAGCTGTGAGGTGCCCAGTACAAGAAAGACATGGAGCTGTTCGACTGGGCTAGAACACCTTTGCTATGAAGACATGCAGAGATCTGGGGTTGTTCAGAAAAAGAGAAGGCTCCAGGGAGACCTCATTGCAGTCTTTTAATGTACAAAGTAGGTTATAAGAAAATTGAGAGCTTTTGCCAGAGCATGTATTTGCAGGACAAGAGGCAAAGGTTTTAAACTAAAAGAGAGTCAAATTAGATTGGATATAAAGATCAAATATTTTTGCAGTGATGATGGTAAAACACTGAAACAGGTTGCCCAGAGAGATTGTAGGTTTCCCATCACTGGCACTGTTTAAAGTCAGGCTGGACAGGACTTTGAATCACCTGATCTACTTAAATATGTCCCTGTCCATGGCCTGGAGGTTGTACTAGATGATTTTTAAGGGTCCCTACCAACCCAAATGATTGTATAATTTTATGTTCTATAAGATCATCTATTTTTATGTAAATTTTAAAAAAGAGAAATTGGTACATGGTCACATTGCAGGTGCATATGTCACCAGCGCATTTAAACTTGTAAAATCAAATATAAGAAGCTTTCATCTGAAGTTGTGTGGTAGTCTGTGAATTGATCTTGTAACGTCACTCTCATTTTTAATGGAGTGAAGTGTTCAATTGTCCAAGTGTAATATAGCAGTCAGCTTTCATGTCAGCCTCAGTGAAAATATCAAAGATTGAGTGGACTTGGAAGTGATCCAAAAGTTAGTTCCTCTAAGTCTTGATTTATACTTGTAGCAAGAATAATTCTATGTCCTCCCCTGTTTCATCAACAAATCAATATCCTCAGTCTCATGCTTTATCTACGCAGCTACTTTCTTAAACCTTTTATTTCCGTTTTTTGGAAAAATAAAATAACTTTGTCCTGCACCAGTCTTTACATATTGATATTCTTAATATTAAGCACACATAAGAGCCAAGAGTTGAAGCATTCAAAACAAAATCCTAACACACAAAATTAGTCCACTATCCACTCATAAAATGGCATGTCTTGACTTTGTCCTTAGCAAGCAATCTTGCCTTTGTTTTAAAGAGGGGAAAAGATAAGGATATTGCTGTGGTATATAGTACTCCTCAAGTCCTGAATATCCATCCAAATTATAGAGATGTTCTGTCATAAAAAAAATTTTAGTTGGAAATAAATGTAGTGCTGTATTCCCCCACTCCTTCTCTTACTAAATGCCTGCCCTTCTCACATTGTTCTCCCTTCTCTGCCCCTAGTCCTGGCCACTCCCTCAGGTTTTCCCCATTGTTTCTGGTACCCCAACTCCACCCATGCACCGCCCCTGTGCCCTGAGACCATCAGTCCGTGTGCTCTCCCCGCCCCCCTCGTCCCCATACAAAACCCCAGACTCCCTGCAGTTTGGGCTCTCTGCCCCTGGGAACCTGCCCGCCACCATGTGAATAAATTCTTTTGCGGTCCCCATGCGGAGACGCTTCTC
>VYXC01005739.1:155762-176688 GCA_013397175.1 Platysteira castanea
GATTCCCCCCCAGGATTTAACTGGCCCTTCTGGCTGCCAGGGCACTGCTGATTCATACTCAATTTGCCCCCAGTTCCCTTTCTCTGCTGCCACTCTCCAACCTGTCGTTCCTCAGTCTGTCTGTACATTCAGGGCTGCCCCATCCTAGGTGCAGAATCCATCACTTGTCCTTGTTAAACCCCAAAGAGTCAGTGACTGCCCAGCCCTCTGATTTGTTGAAGGCTCTTCACAGGGCCTCTCTGACCTCAAGAGAGTTGAAAGATCCTCCCCCTTCAGTTTCGTTGGCAAACAATATACATTCCAGTCCTGCATCCAACTCAGTTATGAAGATGTTTAAGAGCACTGACCCTGAAACTCCACTAGTGACAGCTCACCACTCTGATGTTACCCCATTCACTAAAACCCTTTGTGCCTGACCCATGAGCCAGTTGCTCACCCATCACGAGATGTGTTTATCCAGCTGTGGGCTGGGCATTTTTTCCAGATTCTGTGACAGACCATTTTGGAAGTTTTACCAAAGTCCAAAAAGATAATTAACACCGACTGGTTTACCTTGGTTTACTAGGTGGTTTATCTTGTCATAAATAGAAATTAAATTTTAAAAACAGGACTTTCCCTTGTGAAGTCACATTGGCTATGAACTATGACTGCATTGTCCTTCAATTGTTTTTCAATACCTCCAAAGTAATCTTCATAATTTTACCAGGCACTGAAAGTGAGACTGAGAGGCTCACAGTTTCCAGGGTCATCTGTATTGTACTAGAGGTCTAAAACAACAATGGAAACAGAAGAGATGCATGGGTCATCTTTCTACTGGGGGAAAAAAGAAAGAAATAACTTCACAATATCTTCTTCAATTTTACCTTACTCTTCACCACACTTCCTTTCTTACTTGTGATAGGATATGAAATCCTAAGAGACAGTGTATCTGTTTCAAATACAGGAAGGGAAGGAAATGAGAGATGAGGATATATGAAGGATTACTAGATTCTGGTTTTATAACCTGAAATGTGATCAAGTGACTTTAAGTTCATCTGCTAATGCATAATTCATAGTTCCTTTTTTGCTGTTTAGAATTACGATACCATCTCCCAAATTTCTGAGGAGAATCTTATGGATTTACACTCTACTGTTTATAGGTCAATAAAAATGAAAGAGTTTTTCATCAATATTACTTTCACTTTATTTAATTGAATTACTTCAGCAGTACCTCACAATTTTACAATTTAACAGGCCAAGCAATAAAATATGATAGAGTGAGTAACACCATAGCATGCTTTTATTTGCAGTTGTAAGTTTCAGTGAGCTGCTTCTGCATCTGTTTCTCAGATATTCCTATCAATAAAACAGAAAATATAAAATTAATTACTAATGAAATAATATTCATAGTATTCGAAACATAATTTTAGAATTCTTTAAAATTAAGTTAGAAAATTCTTAGCCTTACATAAGAAATTAGAACATCACCAGCCTGCCCTAAAATGCTGTGAGTGCCAGGACTGTTTCCTAATTCTTTACCTTACTAATTTTTACATATGAGGCCATTTACTTTGTTCATTCTGCAAGTTTGAGAGCAGCAAATAGTTTCCTTAAGTCTAATAGTCAAGCCGTGAAATGCAACCTGGCGAGCCAGATGATAACTTAGATTTTTACTTTTTTTTTGCATTCTAAACATAGTCAGTACAAAATTCTGCCATTTACACATCATATTCCTGTAGGCTTCAAGGTAGCTATAAACAGAAAAGTGACCCCATAAAAATGTCACTTATTTATCACGATAACAGACCTCCCCACTTCTTACTGTTCTTTCTATTTCATCCCATATCATAACCAAAATATATATGAAATTGCTTTCCTGATTCTGTACTCTGGAAATGGCACTGGGGGTAGAGAGGGTGTGAAGAAAGAACTTGTGTCTAAGGGGTCATTTTATGCTTGGGTGATGGATAAGGACAGCAGTGAAGGGGAGTAGCCTGGTTACTACTGAGAGCCTTAATTTAGAATAAATTTTGAAGTGTTTAGTATAAATTGACAGTCCTCATGCAGAGCAATGAGCTATAAAATTACCAAAGTTATGCCACAGTTAGCTTTTCCTACTGCTGGTCTGCTTAATATTTGAGAAAGTGTATTTCCTTTAGCCAGTTTTATTCAAACTCACAGATTCATACAAATTTGTCGTATCTGCACATTCACTCTTCCAAGGTGAAATTGTTTCCTACTGTATATTTATCAATCCACTGTCCTAACAGACATATCACTTAGTCTCATTTTAAATATCCCGAGGGAAGTTATTCCACGGCCTAATAGATCTCACTGTCAAACGGGTTTTACATGAAATTCAGCTTGAGTTCTCCCTTTCTTAGTCTTATCCCATTACTCAAGAGTGATGCACCCTAAACTAATGTAAATATTTCTTCTCTTACCTACTAGTAAACCCCTGCAGGAGCTGTGGGTTGTCATCATGTTTCTCTATTAGTTACTACTCACACACAGTAAAGAGGGAGCCTTGAAGTCTGATACTTTATCATAGAAAAAGATATTAAAAATACTTGCCAAGGTTCCTTTCCAAGTGAAGATGGTAACTACTGTTATCCACACTGGTAATAGGTACTCCAAGTGTATATATCTAGTTTTCATCTCTTTCTATACTTACAATCCTGCAGAATGTATTCCTTCAACTTTTCTTTCACACTTTTTTATTGTGACTTTCTTTTTTTAATATTATGCACAAGGAAGTGCAAGTTAAAAACCAAATGTTGCAGTTATTGCTTCACAGATATTATAAATAAGAAAGATAAGTAACATATGATAGAAGTTACAGAATAGAAGACCATTTACTCTAAAATTATGTCCTAAAGTCATGAAATATAAACTAACAAATTAATCCCAGCTTCATCTCTTAACATATTAACTGCTCCTGAGTTACACGAGTGATGTGGAAATGAAAGAGTTGAGCAAGAGGAGGTCAGAAAAGAACTTCCATATGTTAAGTGATGTCTGTAGAACTGCTGACCATGGCCAGTAATACTGATCTTGGCTTTGTGGTGTGGAAGAGGCAAAAAGACAGATCACCAGGTTAATAATGGACTGACTTTGGAGGCAAGGATGACGTTACTGACTTAGAGATCTTTTCTTACAGGTTGAAGAAAAATTTATACTTAGGAGTATCAGAGAAGAGGAGTTCGTAGTAATCAGATAGAAGATTATGAGATCCAGTGGAAAGGTTTTTGGATAAAATAAAAATTTGTGCAGGACGTATTCCAATTGAGAAAGAGAACAACCTCACCAAGGACGACGAAGCAATTCTTAACAAAGTGAGCCAGGCTCCACGAAGGCAACTTTCTTAAATGTTGATTGACAATACATTTGACAAATAGAGAAATATGTTTCTCTTTTCTACTAAACAGAGCGACTACCTGGTTCTGCTTAAGTGTCTCAGATCTATGATTAACTTTCTTTCTGGGATAAGCCTTTGCAGGCTCATATCTAGTTCCATTACATACCTGTTTTCCAATATTAATAATATACCTCTTCAAGATAATTTCTTCCCTTTCCTATGATTATTTTTAGATTGATTTCTCAAGTCTTAAAAAACCTCCTTTTCTGAGCTAAATCTCTTTCAATGCATTTTTCTAATCATTCTGCAGAATTAGGTTTCCAATGAATATTAGTAAGTCTTTCAAATATAACTTGTGATTGTTATTAAGATGTTTACTATCCCTTTGAGATCATAAATCAAAATGTTGGAGTTGACTAAGTGTTTCAATTTCAATAGGCTCCTAATAAGTTGTGGCTATTTGTTAAAGTTTTGTTGTTGTTGTTGTTCACAGCTTTTAGAATGGCTATTGTATGTTCCAGCTTCAATCTGATTCATAACAGATCATGTGTGTGCACGGGTGTGCACTGTTCATCATTTTGGTGGGTGGGTTTTAAATGTTTTCCTTGTCTTTTTTTTCTTTCCTTTTTTTTTTTTTAAACTTATGATTGGGTTTTGGTTCGTTTTATTTGTTCCTTAAGTTCCCTTTGTTTACTGTAAACAGTTATCAGAGTGTAAAGGGAAATCTCATACTAAAAGAAGTATTTTATTTACTCAGATTGTGACCAATATATTTGTAGATTCATCTGTAGGAAGAAAACCTGCACCAGAGCAAAAGGAATCCTCTTTTAATCTATCAAAAAACAGCACAGGTATCTAAAATTGAAGGAATATATATCGTGGGAAGTTTTTTTTACCTAAATCTTAGGAGAAACTGGGTTTTTTTCAAACTGTCCTTGAGTTTAAATTGTATGTACTTCATACCCAAACTGATAGCGACACTTTGCAAATCATCATTATCTGTATCCACATTCAGCACTTCTTACCTGATAGAAAGGAACTAAAAAGAAACTGAGAGGTTCTATATACTTTTGCTATGGAAAAAGATGCAAGGTTCAAGAGTAAAGCTGACTGAATTCTTACAAAGCCATTCCTCCTTTTCTGCAGTAGAAATCACTCCTGCTAACAACTGGGCTAAATACTGGAACTCGTAGGCAGCTGCTTGATAGGATTTATTCCTTCACACTTATTTGCAGCTATACTTCAAATCACAGGTTCTGATGGGTGAAAGGAAATGAAGGAAAAAGAAAATAACCATAACACATCCAAATTCTCCTTTGTCACTTGATCAGGGGTGCTAAGATTGAATGTACGGTGCTTTCAACAGACCACAAAACCTGCACAGAGACACAATGCACCTCATATTTCTGTATACTGGTTCCTTTCCAACCATGCACCATTCTTTTTGTAGGCTTCTATTATTTTGCTTTTCTGTTGTGATTAAATAATAATAATAATAATATTAATAATGATAATTCAAGAAGAGAAATACAAAAATTAGTAATGGGCTGAGTCATATTGTCCCTGTGGCCTCTATTGTTCAAATACACAACCTCTTAATGGCCAGGCATTGCTATTCAGAACACACAGCCTTTCACAGCAAAGTAGATGCAACGTCTTCAGTGAGACAATATAATATTTCTGTTCTGTACCTAGCATGTATTGTGTTGTGGTCTCTGTGACTGACCTCCTGACAGCTTACCTGTCAAACAAAATAACACTTATGAAATCAAAATATACATTTGTTATGCTCAGAGCACACTGTAGGTCTATCTAAAGCCTTCCCTGGTTTTGGTACCTTCACAGGCTGCTTCACTGTTCACCCAACTTATCTCCAGTCAAAACTACAAAACTCAGTGAGGTATTTTTTCCAGTGTTTTGATGACTGATTTAGTCTAAAAGATACAAGGAGAAATGTAAAGCTTCTATACATGAAATCTAGAGTAATTTTTATTTACTGTGTAATAACTGGATTTCCAAGACTGAGTGAGATTGTTATTAACAAGAATAACCTTTAAAATAAAATTTAAAAAAAAAGAAAAATAACCAAACTAAATTGATGTGACATATGGTACAGGTAAAGCATAATTATTTACACAGAATTTGACTTTTATGGACATGAGGAACAGTGACAATAAGGGATTTGTACCAGAAGACTGCCAATTAAACTACAAAATTCTACTTTTTCAGTGGGATAGTAAGAATTACACAGTTAACAAATAGGACCCCTTGCAATCATCTGTAAGGTCACTCAAAAATAAGACACTTCAGAAAGTAGCTTGTTAAGAGATAGACTGTAACATCTGTCAGTAAGTCCTTATCAACTATTTTAAATCTCTAGTTCAGAGTTTATGGACTTGGCAGACCATCATTACTGCTTGTTTTTTTATCTTTCAATATCAGAGTTCAGAGGTTATTGCCTTCAGAAATAATCACAACTTTTTCACTCTAACCTAGATGTCTAGCTCTTAGTAAACAGCCAATCAATCAACACAAAATCAGAAGTTAAGGAAATGTCTGTGCACGTATAATAATGGCATAATAGTAATAGCAGTATACAAAAATGCTTTGCTAAGATAGTAATAACAATCTCTTAGAGTGAACACCCACAAAGAGTTCAGTGGGGCATTGCAATATATAATGTTTGGAAAACAATCATTAACAACAACTGAATCATTCAGGAAATACAGAAATAATTTCCTAAAAAATGCTATTATTGACTACGAACACTAGATAAAACCAGATTGTTTGCTCCAAAATTCAGACAAACAGACAAGAAAAAACCCTTACAACCCACGGAGCAAATTCTGAAGTACAATTTAGACAATGTAATGTTTGTTTTGTGGATAGCTATATTTCTCTTTTGTGTCTACAAATATATGTGCAGTTGTATGAATCTTGATATAAGCTCAGTGTAAATTTCATGTCTGTTGCTTATTCATGTTGTCAATTTTCCAGTTGATATCCAGCCAAATTCTTCTAAAATTAACTTTTTCTACCTCTCCACTTACTACTCATATTTCCCTTTGCCTATTATTTCACTAAACACTAAGACATTTTTAAAACTAGTCTCCACTTTTTCCAATAGCTATACCTTTCTTTCATTCTCCACTTGAATATTTTGCATTGAGAAATCTAGCTCTTGCTCATTGCTTTTCGCATAGGCTAAATCCACGGACCCTTCAACCCCAAAACAGCCATCCTCGATCTGTTTTTTCTGCAGGGCCTTCTTTTTCAAAAAGACCTCTGTCATTTCCATTTTGTTTCTATCCTGCAACTATGTCCCATATTCTGTACCTAATTATGATTTCCTTGACTACTGCGTAGTTATGCTTTCCTTTGTCCTTGTTCTCCTGTTACAATTTATGCATAAACAGAAAGTCATGTTTACACTTTTTAGTTTGCTATCACAATATACGGAACAACGGACAAAACAGCCCCTGTAATGTGACCTCTCCCTATCAAGTAGAAAAGAATGATCTCAATATTACCTTTTTTGCTCTGTTTCACTAATTTATGCCACCGGTCTTTCATAGTAAACCTTAGGCTTCTTAATTTTCAGTGGACAATAAGGCTTTTCCAACTCATTTCTTCACAAATAGGCAACTTACTATAAGTAGGCTTTTGATAAATAGCTGGCCAAACATGTCTAATATGTAGACACTTAAATTACATATATTAAATTATCTCCAACTGAATACAGTGAAGTGTCTCCCAAAAAACCCTTCAAATTTTAGTAGAATCATAGAAAGGTTTGGTTTGGAAGGCACCTTTAAGCATCGTTTAGTCCAACCCTGCTTTGATGAGCAGGGACACCTTTCACTAAATCAGATTTCGCTAACGGAAGTTCTCTTGTGAAAATTTAGAATTTTCTGACAGTATACTGCATTTAATATTTTTATTGCCCAGACTTTCAACTGAATGCAGAGGATTAATCTTTGTTGTGTCTAACCTAATCTTAAGGCTTCAGAGCTCAGCAATGTAAACCTACAAGAAGTAGTGATTCACCATGCTGTATAGTGTATGTGTAGGGTTGGGAGGATCCAGTTTAATTTTGATTTCTGTCTTTGGTTGTCAGAGGCATGTGGGAGAGGTGCTGCACATGCGCCACTTGCAGGAGGCAACTAGGAGAAGATGGGGGAAAGCCTTGTCTCTGGGGAGACTTTGCCTGGCAACCATTTCATATCTCACATGGGACAAGCAGTCACCAGGAGACAAACAGGGACACGGTACCCTCCAGAGAGGTTCTTCAATCAGACGGATAAAGGTCCAGCAATGCACTGCAGTGGGACGCTGGACTGGGCCAATGGTCTCCTGTCAGCAGGCAGACTTTGGGAGGAGCCAAAGGGGGCATAACAGTAACTGAGTCACAAGATCTATCGGTCTTTTGGTCTGGTCTTTTGGTCATCTGCTTCTTGCCCTGGCTGTAGCTGATCTACATGGACATGAAGTCACATTTCAAGGAACTACAGTCAACTTCTCACCTCTATCATCTGGCTCTTACCACCTTACCCAGAGCAAAAGTCAGGGGACCTTGCATCAGTCTGTACCAGTCACTGATGTCATGGAGCCATGTGAGATATTGCACAATTTCTGTTCTCTTCAGCAGTGAGAGTATAAATATGGCTTTAACTTTTCAGAAAAGACCATGACCCTGACCTTTAACATTCTTCTCAAAAGAATGCCTGTGGAAAGGTAAAAAACAGGACAAGCACATACATTATTTTTCTCTGGTACTCCTGAGTCAAATGTAGGTTTTATCTATGTGAAAAACTGAGTGGATGCATCTTCAACAAATCTCTCCTGTCTCATACTAAATTCATTCCAGCTTTTAGAACCAACCATCTTCTTCGGCATGGAGCTCCACAGTTGCAGCACCCACTGAGTGAAACAATACATTCAAGCATTTTTGTATATTTTTTGATGTCATTTAATTCTTCTACTGAAAATAATAAAACCATTTTGTGCCTCTTAACCTTAGTTCCATGCTGGTATGTAACTGGAATATGGACTTGGATTCCTATTAAGGGAATATGGTCATGTTTCAATTTAGTATACCTTTTGTGTTGCCCATCATGGCAGAATAATGGAACAAAGATGAATCTTTGCCAAATCTTTTTTGCCAAAAATTTCAGTCAGAACAATAGAGTACACAAATAATGCCCATGAAGTATAATTATAATTGATCTCTAAAACTGTGTTTAGGAAGTATAGGCAGCTGTCTGTATGACGGGAGTGTAGCCCATTTTGTCCAGTGTTACAAGTGGATAGAAGGTAATACATAGAGTATTTTAATTCCAGACCATCTCTCCTGTGAATATAAACATGAAAATGAAATTCCACAGCTTTATAAATCATTGGCATGTCTCAGTAAACTGCTCCAGTATAATTCATCTAGTCAGTAGACCATAGTGTTTACTGTTTTCCATCAAAGGCTGCACCACTCACACCAGTTCTGCACATTCCAGGTGAACAGTCAGTTTGGATCCAATTTTTAGCTGAAATCTTCTTCTGAAAATAAGAGAGGCCAAGAAGATAAGACTGTTTATGAAGCCTACCTTGTTACCTTGTGCTTGATTCTGCAGTCCAGGGCAGATTCTTCAGCCCTTAAAATACTAAACTGGAATAGCATTGTGTAGACAGATATGGTAATTACATATGATAGCATTATATGTATATATTATACTATATGTATTTTATATATATATATATATATATATACTCTGCAAAGATAAGCTTAAGTTAAAATATACAAATATTTATTCTTGAAAAGAATAAATAATGTGTCTATGAATAAGAAACCAATATGTGATTCAGCATTTTATTTTGGATAGTAGATTGTCAAAGCTACATACAAGATATTGTACAAGATCCAAAAGTGATTGATAACCTCGAAGGCAAAATATATTTCATACGTTTTCATCATTGGAACAAATTCATTTCTTATTTTCATATGAAAAACTGAAACAGTGAAATCTTACTGCTAGTTGGGTATGTCTGGGCTGCATACTGAACCATACTGACTAAAAGTTTTTGTCTTTATCCACCGTTAATTTCACACATTCACACTCCTGAATTACAGTGATAATGAAAAATGCAAAATCCTGTTGTATCATGCTCAGTTAATTGGTTATTTTGATTGCTTCTTAAGTGAAATGTGTGCGTGTGTACTAAAAAATCTCGATGTGCTAGTTTTGGCTGGTATAATTTTCATCACAGTGGGTAGTATGGGGCTGTGCTTTGGATTTGTGGTGGAAAGAGTGTTGATAACAGAGGGATGTTTTTGTTATTGTTGAGCAGGGCTTGCACTGAACCAAGGTCTTTCCTGCTTCTCACCTGTGGGCAGGCTGGGGATGCACAATGAGTTGGGAGGGAACACAGCCAGGACAGGTGACCCCAACTGACCGAAGGAATATTCCAGGCCAAATGATGTCATTCTCAGCATGTAAAGGGGAATGTGAAGAAGGAAGAAGGGGAGATTTCAGAGAGATGACATTTGTCTTCCCAAGTCACCACTATATGACACGGCACTGCTCTGCTGGAGATGGCTGAAAGCCTGCCTGCCGATGAGAACAGGTGAATGAATTTCTTGGTTTCCTTTGCTTGCACATGTGACTTTTACTTTCCCTACTGAACTGTCTTTGTCTCAAGTAATAAATTTTCCCACTTTTACCCTTCTAGTTGTCTCCTCTGTCTCACTGGTGGGGAGTGAGTCAGCGGCTACATGGGGCTGAGCTGGAGCTGGGTGTACTATCCACGACAGATGCACAAGAATCTACAAATCAAGAATGTGTCAAGATGTGTCAAGAATCTACAAATGTTTACATTGTAAGCTTATAAAAATATTTAACATTAAAAAACAATATTCTAAAATTGAAAGCTATTTGGGGAATATTAAGTCTTTAAGAAGCATTTTTTTCCAAACTTACAGTGGGATTTTTGTCTTTCAACAAAATAAATCAAGAAAACCTCTCCTAATTGTGTCACCAAGGTTATAATCAGTGTGAAACGAGAGCAATTTTGCAGTCTAGCCAAAAGACAGCTTTGGCACACATTCATAGAATAGGTTGTGTGAAGGCAGGGGTGTCAGCTTCCAGTGATTATTAAATAGGTCTTTAGGAAAATGTCTAATCAGTTCTAAACTTCCCCTCTAACTAATTCACTTAATTTTGTTTGTCTGTTTGTTTTAGAAATGTAGATTGAAGAGTGTGGAGCAGTTATTAAAAGCAGTTCTTAATTAGAAAATGTTATTGGATGCAATTTCAGAACAGCAGTCTTAAGCCCAGACATATGCTTTCCACCACAGGAGCCATCCTACTGTTTGTAACACATGGAGAAAATTCACTGCTTAGCATCCTAACGGTTTCCTTGCTCATTTCCAATAAAAACTACAACTTGACACCCAAAATTTGCTAAGTGTTGCCTTTCAGTGCAGTGAATAAGAGTGGGGGTTGTTCTCTATCTTTCTAAGATGCATAATTGAAATACAAACATATTTTGAATTAAATGGCATGGCTGTTTCTGAGCAGCAGAAGTATGAGCCTTTGTTATTTGGGATATAGCCATTTGTGAATCATTGTTTTCACTGTATATGGTTGTTTTAGTTAATCTGCTTGAATTTGTTTCCATTTATTTCAGTCATCTTTGTCCCGCCACTGTTTTTCAAATATTTCTTGGTCTTCTATTTCTTCTTTGTTGACATTTATACTCCCATGAGCTTTATTTCTGACTTTTACTGTATTTACTTCTTCTTTCTTATAGCTGTTTCAGTTCCTACAATTTCCTTTTTTTCTTTCTTTTTTTTTTTTATTTGTTTTTCTATGTAATAAATCCTGCTTTTCAACTTTTCTCCCTCACTTATGTCACCTGTTTGGCAGAATTCATCCCTTTCCTTGCTTTCTATTTGCCTGCTAGTTCCTCCAATTAACAATCTTGTGCTTATATTCTCATGTTTTTCACATTCTTAGCTGTCCTACATGAAGTTAATCTGGAAAAACATCATTTGGTGTAGTGTCTGGCAGCAAAAGCAAGCTGGTTGAAAAGCAGTGATATTTTGCCTGGGTGTGCCCACTCTGTTTTCTGTATACCTGGGCAATCTGGGAGGACAAGAAGGATGGATGAAATTGGTGTTCTTCATTTTCCCTGTAGTTCTGGATTAGTGTGTTCCTTGATGGAGAACAACCGGTTTGACACTTTTTGGAAACAGGCCATTTGTTTGGGAGAGGCTCCACCCTTACTTCATGCTGTGCTTCATGCAGTTCTGATAGCCAGGCTCTCTTCTTCACCCAAAGTTTTGCACAGGAGCAAACTCAACTAAAGAGAGTAAATAAGAGGAGTCCTCAGGCCTGGAAGAATGTTGCTCCTTGCAAGATTCTCTACTTCAGCCTCATGAATATTGATAGTGTGTAATTATTCTTTCTGTTGAAGTGAGGCATAGAAACGCTGTGTTACATTTTCTTATTCGCATTAACACACATTTGCTCAGAAGTTGTTTGTATTACATTTGTTACAAAGACGAACAATTTATCACTGGGGAAAAGCAAGCAATGTTTGGAAATGTTTCTAAACAGAACAAAACGCATACAAATCTTTTGATCCATGTGTTGACATTGTAAGGATGAAAATGCAGACTGTGAGAGAACCTGTAATTAGTGGAAATTATGAAGCTGTAAATTGACCAAAAAAAAAAAAAGAAAAAAATCTGTGTTAAATCTAACAAAATCCTGGATTGAAACATTTTCTTCTTCATTCCTGTAAGGCAATCTCTCATTCCTTCCTTCAATCTTCCATAACCCTGAATGAGTACAGTTCATTTATCCTGCTACCATCATAATCATTTCTCATCTTTAAAACTTGTAAGAATGTAAAATTAATCAAATGCATAATTCTAAATTAAATAGAAAAAAAAAGGAAAACAAAACAAGAACAAAAAAACCCCAAAACAAACAAGCCAAAACCAAACCAAACCAACCAACCAAAAATCCAAAACACAATGAAAACAAAAACCAACCTAGGTGTTATGAAATTAATTTCACTTATCTAAGCTTGTTCAGCTTCCTTCTCTAGCACATCTTCAACTTGCCACCATTTGCTGCGTATCACAGCAATATATCCTTTTAAATCATTATCGCCACTTGTCAAAGCTGGCATGAAATAGTTTGCAAGGTTTCTAGGTTGATTTTTAAGGAACTAGTAGCATTCACCGTGTTATTTATTCAGAGCTTATCTGCAGAAAATATACATATTCTAACATCTACAGAATGCTTCCTGAGTAGCTTTGAGTACGGGCAGCTGGGATACTACAGTGTCATCAGGATTAAAGTTGTCTATATTATCAATCACAAAGAAGTTAGTTAACTAAGACTACTGTGGAGTGTGTTAGATATAGTCAGTTAAGGCAGACTGAACCTCTGTGATTTTTCCTAATAGCAAACCTAATTCACTAAGGTACGTTTGCCATCTTCTAATTTCTCTGAAGTACAGAATTTGTGATTTACCTGGAATTTTGTTTTGCCAATGACCAGGGCAAACGCATGTCTTCTGCCTCACTAAACATGGGGAGAAAAGATCAAAATTTTGCATTGTCTGAGGTGCCAGGAGCAAACTTTTTCAATGGGTACATCATTATAATGCATTGCAATTAATTTGCAGTTGCATTGCATTGTGGTTTCTCAGTATGTGACCACTGCAGAACATAATGAGACAATTATTTCCTATAGAACCTAAGGAAGGCATGATCACAACACAGAAAATTATCTCCGCCACAGATGCACTGCAGAGTCACTTTTAGTAGGCCTATAGAAAATAAGAGGTTTGGACAAGTACAGAACTGAATCATTTACCTCTGAAGTGGTTGTTCCTCCATGTCAATTTTGCATTTTTAAAATCTTAATTCAAGTCTCATGCTGAATTTGCTATTTTCAAAGCCAAGACCAAGGAAAGATGATAAAGAAAGATAGCTGTATTCTATTTTTCACAAGCCATCTCTGTAAGGAATCTTGCAGTGTAACTATCTGATATATAACAGTCCAAAAAACTGTTTGGGGAGTCCTTGAAGACTCACCACACCCCCTCAACCACCGCCAACAACACCCCAAAAAAACCACATCTAAAACAGGCAAACAAATGAACAACCCAACCAACCAACCAAAAACACACAAGCAACCCAAAAAACCAAACAGTTGGAAATAGTAAAAAAAAAAAAACAAGATAGAAAAGTTGGAGGTTAGAATTATTCAAGACAATTAGCAATGTAAATTTTTTCACACCGAACATGGCTACTTGATATTTTCTGTCATTGTTTTAGCCACAGTTTTCCTCAGTTCCTTCTGAATTTTTCAAATCATACAAATCCACTTTCCCTTTTTGATGCCGGTATCTTCACTAACTTTAGCAAACAGCTGCACAGTGGAGGGTTACTGGGAGTAACTCCCAGTTCTGTTCACTGTAGTGCACCCATGTAATCAAGAACCATTAATTCTTTTTTACATTATTGTTTAATTTGTGGTGTTCTAGTATAAGATATTATTTGCTTCCAACTAACTACGTGAAGAAAGAGATGACACCTCACAGCTGATTCTTACAGTGGTAGAAGTGACCAAGTCCATAGGACAGGTAGGAGAGTTGCCTTCTGCCTTGGTTGGCTCTCGTCAAACACAAGACAGTGCCATGCTAACAACAGCTGCCACTACTGCTGATGTGTTTGCTGCCACAGTTCCTCTCACCCCTACTACTCCTTCATCTACATTTACTGCCTGAGATGAAAACTTGTTAAAATCACTGAAGATTTTACTTTGCGCATCAACTTTGCAGGTCAGCTCCTAGGGGCTTTGAAGTATACACTATTTCTACAGGTAAAGCAGCATCTTCTTTTTCACCTCTCTGGTTTACAGTTTTTTCTTGAGAGAATATTTTAACTTCTTTTCTTTCTTGCATTTTTTTTTTTTTTTGCCATCCTTCTTCGGTTTCATTACAAGTGGGTTTTTTTTTTTTTTTTTCTAAAAACTCCCTGAACTTCTTATTTTAGGGAAATTAATACCCTTCCTCATTATTTCACTTCCAAACAAAATTATGTACGCACTCATATTAGTGTTTGTAGTGTCCTATAGAGACCAAAACCAAGGAATACAATTAAGAATCATGATAAATATTGTTAATTAATAATCATTTTCTGCAGTATTTTTTAAGAGACCTTTGCTTACTTAACAGTTTAGACTAGTATCAGTTGCTATTTGTTATACTTTGTATATATGTTATTTGTTGCTATATTGTTATATCTGCTAGCCTTCCGCCACTGCCTTACTGTTTTCAAAACTACCTACATGTTTCAAAAAATAGTTATTTAAAAAACTTGAAGGTTACCTGGTGACTACAGTGGAATAGTTCACAGATTAACTCATATCCTGGCCATAGTTTAGGCATTTCAGTTCAGCATGATCCCACCAGCCTTCTCTCATATGGATCTGGTATGACCACGATGTTCATCCAGTGTTTATTTTTATTAATTCTCTGAAGGACTGCTCACTGTCTGAACTGATGAACTGATTTATGGCCAGCTGCCCTCAGTCCTGCCCTGAGGTAAGCACAAGATACCTATAAAGAACACTGAAAAGATGGATGATTTTTGGGTAAGAACTCCCTTTTATGTGCTGCAAAAACTAGTTTTCTGTGTTGTGAAAGAATGAGAAAGCAGTTATTTTCCTAAAAATATCCTGAAGTAGAAATATCACCTACCTTTAGTAGATTGTACATCCTAAAATTCTGTGTCTGCTTTCCCTCAGTGAAGGACATCCTAATGGTTGCAAAACCTCCACTGGAGATTTGCAGCTCTTGTATATAGTAATTTCTCACACCATAAGTTTATATTCATCATCTCGCAGAAGCATATGAGGTTTTGGTCTGTTTTGAATGCCACAGTGTCAGAGACATCAATCAAAAATGATAGCATCGATCATGCTGCTGCAAAGGAGCTGGATGGCATCTGCCAAAATGCCTTACAACGTTACGGTAGTGTACCAGAACTTTGATGAATAAGGACAGTGGATTGCTCAATAGCAATTAATCATGACTTCTCTTAATGCATCATATTTTTAAAGGCATAATACAAAGCTAATAAAAAGGTTATCTTCTATTCTTCATTCAGCTGAAGTCAAGGAAGATATTCTGAATGCAAGATGCCATAAGAGAGAGGATAAACCAGATTATTCTAAATCTGTTTTTAAAGTGCAATGGATTTCATTAAGATATTTTATTTTTAACATACCACTGTTAACCATGTTAATATTAGTATGAATTCCATAACAAAACAAAAAATCCCTAAAAGCACAACTGGTAATGAAAAACAAGCACTTTTTTTTTTTTCCATTTTAGCTAAGATTGCATTTGAGGACAGAATTTTTCCCAGGAAAATTAAAAGCAGGATCTATTTGTTTCTGTAATTAGAAAGATATATGCAGATTTAGGCTCCATCCTACCATAAGCTTGGCTACTGGCTCAGTTATGTCAGCCAAATAGGTTCTATTAGTCTCATTAAGTATCTAATAAACTTATGAAATTCATCACCACAAAGTGTAATTAAGGTTCAGGCATCTAGAGTTTCCTTGTAAAATTAAGTATTCAATGGATAAAAAAATTCTCTACACACAGCTTGATAAAAAATTAGATTTTATAGAAATCTATGAAGGATATAAAACTTTCGTGCTTGCATCATTACAGATATGCCTACCATATTGACATGATATGGAATTGCCATATATAGCAATATACGGCCAGCATATATTGCCGTATAAGCAATTTTGCTGTTCCTAATACAATGCCAATTTGCATACACACTTGGTAATTTAGAGCTAACTTTTTTCTCTTTATCTTTGAACTAGTTTGTTCTGTGTTAAATAAAGTTTCTTTATACCTATGTCGGGAATCTTCTTTACTCAGCTAACTATGCATTAAATTACTTTGCATATTCTTGGTCACATTTACGATCAGAGATAAGTTACTATATTAAATGAATTGTTGTTCTGAAGAAGAATACAAATACAAATCTCTTTTACTGTAAGATAGAACTAATAGGAAACATTTTCAACTATTCAGAAAGAACAGAACTTCAGTGGCAGTATTAATAATGAAAATAATAATCTCACATTGAGCAAAACCTATACAAATAAAAATGGTAATGGCTAGCAATTTTTTTTCTGGTTTTGCCAGCAACCTCAGAGTCCAGATGCTAAGCACTGGAAAATATTTATTCCAAAAGCAGCATCTCGTACTTTGGCAGACTCCATAAGCAATTTTGTTTTACAGTTCTAAAGCTGCCTCTGGGTCTACTACCTGGTTAATCTGATGGGCTGACTTGTTCTCCTAGATGCCATATGCCAGGAGCTAGAGATGCAATGAACTGTTTGCCCATTATACTTGCATTAAAAAGCAGATCAAAAATATTCCGAAAAGTGTGCACTTTACTACAATACAGCTTATGGTGATGAGTGACTTGCCTTAAAATAATGCCAAAAGGCTGCCAGATCATCAAGAGCTAAGGTTCGCAGATGCAATGCCAACCAAGTAATGTTTCAAAAATTGTTACTGGACACTTAGTCTCTATTGGTTTTGCATTTCATTTGGTTGGTTGGTTAGTTTGGTTGTTGTGGGGTTTGGGGGCTTTTTGTTCATTTTTGTGCTTGGGGGGCTTTGTTGTTGTTGAGGTTTCTTTCCTTCTGTGTGTGTGAAGGTAACTTCAGATAGAAAAGGAAATATATCAAGAGGAGCAGGAAAAAAATAAGATGCCTGTATTTCTCTTTAGGATAACTACAAGGGCTAAACATGGATATACCAATGAATTGGCGACTTCTTTAAAGTCAGGGCATAAAATGTAAATGTTAAGCAACAGAAAGTCATGTGAAACTGTTACTCAGGATTTTCAGCATTACTCCATCTGCAGTCAGTGAATTTGTGAGTAGTCAGCCTTCCAGTAAATACGGCCTATTACCAGATTTCAAAAAGGTGAATGTATATCCACATTTAGGAACAAAGTTTTTAAACCATCTAGTCAGATAAAACTGGCATAGCACATGATGTAAAATATATATCCCAAGTAACCCAGAGGGTGGAAAAGAGTAGTGTGCTGTAGTAAGAAAGAATGTTAGATGAGGTGTTTGCAGATTTTTCTACTGAATGTGTGTGTTTTCACAGGCAGAATTTTTTTTGACCCATCACCAGTTTTCATAAGTGTAATTTCTTGAAAAGAAGGAGCTCATAAAATGCAAATTACACATGCATTTTTAGCAACAGCACTCCCTGTGCAAATAAAACCTTCAAAGATACAATAAAAATAAAAAGTGAAACCCCCAAGTAAAAAGAACTATCACAGAAGGCATTACTACCTTATCCTGTGTCTAAATATTCCAAACTTTGAAGCACTTCATGCCCTTACAGAAAAATTAGACATTAGAGACTAAGTCAGTTAAAATCTTCAGAACTCTGCTTGAAAATGTCTGAATAGGTCAAATATGCCTGGAATTGACAGGCAAAAAGAAAAGTTTACACCTTGAAAAGGCTTGTTATTTTGAAAAGCTGTGGAACTAGTTCACTATTGACAACAAAAAGAAATTAACAAATGTATATTGGTGAGATCTTGAGAGGAAATTTAATCAGTTGCATACAGAGAATCTGACCTCACCACTCTCAAAACAATTTTTCACAGCAAATTAAGACTTTTGTCCAACTGTGTCTTGTATAAGATTTCTGAAAATAAACCATAGTCTTGGCTATTTGCTCCTCCTAGCTTTAAAATACTAGAGGTCTGCCTGTTCCTAACCGAGCACAAGGCACTGCACCATGACACTGAAATTGTTCTCAGCTGTATTCAGATTGTCAGACCATTTACCACCACATGTTCATTACAATGGGCATTTCCCACTGCAGAGCTTTACAGTTCTATTAGCTTGAAACATCTCAACTAGTCACTTCAGATTATGAGCCAAGTCATAATAATCAGCAGGCAAGGTGATAGCTGACCATAATTTATTAAAATTAAAATTGCCCAAGATTTAAAATAATTAGGGGGAAAAAAGGAGAAAAGATAGGGGTTCTTTTGTGAATAGCAAGTTATGAAGACCGTTCTCCATTTTCAAGTCTTGCAGTACCACTGACCCCACTTCAGAAAAAGCAGATATTCCAGGCAAATCTCTTCCTATGACTGACGTCTGGGACCTTTCCTGCTAAGGTTTTCCCTAGTGTCTAATAGAACATGTAAGTTTATGCGTCAGGTTTTTTTTTCTCAGTGGAAGCAGAAATTTGAGTCTTTCTATCACCTAAATCCTAAATTTTAAAAACTTTGTAGTATCATTGTATTTGATGATCTCTTTGGCAAATTTGACTAAAATTAACCATGACTAAAACCAGGAAGTCTCAAATATATAAGCAATGTGATTTCATACAATTTTCTTCACAGAGATGGGCCAAAAATAAGTAATGTGAAACTTGGAGAGGTGGATGTGGGGGATGGGGAAGGCAGGAGGGAGATGTCATTTTCAGTGACATTTTAGCTTGGATGATTAAAGAATTTAGAGGTCCAAATCCTTACAAATCCTTACAAATAGACCTTCCTAAAGTCATAGTTGAAATAACCTGAAAAAAGCCAACCTCCTCTCAGTTCCCAAAAACTGCCATCAACAGATTTATCAGTGAATGAGAAATCAGAAGGTCTTATTAATAATCATAGTTTGTCATATTTATGCATGCTGCTGCATATCCTATTGTGTATTCTTGGTAGGGAGTTTTTCCCTCTGTACCACATCTCATCCATCCTGTCTTTCAAACAGACGGTAGGGCATTTTCAAAATGTCAAGTCTCAATTTTCTTTTTGTTCAGTATCTCATGCATTAAGGTAGAACCGAAGTTCAACTAGAAACTTGACACATTTGGAAACTTTTCAAACTTCCAGATCAGAGAAAATATTCAAACTGTATAAATAGATGCTTGGATAAATGCTTCAAAAGCTGTAGGAGCTTTGTAGAATTGGAGAGAAAGGAAAGCAAAGATTACCGTGAAGGAAATTGCTGTGACATGTCTCAAAGCACATACCACAAGACGTTGGTAATGGAGAGAAGTTGTAGGCAGAGAGCCATAAGGCTCTTGGCTGCCCCATACTAAACTTATGTTACATATGGCCTCTTTTTATACTTTCTTCAAGTCCATGTTTTGCCAGACACAGAAATTTTGCATTTGCACAGCCCCAGCATAAATATAATCTTCAATTTAAGACTATTTATTAAAATGAGATCATAAAACTAATTTTACCCATAGGAAACGCATGAGGTATATATCAGTTTTCATTCCTTCAGAGCTGCACACTTATGAGACAGCAGTGACATTACACAGGAATTTAAACGTACTCTAAAGGTTTTTACAAAAATGAGAAGTTAAAAAGTCATGCAAATTAGAGATTTCATAACACCTCTGTCTTAATCCAGTTAAAACCCTTCATTAATAAACTGCTGTGATACTGGAGAAGATGAGATATCTCCCTTTACTTTTTGGTTTCTTTTTGATATTGTTTGGTTTGGTTTGGTTTGGTTTGGTTTGGTTTGGTTTTGGGAATTTTTGTGGCGGTTTTTTTCTTGTGGTTTGGTTTTCATTTTGGTTTTGGTCTTGGTTTTGGTTTTGGTTTTAGTTTTGGTTTAGGGTTTGGGTTTGGGTTGGGTTTGGTTTGGTTTTGGGTTTTTAATGCTAAGACAATTCTGAGCAGCAAGTACAGTGGCATAGGTAGCTCTTTGGAATTCCGCCTTTTAGAGTTTTACAATTCAAGTAAGGAAGTAAATACAGCACCTCTGAAGATTTCAGAGCTTTTTAAAATCCTCGGTGAGTGGATTTCATTTCTTCACACCTGTTTGATTTATAATGTATAAAAGCACCAAGATGTTGAACTGTTTCCTTCATGAGAAATTGCAGTGATATAAGAAAATGTAACTCATGAAAGTTCTGGTGTGTCAAGCATGAAATAATTGAATAACATGTTAAATCACTACTGCAAAAGAAATTCAGTATTCAAGAAATTCAGTGCAGAGGGCTGGTGTTGGATCCATCCATCAGTTGACTCCAGCAGAAGCATCATTTTGAAGTCCTGTGTGTGATGACAGCTTTACCACTCACATTGGAGGAAAAGCATCCCATGAACATCAGCCTTGCGTGAGTTGGTCCTTCCTCAGCCCCAGATACCATACATTTATAATGTGATCTAATCTAGTTTTCTGAGCCTTTTTTTTGGTGTGGTTTTTTTTTTTTTTTTTTTTTTTTTTTTTGTAATCGGTCAAATGAGATGGGTAGTAACAGAGTACAGAACATTAACATTTAAAAATGGTGGTGTAAATCTCCTGGGCATTTTATTTCTTAATTAAGTATAAAGATACCCTGGAAGAGGAGTATATACCTACTTCTCCATAACTGGTTAGGCATGTCAGATCACTCTTCTCACTCTGACAAATTTTGCTTGCCCCTTGAACAAATATAAGGTTTAAAATATAGTTTAAAAATATGCAGTGAGTTCACAGGAAGTAA
>VYXC01005739.1:197561-234813 GCA_013397175.1 Platysteira castanea
AAAGAAACTAAAAATAACCCTGTTAGAAGAGGTCATGGCAGACAATAGCTGGCAATAGTTGCAGAAAGAGTAGTAGTATCCATGTGTAAACACACAACAATACAATCTTTAATTTCATAACTACATATCATTTTTCCTTGTCTCATTCAGTGTTCAATGTTCACTTAATGAACTCCTATTGCAATGATTTGTTTAATCATTTTCATTCAATATGGCCTGGGGCATATTTCCTGCACTACTGTGTTATACATTGAATTTTTGATATCCTAACAAGTTTTTCCTTCAAATTCATTGCTAAATTATGTGAATGCAGGCAACATAAATTAGAAAAAAATAAAATGAGTAATACTAATTAATTTATCTTCACAACTCTGGGCATACTTTTTCTCTTTTACATGCAGACTGCATTTACATTGTTTAGCCTAGGAGCAACCACAGGCTCAAATATGACATTGCTACATTGCTTAATTTAGCAAGCCTGCAGCTGGGATGTATACATATCCCATAGTGCTTTGCTTTGTTAAGTTTTTCTGAAAAAAGTCTCCACTGATTTCCCTGCTTTTCATTAAATACTCCTGCAAGACAGTCTGGAATACTCAGGACCAGCTTTCATAGTCATTGGATGTACCTGTGACTATAGTGATANCAAATAATTTTTCTCTTGGCTAGGTGTTCAGTGATCCCTGACAGTCAAATCTTGTGGTCATCTCCAAGATTTCTCCCACTGACATTGGTGGGCACTTGTTCTTCAAATATAAATATAAAAATAGCATATTATTATAAAATGGGAAAAGTATACAAGGAATAATTATAATTTATAATTATCTTTATAATTATCTTTTTATTCAGTGAATTTTCCATGTACACTGCAGAGTAAAGTTTTGCCCTCCAAAGNAGTAATACTAATTAATTTATCTTCACAACTCTGGGCATACTTTTTCTCTTTTACATGCAGACTGCATTTACATTGTTTAGCCTAGGAGCAACCACAGGCTCAAATATGACATTGCTACATTGCTTAATTTAGCAAGCCTGCAGCTGGGATGTATACATATCCCATAGTGCTTTGCTTTGTTAAGTTTTTCTGAAAAAAGTCTCCACTGATTTCCCTGCTTTTCATTAAATACTCCTGCAAGACAGTCTGGAATACTCAGGACCAGCTTTCATAGTCATTGGATGTACCTGTGACTATAGTGATAAATTTACACAGCTGCTACTGGCATAATCGGACATCACACAACAGGTAACCTTTGGACACTTCATATTATCTTCGTAGTATCTTCTATTGTCAGAGCATTGTACTGCTGTCATCAGCTGCTGCAAGGGCTCAGACCCTGAGGCAAATTACAGACCTGGAGATTAAATGAGGACCCTGCAAAATGAAAGACATACAAGTCCTGGCCACCTGTGAAAAAGTTGATTTTAAGTGAAATGTCAGTTATCACAAAGAAAACTTCTGCCTAAAGGAAAAAGAATCCAGAGCAATTTTCACATGTCTAAGTTTAAGTCTTTCTGCTTTCTATAATGCCTGCCACATTGAAAGCCTTCAAATTTTGGCAAGGTGGTGGATTAAAATGTTTCGAGGTAAAGCCAGTTTGACTTTTTTTGGAAGATAGTTTGCTGGTCAAAACTACCTACTCAAAAACACTTCAATAAGCAGCCAACATAGTGTCTTAGACAAGTAATTCTATTTTTCTATTCTTCTATTATTTCCGTAAGATATCTAAGTCATGGCTGAATGTGCACTCTTTAGCAGTGAATGAAACTGTACATACATACTATTTCAGTAGCATGTTTATAAACTCAGAAAGCTGCAGAAACAATGCAGAGAATAGTGTACAATATTATAAGAATGTAAATGGAATTGTTTGCCATTTAAAGTCAAGATATTTTTAGCATTGACTATGTGAGTGTGAGAGAGAAAAAGAGGGATCATACCAGGGGGTCAACCAACTCTGATGTGAGGAACTAGGAAAAGATATTTCTTGTTTCTGGCACTTCCCATTAAATGTGTCTGCACATGTTGGTTTTGTAAAGAGTTGTTTTCATCTGCTATTTTTAATGTGTTTTTTAGCCAAGTGGAAGTATTTGCACTTGCAGTAAGTAGTACAAGTGAAGGGAGCTTGGGAAGCTGTGAATCTATTGGCAGGATTTATATATTGGATCTGTATCTGATAAACAGGTGGTCTCTATCATAAACTCCTCAGGCTCCCAGTTTCTTGGAAGTGCTACCACAGACCTACACAGACCTTGCAGAATTATTTCTGCACTTGCACAGTAGTTTATCACATTCCAAATAGATCCACTCTGTTGCACATGTGCAAACCACCTGTGAAGCACATGGACAACAAATCTGATGTGGCTCTTGAGACAGTGGGTCTGGTAGCCACACTTTCATTATGAAAGACTTTGTTTTTAAAGGATGCAATCTCCAACCTCCTCCCTCTAGCATAATACTTCTGGCAATGAAACGCTTAAGTTTTGGGGGCTTTTTACTACTTTAATAACCCTAAGTTGATAGATAATTGATTTACATCACAGTAGAGATACACTCTCTCTCAAGAATTCTGCAACTAGGGCTGAAATTTTTTTTCATTTATGACATCTCTCCAAAATGCAAAACTTTAGCCAAAACTTTTGTTTTGATTTTAGTGCTTTATTTTGCTTATGACACATGTCACGTGGCACACCTAATGTGAGCTTACCTAATTAAAATCCTTTTATTTGTTACAAAAGTATTTTCCTTCCATTTCTATTATCCTATACATAGCATTAGAAAGACCTTGTCATTTTAAATTATAAATAGTAATTTGTCTTGTATTATATCCATTATATGCAATGTATTACTAAAATTACTGTCAGTAGGGAAAAATACAGGGATGAATGAATTCAAATTAATGGGTTATTATATCAGTATTTTTAAACCATCCACTGATTTATCTGACGGGCCAGACTCTGAGCTGTGTTCTCACAAACTGCTAATTGATTTGGTGTTTACAGGCAAACATTACGGTAAATTTCTCCTGCTTTATGCACTGAAGTATAATCCATACACTTCCTGGAGAACAGTCTCTCTGTTAGTCCAACATGACTTTGTCATCAGACACGCAGAGTGCCTTTTCACACTTTCTGAGATGAAATCTGAGGGAGGATACAGAAGTTCACTTCCCTCCAAACATATATAGTTTTGCTTCCATCTGCTCAAAAATAAAAAAAAAAGAAAAAAGTAGGTTTTTCATTAGTGAGGCAGCAACTGCCAACCTTTTTGACCTTCTAGCACACAGTTCAACATTTCCTTTCTGTGGAGGGACACTGGATAAATCCAAATTCCACAAAGAGCAAAGAGAATGCTTGTTTGCACAGAGTTTGTTTGGAAACAGAGGAGGGCAGTGCCTTTGTGAACCGTTCAGAAACAGGAACTGCTCCACTGGGATATGGATTTTGTTTGAGTGAAAGCAGAGTCTTAATACACTGATGTTTGTATGGCTTAAGACTCCCGGGCTTGCTATTGCCTCAGTGAGTGTGTTACATCATAGACTACTTCGCATGCATACAATTTTTCCTCTGTTGTCTATAGAATGTTCCCCTCAATTTATTGAAAGGGTTTCAAATCCAGCATCTGGTGAAAATCAGAGGGGATAAGTAGTATAACTAGATCCTGAAAGCTTGTATACATTACTTGCATCCTGTTAATATAATAAAAGCTCTTACCTTCAAACTTTTGTCATAGATTTATTCCTAGTGCGAGAAGCTAAAGCTTTCAGAGTGATAAATTATGAAACAACCATAACTCATAAACTGAGCTTTCCGCAAAGCTGCTTACAAATAGGAAGTCAGACTATTCCAAATTAAACCACATTTTCTATTATGTGATATATTGGCTATTACTTTAAAGTGAAAGTAATTATAGGAAAGTAGAAAATTTCTCATATTACTGCTGTTATTTTCTGTGAGTGAAGACAAAAAGAAAGCAAACAAAAAACTAAGATGCAGCCTATGAAGTTTGAATTTCAAAATAATGGTTTAACACTGTCTAGGTTGGGGGAAAAAAAAAGATAGGATTCATTGTAATTTTGTATTCTTGATTCTTACATGTCTCTTTTTGGCTTTGCAATATTTTTTTTCATTTTCTTTTTTAAGACAGGCTCAGAAAAAGCTTCATTATTAAGTGTTTCATTACCCCGACCTTTTTTACTATAAACATGTGAGCACTGATCTCCTACAAACGGGTTAGAAGGAGATAAATCACTCTTCTTGTCACTTCCCATGGTCTGCCAGCTTGGTTAGCCAGCTTCTGCAGATGCCCTCCCTGACGTCAAAACACAGGGGCCTGCAGGAAGCAAAAAAATGTCAGATTTCTCCTGATGCCCCGGCAAGCTCTGTGTGCTGTAGAAGAATTCTGTGTGCTTTGATAAGTGCCACTGTGCTGAATCAGCATGGTGGGCAGGTTAACTTTGTGACCTTCTTGATGTTGATTGCTTCCCCCAGACACAGCCTATAACACAGACTGTCAAAGCTACTAAAGTAAAAGACAGCAATATTTACTTTACTGTTAAGTTATCCTTCTTCTGTGCAGATCTCAGGTGTCTTGGCATTCTCCTGCACAGTTTGATAAACTTTATTGTTTCCATCAGCTGTGTGCAGGATTTTTTTGTGTGAGGCAGTACATTCTTTGCACAGCCCCATCCTGTCACCATGACATTTCAGATGTGCTTTTAGTGTCTGGGCCTGGTTTCTAGAAACAATTCAGAACAATTTTATAGTCTCCCACAAGTTGGACGTCACTATTGTTACATATACCATATTTGGAGACACAACAGCTTTTGCTTTAGGGAATTGTTTTCAGAGCAATATTATTCACATTAAAACTAAAAAGAAATGCGATCTACCTGCATTTGAGGGAAAAAGAAATCCTAGCCAAATCTAAGCCCTATCATCCCTTCACCACAAAAAACCAAACCAAACNTCTTACCACTGCAGATGCAAATTCTAAGGACAACTTTTAGAGGGCTTTGAAATCTTGTGTGTAGGTTTTTAAGCTCAAAAGCTGTCTCAGACAGGGTTGGCAGAAACAAAGCCTCACCTAAGTATAAGGACAACAATCCCTAGAACAATAGCATGTCATTTTTTGAGGCAAGAGGTTTACAGAAGGCTGAGGCTAGTTAAGTGTCTTTTTTCATTCCTTCCATCTCAGTCCCTAACATATTCTGAATCCTTTCTCACTAGCCATAGCAGATGGGGTATTCAGGGTAAACATTCTTACATTAACTATTGCTCCTTGTTTCCATGGGCATTGGCACAAAGGGCCTTTTGCTGCTCTCAGCAGCCTTCTGACTCAAGTAGCTGCCCACATTCTAGTGCCTAAGGCCAGCCCTAAGACATCCTGTTCCTAAGTCAGACACTGTTTGTAGAGTGTGTAGTGATAAATCGAAGAGTGCACTGAGATCATCTGAACTGAGAGGATACAGAAAAAATAAAATCTTGAGGCATTACATTCAGATCACTGTCACTATCTGAAGCAGAGGGTGATCAGACTGAAACTACTAGTTTTGCTTTTAAAAGGGAACACATTTTTATAGGTTTGTTATCTCATTGTCTAATATATAAAATCCCTTTCAAGATAAATGGAAACATGTTTACATTTAAATAACCACCTTTTCATGTATTGATTTCCTTGCCGCCTATCAAAGAACATAGAGTTCAACTTTTTAAAGCATATAAAGGTTATAAATATACCTGGTTAAATGGCTATAGTAGAGACTATCCTGTGCTCAGCATCTTCAGACATTAGGCCTACAAGGACTCTTTAGGTTTTTCAGAGTATTGTTCAGGATCTCTGTGTTTACATGGATTTAACACTCCAGAATGTCTTTTGTACTCATTTCAAGTGCATAATCTTATAATCTGTAAGTCACTTTAAAACAAATGAGTACCTTTGCTTTACCTTCTTGTTTTCCCCTGTCTTTTTCCTCCCAGCATACAGCCATTTATTACATCTTAAATTGATTAATCACTTAACATATTCCAGATATATTTTTGTCTTGGTAATATTCATCTACTAGGCATTATATCATGATTTTTTATTTCCCTGTACAAGGATGAAGGGAGCTAATATATAAATTTTTCAATTCTTTTAAAAAGATTTTTTTAAAAAAACAACAAGATGGCAACTAACATCAGCAGAAAATATCCGAAGTCTGAAAAAAACACTTTGTATTACATGTTCTGATGCACAGGGTGGTTTATCATACAATGTTAGCCAAAGTGCTATCACCCCAGTGCTGTGAAGACTGTGTGCTGAGAAGAGGATTTTTGAAATCCAGAAAGAATCTCACCAACATTCAAAAGTATAAAATCAATCTGCAACATAGATATTGTCTTTTGCACCCACAATACAACCTAGTTTGACCCCACTGAAGGAAAATTACAGACATGGATGCTCTGTCATGATTTAAGACCATGCTAATTTATAGCAGAGTAATATTTCAAGTGTAGGACTAGTGGTCCAACTACAGTATATCCACATCTCTAGTTGTGCACATATTGTGCCTGTCTGCGCACTGGAATGTACATGTGGTATAAAGTAGACTGTACACTAGTCTGATAAAAAACAACCTTTTAATCTCTCATAGCTACGACCAAAAGTCAAACACTTCTGTTATTGATTTTTTGTCATTTGAAGGTCTATACTTATATCTGGGTGCATAGGAATTACTGCATGTGCCCCCAACAGATACTCACCAATGAATGCTCCCATTACAAAGAGAGTTAAAAATCCTGTGACACCAATAACATTTTAATAAATCCCACCTGTAGCTGTATCTATACGACAGCTTTTGGTGGGTCCATTACAAGGTGAAAAGACCCAGAACAGAAAGCAGAGTGGCTTCACATGCTGCACTGATCCTCCAGTAGTGGAGGGATCCCGGTAACTGTCCTTTAGTGCTTGTTGCTGCACATCCCACAGCAGGGCAGCACTGCAGCCTCCACTGCTGAGGGTTAGCTATGACATTCTCCACATTGCCTGGCTCACTGCAGAGTAAGCAAGGTACTTCACCAAGCAAAGAGTAACTTCAGACAACCACGTGAAATTTTTCACGAAGAATGGAAGTCTGATTAGTATTCCTACAGCAAATCCTGGGATAGCAGAATTACATTTAACTAAAGAATTACATAATTAAATTACTTTTAATTAAAGAAACTAAGTCCTTTATGATGAAAAAACACAAAGGAAGGAACCCAAATAATTTTAATTCTAGTTCTACTTCTCATAGGAAATTAATCACTGAAAATCAGAGGCCTTGTAATTATAGAATCATTGAAATAATAGTGATAATCAGATGCCATTTAGTGTTTCCTATCCAGTATATTATGGCAAGAAGATCTGTTATGTAAGGGGAGGAGATGAAGCATATTAACATGTGTGGAAGGTTGCACAGATAGACTCAGACACAATGAAAATAGGGGAGCAAAGAGAAAAAGATGCGAAAAAACCAGAGCATTCTGTCATTTACTGTGTCACCTCACCCAGAGTGTGCAACATATTGTGATCATGCCTAGCAAGATCTTATCTTGTTCTGGTCAAGTTTTAGACATTTTTATTCTCATCTTTCATACAGGTATACAGGGAGAATACAGAAAAATACACGTATGTATAAAGATGAACAACTTTGAATGTCAAAATGATGAGATATCTTCAGTAGGTTTTCTTGTTTTACAATTTTGTGACCTCTGTATCTCTCTACTTTTTATTCATCTTGGAATAAAGGATGCTATGTGTCTACTGCAGTATGTGGGCTAACAGCCTGATTTGAGTGCATTTTCCTACAGCTCAGCGTTGAGTGCTGTAAGATGAGAACACTCCGAAAACTTTTTTCAGACACTGAATACTAAGAATGCTCTTTACTACATAAATGGCACGCTATACATTCAGGAACAAAATATTTCTCAACACTTGTCTAAAAGTAAAGAAAAACTGCCTACTGTGTTGCAGAGCTACAGTAGGCTGGCACAGAAAAGATGGGATCCAGAATATCTCATGTGGGAAAATCTTTTTTATTACCATAGTTTCCTTAGTCTCACAACATTGCAGTCTTTTATTACAAGGGACTAATATTTTTATTCTTTGGGGAAAAGCAGAGTAGTTTTGTTCTTTTTTTGCTTATCTCTGTGAGCCTGCAGGTGCAGCTAACATTTCCAAAAACAGAACAGATGCATCACTTGACAGAGAAAATAACCAAAGAATTTCACTATACACACTTTGCTCTCCCTTGCATTTAAGCTCTAATAGTTGTAAAAATCAAAATTATTCAGGGCATAATAATTCGATGAACTTTGCTTTCGCACATGAAGCTGATAATGGCATGCAATAGCCTTATACATAAAAAAAGAACAACTTTACAGATAGGAAAATTTCCTTCTTCTGGGTCAGTGATAGCCATAGTGAATGGTTTATCTGATAGACCCTGTAATTTGGTAACTGTGTTTTTAGAGAAAAGAAAATGCCTTTCTTTAAACTTTTTTTTTTCCTCTCTAAATGGTCATTCTAATCTATCTGCCACTGATCATTACATCATGCTACCACTGAGTGATTACTCAGTAAATTTTAGTCCCCACAGTTGCTACCTTCAGCTTCACTATTTACATACAATACATAGTTGATGAATAGAGGTAAATTGTCTGAAGAACAAGCACTAGCTGCACTATCTGCTATTTCTTGTCCCAGCATCACATGCAGAGATGTAGTGATTTGGGTGTTCTCCAGACACACTCCTATGTAGTGCATCTCAAGATTTTTCAGATAAAGCCACTTACACAAGAAAAATACATTTGTTTTTAGAAGACACTTGGTGAAACCCTGATTCATCTTAGATGGACCCATTCCAGGCATTTGGTGGGAATTCCGTGGATTCACAGCCTTTCACCTGGGTGGAAATACATATTTGTGATTTGATACAGTAGATGGGATATGGAGTCAAGAAGATTCAATAATAAAGCACACCCAAGCAACAACTATTTACTTGTTCAGACACTGGTTTAAGAAAGTAGACAAAGGGCGTAGTAGGCATCACACTAGAGGAGAATGTGAGAGTGATTCAGAACCTATTAGATCAACTGTGTTTTTTCTAAGTGATTTAGAATACAATACTTCAAAGTACAGAAACCTCATGGCTTTTAAAGAGTGGTGCCGCAGTACATTCACATTCTATTATTTCCATATTATGTTCTCTAGGCCTTTGTAATGACTACAGAAACCAATTCCAGATGAGTAATGCTTATGAAAACACGCATATGTGGCTGCTGCTAGCAGCACCAGCCTTATACCTGTCCAGTTAAACTACAGTGACACACACCAAGTACTTCAACATGATATTAAATTGCTTATGTCTCTAACAAATGTCAAAAAATGAACACTATCAGGCTGAAACACCAGACTTTGTTTTTGTAAAGACCTGATACGACAAACATCACCAAGATCCCATTAAGCTCCCCTACCGAATAAAGAGTTGCACTTAATCTTGTCCACAGACAGAGCAGACAAATGCAGCTCTCTAGGTACATGGTGTGCTGCTGCTGCCCCCTTAAGACAAGTAAACATAAATAATTATATGTGTGCTGTAGTTTCTCTACATTTTCTCAAAGATCTTTCCCTACAAACTATTAAAGAGCAATTATAATAAGAGGCTTGTGTAGTGTAAGCTGATGCAACAATAAATCCAGTCTACCACAAGACCTATGAAAAAGTAAGGTTTAGTTTAAGGATATGAGAAAATAGGGAAAACAGAAATTTTTTTAGTAATTGTATCTGAACCTGTAAGATAGCAAGGCATAAACTGTGAAAACAAAGATATAGTTAACACTTGTAAAACTTGAAAAAGAGATATTATCAGGGGGGAAAAAGGTTCAGTTCCACCCCATGCACTTTAGGATGACATACAACTCAGTAACCTGAGTAGGCCATGAGGTGATTGTATGAAAACTGCAGCAAGGATAAGTTATCATCACTTTCCATTCCTTTAACCTTTGTCAAGAGACCTGAATAATGTTTGGTCATTTGCGCCTTTCTTTAAATTTTGTCTAAGACTTGGATATTAGAATTTTAATGGCTGCTGATAGATGTCCTTTGAAACTGAATTGCATAAGAGTTTTATTTTGACCTAGATTAATGCTCTCCATTTGCACTTAGCTATTCACCTCTTCATCTTTGAATTGAGTTCAGCCAGACAAAACAGGGAAAGCAGAACAGTTAAGTCACCACGTATAAAAGGATGAGGTTTTGTCCTCTTGCTCTCTATTCAAGAACTTAATATCACAAGGCCACAGAGGCACAGTGGGGTCTAAATCACTGCAATTACTGAACATACAAAAGCTGTAAGGCCTGCTGCTTTCAATGGTTTCTGATGACTTCTAAATTGTAGAACAAAATCATAGAATCATATAATCATTTACTTTGGAAAAGACCTCTAAGATCATCAAGTACAACCATTAACCCAGCATTGCCAAGTCCACCACTAACCATATCCCTGAGTGCTGCATCTACCCATCCTTTAAATACCTCCAGTGCGTGGTCCAATTGAGAAAGGAATTCAGCCAATTCATCTACAGTGTTGTAGGCCAGCACTGTACTAACCTCCCATACAAGTATCTGAAGATTTTTCCAGGTGTAAGTCTTTATTTCACCACCGTTAACTGTGGATGCAGATGTCATGCTAGGAAGGACAATCTATTCCTGACCATGAAAGCAGTCAAGGACAAATGCACCTTTTAAGTAGGGACAGAGAACATGAGATCATATGCTTTCTAGTAGAAAGAAAGACATATTGTGGTATAGCTCCAGTATCTTCATATGAAAAGATTCTGCTTAGGGAGAAGCAGCCCTGGCAATTACACCTATTTTTGGCAGGTATGTGTCACGTACAGTTTAAATTCAGACTGCAAAGGAAAAGCTGATTGGCCTCCAGCAACTTCCTAAAATAATTGAAGTACTGTAGTTCCTTTTACTACTCTGTGGGAGAAATGCAAGCCTTCTGGAGAGTCTTTCCTTAAAATTAAAAAGTCATAAAAGGTCTGACTAAACATTTCCCAGCTTGTTCAAAGAACTAATCTAAAATCTACTGTGTTTTTTACTGGACATGAACAAATGAAGGAAAACATCTCTGTGAAGAATAGCTAAGATTCGAAAGAAATGTCACTTTCAGAATGGCTGCAACAGCATCCATGTTTTCTGGAAAAGTAACTGGAATAATGACCTGAAAGTTTACCTGTGTTTCTCCATATAACTAGGCTATTTAATAAAATATCTATAGACTCTGTTCTATGCTTTTGCAACAATCTTTAGACTATTGCCAAAGCAGTACTATTGCTGAGATTATTTAAAATTGCAAATTGAAGAGCAAATACAAACCTACATGTGGTCTTTTTTTTACTGTGTTTAAAAAAATATTTGTTTACTTAATACTATTCTCAATACTCGATATATTTGTTAAAAGCAATCACAACTCCAAAGTCAATCTCTATGGTCACAGTGGAATTCTTCATGCTGAAGAATTTTAAATGTTTTCGTTGGAGCAAAATCACAGCACATAAATTAGCTCTTGAGGCCCCCAAATAGGTAACAATACTACAAACTGAAAATTTTGTTACAAGACTGTGCAAGATCTTGAATTATTCATTGGAAAACTGTTAAAAATTTGCAATGATGCTCTCTAGAATTTTACAACACAGCTGTGAACAAATCAAAAGTGGAGAAAAGGGAAAAAATCAATGGACAGTTTGCTCAGAAATATTTATGGATTTCCAACTTTTGCCTAGGTGATATAGAAGAAGAACATCATGTCAGAGGCAGAGCATGCTGAGTGCTTGTCACTGAGCAGCACTCCGAATGGCTGTTGCCCTGTCACAAGAAAAGAGCAGTCCTTTCTACACCATGCTTCAAGTCAAAGAAAACAATGCAATATGTCTAATATTTTGTCAGAAAGCATGAATTCTTCTTAAAAGGAAGCAAAAACACATTTTGAAGATTATTTACAATATTTTTCTCTTGCTTTTCTCACCGTGCTTTTCATCTGCCTTTCATTGTTGGTATTCATTTGGTCCTCATATGTTTCTTTCTGCTTGTCCAGTTAGGGCTTCTGGGCTACGTTTTACGCTTTTCTATGTACTTATAAAATCCTATAAATTCTGAGAAGGTTTATTTATTATAGTGAAGAATTCAACCCCTTTTGGGATTACTTTTTGGGAAGGGCAGATTTTCAGTGCTTTCTTTGATACTCTATAGCCCTGTGTTTGTCAGCTTCATCCAAATCACTTTCTAAAATATCACCTGTAGTTTTCCTTGTTGGTAGTACTAATATATGCAGAAAACTCTCATATGAAGTTTCTTTTTAAAGCTACACAAGCCTTTCATAGTTTGCTGTTTAAATTTCATAAAAGAAAAGATAGGGTTCACATTACATTCTTCTGGTGAAGTTTCAGCCTTTCAACTATTACAAGTGTCTTCTGATTTCAATATACCTTAACAAAGCATTGATTTTATCATTATGCATTTGCTCTGCAAATTTTTATGTATGTGAGTGCTTAAAACCACTGGTTCAATATTAACCATAAGGAAAAAGCTTTATTGTATCAGTATCTTGCTCGGAATATGAATCAGATTTCCACAACTATGCAGCATAAATAACTGCTTTCAGCACAACCAACTGGCACAGCTTCACAGCATGTGTATATTACCAATCTCTGGTCAAAGTGTAGGACAAAGTATTTTTATTGCATCATTGAGATTCTGATCTTCCTCCCTTTATTGTAAATAAATTGAACTTAATCAAATAATTGTAGCATATATCTGAGCCGTGTTATATGAATCAGAATCAGGCTTATTTCTACAAAGGATGACACTATGCTTTGCAGATTGTTTCATATAATTTGCTTCAAAGGCTTTGGCTAGTCATTTCTCATGTGGTCTCCAGTCTTGCACTTCAGTGCAATCTTCCTTTTTCCCTTAACCTGTCATATTAGATATTTTTTCCTATTTATCTATACAAGGGAAAATCAGCTAGACTATATGCTATGACTATTTCTTAATAGAGAAATATAAATCAGTGCCTTCCTGGCTTTTGAACTCACACAAGCAGAGAAATCCAACTTAGTGAACTTAAAATGTCACACAAACTCATTTCCTGACTTACTGGAATGCTTATGGTCTATTACTAATGTCAGCCAAAAGCGGGCTTTCCTTCTAGTGTTTAATTTTGTGTCTACTCTTACATTTTGTGGGGGTGTTTAAATTTTATATTCATCTTCACCATGCTTACAGAAGTACAGAAGTGCTCAGCTGTCAGAGGAAATCAAATTTTGCGAGTTCCTTGAAGCTTTGTCTGTATCACAGACTTTTATCTAGCCAAAAAAATTGCAGTGCTAGATATTGATTTTGACATAAAATTTGTAGAGTGTGTTTTAGTCTGGCCATTTTAAGATATCTCATTTGGTGATACAAATAATTTTGGGCCCAATTTAGATAATTTGACATAGAAGTATTCCATTAATTTGGAAAAATATTTGTTTGGATGTCAAGTAACTGTGTACATCAGTTATTTAGGCTCATAAGTTTAAACTTTTAAGAAAGAGATAATTTGAATAATTCTGTCACCCTTATCATTTTGCATTTGCTTCTGATCCATCTTTCATTGGCATTCTCAATTTGCAAGTATTTGTTCTACATCTCCTTCTTAACTGGGCTACCATTACAAATCAGTGCTATTTCCCAACAGGTTTTCCTAAAATCACTGGGGGTCGTTTGGAATTTCTAATGTCAGGCATACTGGAGACTGACTGTTTAACACATAGCTTACATGTGTGTTAGTGTTCTAGTGACAAGAGAAAATAGAATTGGAGAAGTTGAGGGGGTGGAGGGGCAGGAAGTACCCTCAGTGTTTTCTTGATTAGTAAAAGAAAAATATTTATACACCAGATATATGTATGTCTGCTCTAACAGCATATAGACTAAATACTGTGACTATTTCTTAACAAGGAAAAATAAATCAGTGTCTTCCTGTCTTAGATGACACCTATGTCATACATTAGACAGGGATGGTTGAAGAACGAATTAAAGCCGTTAGCATCTGTTCATTCGTATTGTTTCACTATTAGTCTATTTCTTGGCACAGCCATACCAACTAGTATGTTTGAAAGACAGACAACATGAAACGGGGAGGAGTAGTTGGTAGATAAGGTGTTTGTGCTGGGAATCAAAGGGACCAGGAAGGGCTGGAGAAAGAGGCTAACAGAAAGCTCATAAAATTCAACAAGGGGAAGTGAAAAGCCTGGCATCTGGGGAGGAACAACTTCAGGCACCAGAAAGCACTGGGGGCTGACCTGTTCTTTGCAGGGCTGCTATGGAAGCACTGGTAGGCTGTCTTGGCAGGCAAAAAGTTGACCATGAGCCAGCAAAGTGTTGTCATGGTGAAGGCAGCCAGAAGTGTGCTGCCAGAGCATCACCAGCAGTTTGAGGGAGGTCATCTTTCCTCTCTACTCAGCAGAGGAGGGCCATGAAGCTGACTAATGAACAGGAGTATGTTTCATGAGGAAAGCTTGAGGTAGATGGGACTTTCTGGATAAAAGAAGGCTTGGCCGGAGATCTTATTAACACCCAAAGAGAGGATATAAAGAAGATGGCATAAGGCTTTTCTCACTGACAAGACAAGAGGCAATAAGCACAAAGACACCATGAAATTCCATTTGAAGGCAAGGAATCTGCTGTTGTTGTTTTTGTTGTTGTTGTTTTTGTTGCTGTTGTTTTTGTTGCAAGCATAGATTAAATTCTGACACAAGTTCCCCAGAGAGGTTGTAGACTCTCAGTTCTTGGAGCTATTCAAACTGTGACCAGACACAGCCCTGGCAAAAGTGCTCTCACTGACCCTGCTTTGAGCAGGGTGTTTGGAAACGGTAACATGGCGTGAAGTCTACTTTCAACAGTGTGATTCTGTGAAGCACAGTTTAGGGAAGTATAACAGATCCTTCCAATGGGCAGTGCGTATGAAACTGCACTACTTTAGGCTCTTTCACCTCTCTGTAGTCTTTTACCAGCACGTTTGTTATTTCCAATAGGTCCCTATGCATGGGAATGCAACATCCCAGGGCAGGAAATTGAGATAATATGATAACCCTAGTGGGCAGCGGTGCAGTAAAAAGCACTGGTGATGCCTCGGCCTCTCTCCAGAATCCGTGGAAAACTGTTTTGAAGAAAAGGACCTGGGGTTGCTGGTTGAGAGCTGTCTGGACATGAGCCAACAGTGTGCCAGGGTTGCCAAGAAGCCCAAGGGCATCATGGCTTGAATCAGAAATACTGTGTCCAGCGGGACCAGGGTGAATACCATCCCTTGTACTCAGCACTGGTGAGGCCACACCTCAAATTCTGTGTTCAGTTTTGGGCCTCTCATGACACAAAGGACATTGAGGTGCTGGAAAGGGTCCAGGGAAGGGCAATGGAGCTTGTGAAGAGTCTGCAGCACAAGACAGGTGAGGAGCAGCTGAAGGACCTGGGGGTGTTTATCCTGGAACAAAGGAGGGTCAGGGGGAACCTTGTCTCTCTCCATAGCTGCCTGAGAAGAGGTTGTAGCCAGATGGGGGTCGGTCTTTTCTCCAAGGTAACAAGTGGTGGAACAAGAGGAAATGATCTCTGATTGTGTTCTTCATGGAAAGGATTGTCGAGCACAAACAGGCTGCTGTATGATTGGCTCACCATTCCCAGGGGTATTTCAAAGACATGCAGATGTGGCTCTGAGAAACATGGTTTAGTGGTAGGCTTGACAGTGCTGGATTAATGGCTGGGCTTAATCATAAAGGTGTTTTCAAACCTATGCAGTTCTATGATTCAATGATTAAATGATTCAATGATTCAATACTGGAGCTTTTTGTTGTTTGTTTTTTTTTTCCAACCTGCTTTTTTCTTATTATAATTTACAATACATAATGATATTACTGCTACAGTTGGTTGGCAGAGAAACTTTCAGAGTGCAAAAAATCTTTCTTAGTTTCTTCACAGGAGTCTGTGGGACCTGATGGGATGCATCCCAGAGTCCTGAGGGAATTGGCTGTCGCAGTTGCCAAGCCGCTCTCCATGGTATTTGAAAAGTCTTGGCAGTCAGGTGAAGTCCCAGGTGGCTGGAAAAGAGAAACATTTGTACCCATTATTAAAAAGGGTACAAAGAGGGATCCTGGGAACTCTGATCTGTCAGCCTCTGCGTGTGAGAAGATCATAAACAGAACCTTCTAGAAAGTCTGCTAAGGCACATGGAGGACAAGTAGGTGATTCCAGACAGCCAGTATGGCTTCACAGAGGGCAAGTCCTGCCTCACTAACCTGGTTGCATTCTATGACAGGGTCACTCCATCTGTTGACAAGGGAGGGGCTACAGATGTCATTTATCTGGACATCTGTAAGGTCTTTGACACAGTTCCCCACAACATCCTTCTCTGTAAATTGGACAGATATGGATTTGATAAGTGGACTCTTAGATGGATAAGAAAGGGGTTGGATGATCTCATCCAAAGAGTGGTGGCCAAGGCTCAGAGTTCTGATGGACATCAGGGACAAGTGGTGTCCCTCAGGAACCAGTGTTGTTAAATATCTTCAGTGACACAGATGAAAAGATCGAGTGCACCCTCAGCAAGTTCTCAGATGACACCAAGCTGAGTGGTGCAGTTGACATTCCTGAGGGATGAGATGCCATTTAGAGGGCTCTGGACAAGCTCGGGAAGTGGCCCACGGGAACATCATGAGGTTTAACAAGGCCCAGTGCTGGTGCTGCACCTGGGTCAGGGCAACCCCCAGTGCCAGCCCAGGCTGGGGATGAACAGATCGAGAGCAGCCCTGCCCAGAAGGACCTGGGGGTGCTGGGGGTGAGAGCTGGACATGAGCTGGCCATGGGCACTCCCAGCCCAGAGAGCCAAGTGTGTCCTGGGCTGCATCCAAAGGCCCGTGGGCAGCAGGGGAGGGAGGGGATTCTGCCCCTCTGCCCCGCTCTGGTGAGACCCCACCTGCAGAGCTGCCTCCAGCTCTGGGGTCCCAGCACAGGGAGGACATGGAGCTGTTGGAATCAGTTCAGAGGAGGGACACCAAGGTGATCAGAGGGATGGAGCAGCTCGGCTATGAGTAGAGGCTGAGAGAATTGGGATTGTTCAGCCTGAAGAAGAGAAGGATTAAGTGTGACCTAACTGTGACCCTCCAGTACCTGAAGGGTGCTCACAAATGAGAGGGCATAGATCAGCATGACAAGGGGCAATGGCTTCAGACTGAAATAGGGTACGTTTAGATTAGATATGAGGAAGAAATTCCTTATCATGAGGGTGGTGAGACACTGGAATAGGCTGTCCAGAGAAGTTATGGAAGTCCCAGCTCTGGGAGTTTTCATGGTCAAGTTGGATGGAAGTCTGAGCATCGTGATCTAGAGGAAGATGTCCCTGTCCATGGCAGTGGGGTTGGAACCAGATGATTTTTAAGGTCCCTTCCAACCCAAATCATTCTATCATTCTAATTGGATAAAACCAGAAAAGCATAATTGGGCCATTCTCTAATATTGTAGATTAAAAAAAAAAAACAAACAGCAGAAGTAGGAAACTAATCTTTATATGGTTTTTCTAAGACTTATCATCTTTAATTACATTTTATAATTTTTAATCCTAATGATAGGTAATACAGAAACCACTTCCTGTGACCAGGATGACATATGATGCAACGTTATTGAAACTCTCCTAAACTGTTTGAGGATAGATGTTGATGTACACCACTGTTCACAAGTTTGGGAAGAGTTTCTTTTGTTTCCTTTGTTGTACTCAGTTCATGCAGATAACGTTCTGGATTGTGTTCATTTTAACCTATGAAAAAAAATTAGAATCCATTCAGAAAGTAGTAAAAGATTTCTGTTTTCATTTTAGAAAATAATTTTTTTCATCATCAGTAATAAGAATGAGAGCTGATTGAGTGATAAGTAAGTAACTAAGATTTGGACCATTTTTTGCCATGAGTACAAACCTCAATTAGCTAGAAAACAAACACAAGAAATCTAAAAATTCTACTTATACTGTACTTGAAAATCTATAGGGGATAAGCACCTCTCATGAGTCTTGATTGAATGAATTTTAGCATGCATTCTCAGCTAGCATGTTCACTCCTGAGGTAAATATGTACACATTTCGTGATGTTTTTCTGTGGCATATAAAGCAATACAAAATATGGTCCTTAGGGGCTTCATGGTATTTACTCCAATTTTTCATTTGACCAGTAACAAACAATTTATTAGTTGTTATTATTATAACTTAACTTTTTATTTTTGGAATACAGAGAAAATCAAAGAAAACTAGAAAGACCATGTTTTCAGATGATCTCTTAGATATGATTGTGTATTTGTTCTGTGTTGTTCCAGTTTGCTTAAATGACATTAATTTTTCTCTATTGTTTTGTTTTGTTTTATTCTTTTATAATTGTTGACACAGCTAAATTTGAAAGAATTTAAATATATCCCATTTATTGGTTTAGATTTATTCAGATATGCAATTATGTTGTGTTATTCTTTCAAGCATTTCTTATCTGAATCCTGCAGCCTTTTATTTGTTTGTCACTCTCATTCTTCCGTATTTTTTAATCCATCTTATTCTTTAACTAAAAAACATGCAAGATAAAACTTTCTCCAAAAAAAAAAAAAAATGCAGTAATACACAGTAAAACATGACTCTCTTTTTCAGCACCTTCCTGCTTCCTATGTTCCTAAATTCTCAATTTTTAACTCACAATCTGAAGAATAATATTTGCTTTTTAAACTTAATAATAAGGCACCACACAGGTAATTGCCACAGTACTTGAAATAGCAAGTTATATGTTATTATATCAGTGTCAGTTCTCAATGGCATTAATTTACTGCTGTGACACTAAGAATCCCTGGAGCTTCACATCCTAAACATTTTCCCTTGTCTCTGATAGTTAATGCATTCCATAAGGAGGTGTACTTAAGATTTATGAAATTAAGCTAGTATTCCCAAATAAATCTTTTTGAATTTTGCCTTTTACAGGAATTAGATATCTTTTATGTTGTCTCCAATAGTAATTAAGATTTCTTTGGTCTTAAGGCAGGTATTTTCAACCAAGTCACATCAGTGGTGGTAAAGAGTTACCTGTCTTTCTCATATAACCAATGGAAATTTTCTTTATACTGGACTAGGAGAAGTCCATTCTCTTCAAGGTCTTATGGTGTGATCCAGCAAAAACATATTAAGAGAGCAAAATACTTGTGATTATTTTTAGTGAACCTCAAATATGCCAAACATTTTCCTAACACAGAAACAAATACAAACTCCAGTGTATTTTCTGAAGGGGAATTGCTTTCACGCTCTGAAAAAATTATAATCTAAAATATCTACAGAAGTTGCAGCACTGTGAGATATGTTATCTTAATACAACTGCATTGTTATATTGTATAGGTTATCTTAACATAATAGAATTGGTATAGTCTGAGCACCAGTTCTTCCTACAGTCTCTTTTTAGTAGGGTTCTGCATAAATGAGGCAACAAAACAGGGACACAACTATTAATGACACACTACAAAACAGGCAATAATTAGAGAGGTGGGGGAAAGAGAAAAAAAATCATTACTAGTTTTTCTCCTAATCTTTCTACTCTTCCTGAAGTCATCAATGTAGTCTCCATTTCTGTTTACATTACAAGGCTTGTTAATTTGTTATTCATTTATTAATGGATGGTAATTAATATTGATCTCAATGCCTTGTTTATTATCAACTCTGGTGAAAAAATTATTCTAAGGTGATATAACTGGAGTGAATTGTGGTCCTCAAGGCAGGATCAATATAATTAGCAAAGTCTGAAGAAACATTTCTGCTTTGAAGCGCATCACAGTTAAGAAAGATTTATTTAGAAGGCATGGATAAAGACAGAAGAACAGAACACCTACAAAGAGATGGTAGGAATAGGAGTAATGACAGATATCAGGAAAGAACAAGAGTAGGTTGCTGACACCACAGACAGACTTAATTGGAAATCAACTCCTATCCTTCCCTGTCTGCAGTGCTGGATCTGTCTAGGATCAAAGAGTTATATACAGGGAAGATGAGATACTTCCTTATTCTTTTTGTAGCTTTGCAACTACTTAGCAAAACCAATACAGTTAGAAATAAAAACAGCAGTCAAAGCTGCACTTTACATTAAAGTAGAAAAACCCCTCTTATATATGTCCTGATTTCAGCTGTGATGGAGTTGGTTTTCATCCCAGTAGCTTGTCCAGTGCTGTGCTTTGTACTCAGTGTAAGAATCGTGTTGAGAACACACTGATGTTTTGGCTTTTGCTAAGCAGTGTATTCCCTGAGTCAGGGACTTGACAGTGTCTCATGCTCTGCCAGTGAGGGGCTGCACAAGAAGCTGGGAGGAATCACAGCCAGGACAGGTGACCTGAGTGAGCCAAAGGGATATTCCAACATGATAAAATGTCATGACCAGCATGTAAACTGGTTTATACGGTAAACCATAACAGCTGGTAGGGAGAGGCCGAGTCCTGTTTGGAGACTTGCTGGGCAGTGGTCAGTGGGTGGTGAGCAACTGTACTGTGCATTTCCTTGGGTTTTATACATCTGTCTTTCTCCTTTTCATTACAGTTGGTTTTTTAACCATTATTTTGTTATCACTATTATTATCACAATTATCTTCTATTTATTTTGCCTAGTTTCAATTATCAAACTATTCTTATCTCAACCCATGAGTTTTATTCATGTTTTTCAATCTCCTTCCCACCTCACCAAGAGAGTTGGAGGGAAATCACTGAGCAACTGCCTGGTATTTAGTTGATAGCTGGGACTAAAACACGACAACATGAGAAAGAGTGTAAAGATTTTGTGTTAAATTATCTCCGCTAGAAATGCATGAGCTCATCTGTCATTCTGATTTGCTGCATCATTGTTGGTACCTTTCTTCCGCAGGTCCTTGCCATTGCAAATTTCCAATCCTCCACATCGTCTGTCCTTTCCATGTACGTTCTCTTCCTCCCCCTTCCTCCTGTGTGTGTCACTGAAGGAATCTCTTGCTGTTTTGTGCAGGCTGTGGGTCCCCTACAGACTGCACTTGGAACCATAAACTCTAAGTCCTCAGCCATGCAGTTTATATTGTAAGAAAAATCTCTGAAAACCGAACACTGAATAAATTGTCTGGAGGCTTTTTTATCTAGTCACAACTGAGAAGAGACTACAGTCAGATAACACGGTTTATTCATTTGTACAGTATAAATTAGGGGAATTCTACAATTATAGCAACTTGACTAACATCATATTAGATATATAGTTATATGTCTGTGCTACTTTGACCATACTGAGGAGTTCTAGGACTGAATAGTGAAAAACATTCTGTGAGTACTGCCACTGCAATGTCATTGGTATGTGAGAGGTGTTTCCATGAAAAGCCACTTATTTTTATGGATGGACAGATTCTGGAGTAGGCTGCTTCCGTGCCAGAGAAGACCACTTTAACAAAAGCAAGTCCTTCTTTGGAGATTTGTAAGCATAATGGAAAAGAAAGTAATATATTTACTGAGCAGTAATAGAATGCTTTCTAATGGCACTCAGATTGAAGTAGTGCCAAGTCCTTCTTAAGGAGTAATGGAAATGATACATCTGTATGAATAGGAAAAGATTATTTTCTCTAGCAATAAAATGAATGATAGAATGGTTTATTACTGTTCCCAGAAAATTTATACTGACAAGTATACCCACATAATTCACTGCATTACAAAGAACATTGTATTGTCTTGCCAAAGAAAATCATCATTTTAATTTAAGATGAATTGTACTTTAGTAGCTGGTAAGTACTTCATAGATCACAGATCTGAGTAATGAAACTGATTTAAAGAAAACAGCTAGGATATTACTTTAACAATTACCTGATTAGAACAACTTAGCCCTTTATCAGGGTTGCTGGCATTTTGAGGAAGTCATTCTGCATGAATTGACTCATTTTACGAAAAGAAAATACCTTCCATAATATCAAGTTTTAAAGTTTAAATATACCTCAAGGTAACCAAGTTGCTTCACATACTGAAGGGAAAAAATAATTCGGTCATCATGTGCTCTGGAGGAATTGTTCTAGAAAATTATGGTCCTTCTGGAGACATTTTAATCTCTCATTTTACTTGAATCATACAAAGCATATTGTTATTAGAAAAAAATCCTCAAAGGGTCTCACTGTTAATTTAAAAGAGCTGAGACAGTGCAGTACACATAAGTGTAATGACATGATATGTAGAAAAGGACCTTTCTTAATCTCTCACCTAGGTGAAACTGTGGTGTGAAATCTTTTCCACAGATACTAAAAAGAGTTTTTAAAAATACATTAATGTCAAAATGCAGTAACATAGGCCTGCTACAGGATGAGGATGGTCACCTCCCAAACAGGAACATGGACAAGGTAGAGACGTTTAATATATTTTTTAGCCTCTGTCTTCATGAGAGATGATGGACCAAGGGGGTCTTATTGCCCTGAATTGGAGGACCATGACTGTGAGAATGATCAGCTCCCAGTGGATCTTGAATTTGTGAGGGATCTGCTGTTATGGCTGAATCCCTACAAATCCATGGGGCCTAGTAGGACTCATCCAAACATCCTCAAATAGCTGGCTAGTGTCATTGCATTTCTCAATGATTTTTGGGCAGTCTTGGGAATCTGAAGAGACCTCGGTTAACTGGAAGCTGGTGAACATTGTCCTGATTTTCAGGAAGAACAAGAAGGAGGACCCCGAAAACAACAGGCCTGTCAGTCTGTTGTGGTTTAGGAATGGTACTCCCCAGTTCAGTGTCCCCGCTGAGATTCCTAAATCACACACTGCTCTCTCATTCCCCCTTCTGCTTCCCGTTCCCCTTCCCCTTCTTCTTCCTGCTGTGGCAGGATAGAGTTGAGAATCAGCAGTACAAAAAGTGAAAATCACGGGCTGAGATAATAACAGATTACTAGGAACAGCAATGAGATAAGAAAAAGAACAGTAACAGCAACAATACCAAAAGTATACAAAAGAGAGAGTGATTCACATACATAAATGCTCACTGCAGGCCCTGAGACAATGAACAGTGACAGACAGCTTTCCCCCTCCACTGCATCTGGTTTTTTTTACAACCAGAAGGCACAGCCTTCTTCTCCAAAGTCCCTCTACCTCTGCCTCCCCACAATGACATTCGGTGGTATAGAATAACATCTGGTCCTTGCTACACCCACTCAGTGACACCCTCTCCCAGCTGCTGCAAAAAACTTAACCCCCTCCTGGCCAAAACCAGGACACAATCTCGCTTCGGTTCCCAGTAAAATAATGGAAAAGATTATTCTGGGAGCTATTGAAAAATATCTAGAGAACAACACAGTCATCAGTCACAGCCAGCACAGCTTCATGAGGGGAAAAGTCCTGCTTATCAAACCTGATTTCCTCCCACAGCAGGGTAAACCACCTATTTGATCAAGGGAAGCCAGCTGATGTAATCTTTCTGGATCTCAGCAAAGCCTTCCAAATATTAAAAGTTGTATTCTTGGCAGGTCATAGATTTTTAGGGAGAGCAGTTTCAGGCCAAAAAATTGTTATATTTATGCAAACAAATGAGCTTCTCAGGTGTATAAACAAGAATAACAGGATAAGCATTAACACTAGTACTTGTATTGTCATGGTATCTAAACAAGGCTATCCTTAGAATTATCCAAAGGCAAGGATCTTCAATACAAACACAGAACAGAAACAGAAAATGAAAGAACTGACCATTATGAAAATTTTTCCTATTTGGAAGAGTCTACAATACAAGCATAAGGAAGCAATAGATGAAGACGCACGGAGGAATTTGAGGAAGCAATTAGCCTGTACTGATCATTCTGATAAGACGCAAACACAACATATGACTGCTTTAGCCATGTCATGTCTTTGCAGGCATTGCTCCCAAAAAAAAGGTTTTAAGGAAGGGTTTTAAAGCAAGTAACACAGACATTACAAAGGTGAAGAATTGCAGATGTATTCATTTGAATATCCTGATATTTATTTATATCAGTGCAATCTCTGACTTTGAAGTATAAATGAAGACTGAAAACTGCTTACAAAATCAGTATTTACCTCAAAAATCCAGAAGATATTCTCCTATCACAGAATTGTGAGCTATCAAGAGACACACATTAAAAGAAAAATCTAGTATTTACATGAGTATGTCAAAAAATCTGAAACGCTTTAATAACAAATTATACATTATTGGGTAAACAGATCCCCAAAGAGACCAAAGTCTACTCTCCTGAAACCTGGTGCTGTGGTCCTGCTTTTTGCCCTTCATCCTTTTTGTAGGATCATGAACCCACAACCTTACGGTCAGGCAAGACTGCCCCTGACTTTCACATCCATGACCAGTTCTTCCTTGCTCATAAGTAGCAGGACCAGCAGAGCACCCTGCCTTCTTGGCTCCTCAATCACCTACCACCCACATGCTCTAGAAAATCTCCAAGGCTGCTTGAACCCTTTTGTTTTGTCTCTCCAAAAGATATCAGGGTGGTTGAAGTCTCCCACAATGACCAGGGCCTGTAAATGTGATGTTTCCTCCAGTCATCTGAAGAAGGCTTCAGCTACTACTCCTTCCTGCTAAGATCTGTAGCAGATACCCACTGCAGCAGCAGCCACGCTGGCCCACCTGCTGACCATCAACAAGCTCCCATCTGGCTCCTTACCCATTCCTGGATCCAGCTCCATGCACCCCAGCTGCTCTCTCACATAAAGGGAAAACCATTCTTTTCACCTTCCCACTCTGTTCTTTCTAAGGAGCCTGTATCCAACCCTTACAGCATTCCTTTCTTGGGAGCTCTCTTACCACACTTCCCTGATCCACTGACGTAGCATTATGACAGCACACAGACTTCTAACTCCTTCTGGTTTGTTTGGGGGTTTGGGGCTTTTGTTTTTGGTTTTTTTTGTTCTGTTTTGTTTTGGTTTGGTTTTGGGTTTTTTTTGTTTGTTTGGGGTTTTTTTTTGGTTTGGTTTGGTTTGGTTTGGTTTGGTTTGGTTTGGTTTGGTTTGGTTTTTTTTCATACAGCATGCACTGCAGGCATTTCACAGGTTGTATTAGGAGTGTGTGGCAAGGTTTTGGTAGCAGGGCAGTTACTGAGGTGGCTTCTGTGAGAAGGTGCTAGAAACTTCCTTTATGTCCAACAAAGCTGTTTCTAAGATAGATTCACTGTTGTTGGCTAAGGCTGAGCCTGTCAGCAATGATGGTAGTGGTCTGGGATAACAGAGCTAAGGAGGGAAAAAATTACTGCTCAATAGCAGCTGGGAGAGGACAGTGAGAATATGAGAGAGGAACAATTCTGCAGACAGCCAGGTCAGTGCAGAAGAGGGGCTGGAGGTGCTGCAGACACCAGAGGTCAGATTTCCCTGCAGCCCGTAGTGCAGCCCATGGTGAGGCAGCTGTGACCCTGCAGCCCATGAGGTCCACAGGCACGCAGAGATCAACGTGCCAGTTGTAAAGAACTTCATGCCAGGGCAGATGAATGCTCAAAATGTTCTGTGACTTTGTGGAAAGCCCACGTTGGAGCAGGCTGCTGTCAGGACCTCTGACCCTGCAGAGAGAGGAGCCCTCAGTGGAGCAGGTTTGCTGTCAGGACTTGTGATCCATAGCAAGGGGGTCTCATTTTGGAGTAATCTGTTCATAAAGAATTCCACTCTGTAGAATGGACCCATGCTGAAACAGTTCGTGAAGAACTGCAGCTCACAGGAAAGACCCATTCTGGAAAATACGTGGAAGAGTCTCTCCTATGGCCCATGGGATGGACTAACACTGAAGCAGTTTGCAAAGGACTGTCTTCTGTGGAAAGAACTCCAGGCTGGAGCAGAAGATTGCAAGGTTCTTTCTTTACAGGTGTCAGAGATAGCATGTGATGAACTGACCACAGCTCCCATCCCTGTTCCCCTGCACTGCTTAGAGGAAGGAGGTAGAAAATTTGGGAGTAAATTTAAGTCTAGGAAGAAGAGAGGGATGGAGAAAAAGTGTTTTTAAGATTTTTTTGTATTCATTATTATTTTATTCTCATTTGGTTGGCAAAAAATTAATATCACAAGTTAAATCCATTCTGCCCATCAGAGTAGCTGGTGAGTGATACATCCATCCCTACCCTTATCTCAACCATTTTTTATACTTTTCTCCCTCTGTTCAGTTGAGGAAGGGAGTGACAGAGCGGCTTTGGTGGGCACCTGACATCTAACCAGGGTCAAACCACCACAGAGAGGCACCCAGTTGTGCTGACTACTGGATACAGGCTTGAGAGCTCTCCCAACAAGGCCATTTTTGAGCCACTTGCTTGTTTTCATACCTGTTCTCAAGCAGATTGCATTTCACTCCTATTTTGTTAATTGCTGTGTCTAGTTCTGCTCCCATCACCCCAGGCCTTTGGCTTGCCTACTGCACACACAGCTTCTTTACCTGCTGAGAAATCTCTCCCTCCCCATTTATTCCTAATTTAAATCTCTCCCTACCAGGTGTCTTACAAACCATACCAGGCTGTTGACAAAGACACATTTGTCCTACATGACCAGGTGGATCTCATCTTTTCCAGCTATTGATCCCTGAGGAGGGTTCAAAAAATGCTATTGTTCTCTTTATTTTCAGCTTGAAATACTACACACCAGCTTCACTAGTTCAAAGACTCTTCTAAATCCTTCATGTCATTTTCAGACAATACAAGGTGTTTCAGTTGATTCATTAAATTTACAATATGGATGTCCTTCTCAGGTTTCCTATGCAGCATAACTATTTCTCTGTATAAAATATTAAGCAACAGAACCGTTAGTTTTAAAGGCGATATTGATTCTACAATTACCTCTGTTCTTTCAGTAAACATTCTGGAGATCTCAAGTATTCATGCTCAAACACATGGTTTCCACTGTAAAATGATGGTATGCGATTACCACATGCAAAGACCCTCTGGGCAACTCGTTACAAGGGGAAACTGTGTGAGACATTGATATCTCATCTTGGTATAATGTGATCATTAAGATTACAGTATTCCTAATAGCCAAACTTAAACAAAGACATAAAACTCCACACTGTAGTTTTATTCACACATCCAGATTCTTCCAGCAGACTTAGATGCAAATAAAACTAAGCTTATATTTTTGATCAGGGTAGCCACTTATGCTTTTCCCACCAGAAATAATTCTACATAAGCTGGTGAAAGGATTAGGTTCCCTAACATGCCACTTTTCTTCTCATCTGTCTTTATTACAACTGTTATTGTACTTCCAATGAAATCAGTTGGATTTTCACTGGTATTGTAAAAGAAGCCGAATCAGATCAATTACTTCAGCAGCCCTCTTAACCTTTGTAAACCGCAGCTAAGCATACAGTGGGGAGGGGAGATGTGGGAAGCTGTGCCTTTACAAGGCTCTGAGGTGACCTGGAGAAGAGTGATGCTGGTCAGAGCACACAGCACAAGTGCCTGGCCACCAGAGCCCTGAGGGAGGTTTACCTCTCCTACACATCTGAGCCTGCAAGCCTGCAGTCAAAGACAACTTTAGGCAGCTTTTATAAATATGGGAGACCAAACGGCAAAATGGTTAGCTCAGGGGACACAGTGTTGCCTTAGCAAAAAGCCCTGTGTCCCATCTACCACTACCATCAGGTTTGCAGCTGGAGAGCTTCTGTTTTAACCTCATACCAAGGTTTATCAGTGCCTTTGAAAAGGTTGTCAGTATGCAAGCACTGCTAACAGAAAGAGGAAAGGTTCCATCCAACTGAGATGTGGCATGAACTCAACATTTTTTGAAACTGATGCTGCTTCTGCAAAGACTATAGCAGGTTTCAAGTCTCTCAATATTTTGATGAAAATGAGCTGTATTTTCTTCAGAAACAAATGGATTCTGAGTGCTTTAAAGAAAATATTAATTTATAGATGTTGTTCAATTTAAACCAGGTGCCTTTCATCAAAGGGCTGGTTTCTTGATAGAATTTAAAAAGCTTTTAAAGACGAGGACATTGTTGCTACTCAAAATTGTCATTCCTCTCTATCAGTGGCTGGTCACTCCAAATTTAGCTACTAGCAGTCAAAGGAAATGGTCAAAAACTGGTTCACACCTGCAAATCAGGTAGTCATCCTTCCCTTCCGCAGATTATTTTCCTCCTTTCCTCCACCTTTTTTCAGCAATACTAAGCATGCCTGTTTGACAAAGGAGTACTGAATGCTGATTTTCAAGCTAAGTTCTTTACAGAGTGAGAAAGATAATCAGGATTCAATCAAAACTGTAAATTTTTTAACATGTCTGTTTTAAAGTGCTAATGGCATCTGAAATCAGGTGAAATCCTGTCCATGCAAGTCTTTGGATGTGCTGCAATTTTTATGACATTTGCGATCAGATGCAGGAGCTAGCTGATCTTTGAATAGAAGAAGCATCCTACTTTTAAGCAAACTAGCTTATTTAAATGTAAAGAGGTCAGCCTACCAAGAGATGCCTAGAAGCCAAACACAGCTAAGGGCTGCTTAGTGTGCTTAAGAAAATTAAGGCAGAGTGACTCTGCATGTAATACTGCAAGAAGTTTCTATTGCTATGACCATTTCTAATTCTAGCTAGACATCACAGGTGTGCTTAAACTGGCAGGAAATTGCATTGTAATTATGACATGTAAACCATTACCTGGTATAAGCTTCTCTCTTGTGTATGATCTCAGTTTCACCTTGCATAAGTTGTTACAGAAGGATTTGCCATTGCCTGGAGGCTAGAAAATTTGAAACAACCAAAGGTTTAGATTAAGTATGGCACATCCTTTTACTCAGTGGTTTGCAAAGATATTTCATCCAACCTTCAGAAAAGTGCCTCTAGCACTTGAAATGATAGTCAGATTTGTTGTTTATCACACTCTGTGGGGATTAGGCTTCTCTTGAAGTACTCTGTTACAGAGACATTTTTGCTATCTTTCTGATCATCTTAAATATAAACCATTTCCCTTTATTTACTCTTCTTAATCATAATATTCTTTGTATGGATTGTACATTTTATGCAAACTTGCTCAATTGCTAAGGTTCAATCTTCAGCAAAGACTTAAAGGCACACTTCCTTAGTAACTCAGCTTTCTTATTTTTAGTCTGAGAACTTTGTTCACCAACTTTGTTCCTGCTTTTTAGGAACTTTAAATTCTGATATCTGCTTGCAGATCTGTGACTTTGCCTAAACCCTCTTTTTCTTTTTCCCTCCTGTTCCTAGGCAATTGCTGTAGCTGTCAGCACATTACCAGGTACCTAGGGCAGTAGCTAGCGTCTCAGACAGCTTCTTAATGAAAGACCCATGCTGATCCTTCCATTTATGCATTACATCATTGACTGATCTAGGACTCACCCTAGACCTGCAAGGTACAACAGTCTTGTTTTAATCAGTTCCCAGAAATGAGCATTCACAGTGCAAGAGCCCTACAACATGGTGCACGCTGCACCACTTTCTCCAAATATACAGCACATTATCCTAAACTATTGCATTTATAAATGTAGGTTTCTGAGGAAAGGTATTACAACAAATATAGCCTTTCAGCAGAACCATGCTATCCACTTACAAACAATCAGGGAGCACATGGGAAGATGTGCATGTAAAAGATAATTTCAGTCTTTTACTGAACAGTGGATAAATCCCAGGACTGTCTCATAAAATAGGGTTAAATTCAGTTCTAAAGGCATAACTTTGCACCAGCATCACTCTCATCAAAAGAACTCACTTATATTTTCATTATAAAGTTCAAATTTATTTGATTGATAGATAATTACAATGCCTGTGGTACAAGAAGAAAGGACACTGCAACTGTGCCTTTATTTTCATCTGGATGAGCATCAGGGGAGGATTGCTCCAGAGAGCTGAATGTGTGTCAGACCGGACAGGTTTGGTGTCTCAAGCCAGTGCCTATGTGTGTGTGGTTGGGGGTGGGTCAGGCCTTGCTTCTGGTGAAACAGTGCCCTGCCCCCAGCCTAGGTGAGCAATCAATCAATCAACCAATCAATCACACAGCAGGGGCAGTGCTGACCCAGCTTCTGCCTGGCCAAGTGACCAGAAGTCCCACTTGAGGGACAGGCCCATGAAGGGCCAAGGGTTTAAAAGGGGTTAACTATGAAGTGGCCATTCATTTAGACCCTGCTGTCTCCTGAAGTTTCTAACTCCTGCTGGAACCCTAAAAGTTGGTAGCCGTATGTGTGCTTTTCTGTACCTGTTCTTTCCTTCTCTCTTTTCTAATTCTCTTTCTCGTGGCACATTTTTGGGTAACTTAGTATTTACAGGTTTAAGAGCTTCTAAGTTGAATAGGCTAAATGCTAAATTGCTTCTAAGTTGAATAGGCTAAATGCTAAATTAATGCTAAGTAATGTTAGAATAAGTGTTTTATATTGAATTTGGTGTTGTATTTACTCCTTTGTCAAAGTTTCCTTAATTTTCTATATTTTTGCCAGAAAACTTCTGTGTGACGTTTAGCTCTTGAGAAAACCTGGTTGGTATTTCTCCTTCGGCCTTTTGTTTCTACAAACATAAGCCAATAACTATGCCTTCCAAGAAATGTTCATTGGGGATTTACCATATTTTTACGTTTCAGTTGTGTGTGTTTGTATATGTGCATAATATTCAGCTGTGTACTTTTCTCCTTTCATTTCTTTATATCTGACTTTGAAGAAACATTTTTTTTTACTTATTGTGTTTGAACTATGTTCATCCTCCATCATAACAATTGATTGTCCCAAACCCATGTGATAATTTCTGTGTATGGTTTCTATACATCGGTTATGTAAGGAAATGTTCTAGTTTGTTTAATGTTTTTCTGCATTTCTCAGTGGTTTCACTTGTATATGGTGAAAGTTTTGCCCCACTAGTATAGCAGTATTAGCACTGGCTCTTAAACTAACCTGTGACTGAACTGAAACTGTGACCTATCTTCCTTGGACACTTTGCAATGTTTCTGTCATTCTTTAATATTATGCAGATAGCAAATGCAAATCTCTGTAAAGTTTCAGACATAAAAATTATGCCTTCGGAGGCAGCTGATCACTGATTTCACTGACCTCAAGATTTCACACAGTATTTTTAATGCTAGGGCTTGAAATCGCACCTCAGTTGTAACCATTCATATTTCCTCAATGAGTTGAAAATGAAGCGCTGAGATAACAACATTTTATGGCTTCAGACATGCTCTCAGTGGATCTTAAAATCTGCTATTCGGCTGGCAGAATATAAAAATTGCATCAAATTCAAAAGAGGAGTCTATACTTCTTTGAACCAGAACTTTGACAAAAAAAAATAAGTACACCAGGATTCATAACAGACCTTAACAGTGAGGTTTAAACTGCTTGCTAAGATTTTACAGAAATAGTCAGATTTTTGGGTATATATGTGTATTTTACCTAGTCAAGCAAAGCCCCCATACCTATATCTATCTGACTGTAAGCCTGGTGGCCTGACAGCTGGTGGCCAAGCACCCAAACAACTCCTTGTTAGTGCTGCTCCTGCAAGACAGGGATAGGGAGAGAGTATACAGGGAATAAGACAGACAAGACAAAAAGGTAAAAAAAAAAATTAAAAAACAAACAACCCCCCCAGACAACAACAACAAAACCCCCCAAACAAACAAAACCTACACAAAAGCAGCAACAACAAAATAAAACAAAACCAGAAACGAACAAACAAACCCACCCACAGAAACAGAGAAAACAACCTGCCAGCAATGTCATCGTCAGGGCTAATACTTGCCAGCTCTTATCAAAGCACAGCTCTGATTAACACCAATCCCAGGGAAGTAAATTTAGAAACATGTATGTGAAAATGGATAAGGTGTGGTACATAATAAATGAAGTGACATTATCTAATAAGTATTGAGATTTAAGAAGTTTTGCAGAAAAATGTCCCCAGTGTCTGTTTTAATTTAAGTGGTACCCTCTCCCCAGTGTTTTGTCTATAAATCATGGGCTAATCACCTGCCTAGATACATTTTTTAAGAGTACTTATCGGAGTTACTTTCAAATTGTTCCAAATTTCTTCCTTGATTTTTTTCTTTCCCTTTTGGAACACAAAACAAATGACCAATTAGTTTCCCATTCTGGGGAAAAAAATAAAATCTGAGAACCTCTGTGCCACCTGCCCGAAGCAAATTTGCACTGTTGAGTTATATCAGAGGATTTTAAACTTGAAGTAATGGCATATCCTTGACCCCAGCAGCATGAATGGCTCAGCTAGAATTGCAAATTATTTTTGTATGTTGCCAGTAAGACACCGTTTATATCACACTGTAAAAAATGAACGTGAAGTAGTGATGAACTTCTGGTGCTGTAAGTCAAGGATGGTTTTGTGTTACAATAAGGGCACAATTTGCATGTGTCACACTGCTCTGAAAATGCAAGGTGCAGTACAAAATACTGGGCAGAAATGGAAAGTGATCAATTAGAAACATTGCTTGAAACCATTAAATAAACATCAGCAAATTTAGGAAATCTGTAAGGATGACTTTCATCATAGTTTATAGTTAGTATTTATGGATGCAGATAAAATGGCAGATGATGTCGTAGATTTATATAATGCCATTTATTAAGCTTCTCATTTTCATACTCCTGAATAACATTACTACATTATATCATAAGTCTCTATAGTTACTTTACACTCCCAGATTTTTAATTAAAAACAAAAATGCAAGTTTTAGCCTACTTATGCATCCACAAATGATGGCATACAACACTTCTGAAGGATTCCTTCAGTTCAGAAGGATCACTACAGGACCTACAGATCATCTGAAAGGTTTTGTGAAGTATCACTGCTGTGATATTAAGGGGGACAGGTCATGCCTGAACTACTGCTGATACATAGACTGGTAAAAAATTCTTTAAGTATCTCATAAAATTCCATCATTCAGCAATAGCTGAGGACAGATGTTTTCCATCCAATTGATAGTATTTTCACACTGCTTTCATTAAGCTGTCATTTTAAAAACTGCTTCAATTTGAGTCCCCTTTCTGCTTTGTTAGTTTTAATGTATCCCTCTGCACCTGGTATGACAGGAAAGGTTGCCTTTGTTCTTGTGTATAAATTTACTAGAAATTAGACCAGACTCATATACACAATTACACTAAGGCTGAATGTAATCATGCAGTACCAACAGGTTTGGGCAAGAACAGTCTTAAGAATTTATACTTATTTATAGACTAATCTGAAAAGCTTAATAATGTATTAAGGCATTGTGAATTCAAATATTAATGTAACTTTGATTTGAAGGAATCAGTAACTTTGATTTACTAACGTTGTAAAACACATTGTTCACTGAGCACAGGAAAGGAATGTTTCAGCTTATCCTGAGCAGACATAAAATAAGATTCAAAAGCAACAGTGATTTAGAAAGTACAGCAAATAAATATGTATAATTGAACCACATAAACCTTTAGAAAGTTTAGAAAGGTGCAGATACTTGGGTCTCAAAGGTTGCAGAAGCTGTGGATGTAATATTTTCTTTTGGAAATTGCATTTTTGTTTTTCTCGGTCTCAGACATTTTCTGTTCTTCTAAAATGTTGCACTGAGGAGCTATAAACTTACAAGGGCAATAAAATATATGTTTCATAAGAAAAGAGTGTTTTCAGAACATGTGCTGCAAAACAAGAAATGGGAAATTGCATCATATACATTTAGAACAACAACAACAACAACAAAAGGAATGTCTTACTTCTTTTTCATGAAAATGTAGAATAACTTGAAGTAAATCCCGGGGTTTTGAGAGGTTTAGAAGTGTCTCTTTACAGCCCTGAGATCAGGAGAACATAGCTTAAAGTTTAGTTCCTTGCTGGAAATCAGAGAGCTGGCCGCTCACGCACGCGCACATGCGAACAAGGATGAGAACGGACAGCATTACTTTCCTTCTTTGCAGTCACACTGAGCCAGGCTGATGGAGAAAGGGGGCATCTGGCCTCTCTCTAGAAATGCTTCCAGCAGAAAGCCACATCCTGGTGCTACCAGGTCACATTCTGCAGCAAATGTCTGACCTGCAGACACACAGGCAAAGTTAGTCCAGCAGCAGAAAAGTGCCAAGGACTGTGAAGTTCCCTAATATACATCAACAAATTTATATGCATCCATCTGTTTTTAAAACTATGTATAGATAACTATGGAGGGGCTGGGTGAGGCGAGATGGGGGGCAGGAGAGGAGGCAAGGAGGGGAAAATAAAGCAAAAAAAGGAAATGAAAAAAATTTAGGAGGAAAACATTTCCTTTTATATATGACTTCTATTCCTATGAAAAAAGATGAACCAACACCAAGGATCCAAACCTAGTCCCAACTAACTGGGTAAGCACTTTTTTTATGCTATGATGAGTGATGACAACAGTATCCTGTCTCATATGAGTATTCTGAGGATGTATCGATTTTAAGAAGTGCCCAGATACTTTGATAATGAGGAATCAAAATTTAAAAAAATATAATAAAATTCAGGCTGGTGATGAGAAAAGGACTTACTGAAAATGGTCTCCTAGTTTTCACTGGAAGTATAAGAAATGTACATAAATAATTGACCTGCCTTGCTTATATGTTTGAAGAAACTATAAACCTACCAGAGAGCAAAAGCACTAACTGAGGGTTTTGATTTATTGGATATTGGGGGGGGTTTTGTTAATATTTTTGTCTAAAGCACTTGTTACTTTTCACAATTAACTGCAATAGGCCTTAACATAAGTGTTGTTACATGTGTAGAGAGCTGATTAAAGGATGATAGCTCACTTTTACCATCCGTTGTACACCATTCCACTAGGTCCTTTCCCCACCCTGTTTGCCACAGATTGAAAAAAACACTTGAGAACAGATTTATGAGATGAAAATCAATTCTGAATGTTTCATCTATTACATTAATTTGCTTAAGGCCAGCATCTGCTTCACTCTTGAGAAGTATGATTTGCTGGAACCCTTCTCCCATGTGTAGCCTGAACAAATTAATATTCTTAGGCTCAAAAATTTGGACAGTCTTCATAAATACTTTCCATGTCTGTGCATTCATAGCAAATGTAATATTGCATTGCACATTATTGCAGCAAGTACTTACTCAGAAAATAATTTAGAGAAAGGTTTTGCAGTAGCTTAGCAACCAGTAAAATCCTCTAATATCCATGCAGAGGGTATTTCTTAAACCTTCTCCTGTAGAATTACAAGAAAACTCTTTAATACAAAAAGAAACAAAACCTGATTTTAAACCTTCTTAATAAGACTAAATGTTAATTGAATTTATCCCATCTTTGAGTGAATACAATGTGTAATTATTGATTATCATGTATTCCTTCCAGGAGTGCTTTAGTCTGATTTTTAATACATATCTCTATTTTACAATTCATTTTTCTCCTTTTTCCTGTCTTTTACAGTTAAAATTCTTTCATACAATTCAATTTTACAGAAAGATTTTACATTCTGTCTTTATTCCCACTCCAGTCTTTTTATCAATATTTTTACCTTTTCTTTGAACACATTCAATTACACTGTATGGGGCTTACTTAATACCATATCTTTTACATTGCAGCAGAAAGACTTTAATATATGAGGTTCTAAAGCTTAATCATTTCCTTCACACAGCATTTCTTTCATTCCACGTAACATAAGTTTCACTGATGGCCATAATGTGAAAACCAAGTTATTGCCTCTGTTCTTCACATCCACAATTATTTCAGAGTTCTACAATGTAATATTCCATTATTTGGATTAAATGAAGTAAGATTAATTTCTCACCCCACAGTTCATCTGTAGGCGATGATTCGCACACTGATAGTTATAATAGGCACAAACATCTGAAATAACAAAAAACTGATTTTCAATTTACAATTTTTGTTTTTCCTTAGAACTTTAAAAAAACTTTGAACAGGATTCATTCATTCCATGTGTGCTGCATTTATGTCCCTTAATCTGTCACTGGCACACAGCCAACTTGCAGATTCCACATTGCAGAAAATACAGGTCAGGTTATTTGTACAAATTTTTCCAATTATGAGTGTTTACCCTAATTCTATTTGACATATGATGACTAAGAAAAACTTTAATGTCCTTTACACGGATGTGCAAATAAAAATGGCTCAAATGATCCAGTTTGCAGTAGAAGTAAAGTGAGGGTCTAAATATCCTGAGATGAGCTTTAAAGAAGGAGGGGCTGAAAAAAAGATATCTCAGTACTTTTCGGAATGGCTGAGACATATAGTCTTTTCACTGCACTAACTGTTGTGACCCTGCTTTGCTGAGAGTAAAGCTCTGTGCAGGCCTCTTCCCAGCATTTTAGGACAGCACTTTTTATGGACCTGCTGGTGCATCATCATAAAGACTTGCATGTCATGTTGACATTTCAGCTGCACCTTTTAAACTATTTTGGAAGTAAACGGGACTTCACATACCTTTGAGATGTTTATGCCCCCCGCCCAGTGTACTTCAGAAAAGTCAGCCTAAGTCGGAAGTCAAAGAGCAAAGTGTAGCTTACTAAAGAGTTGTGGCACTGGGAAAGTATAGAGTTTGGACCTTATATTCTGTGAAGGGTACAGAGAAAAATATGGTCCATTTGAAACACTGACTGCTTCTTTCGGTCTTGTTCCTGTATTACTAGAAAGAAAACCACACAAGGCAATGTGAATTAAATTAGAAAAGTTTTTCAATACAATAAAATATGCAACTCAGTAGCAACCACAAGCATTTTGTTGTCTTACAGAAAAATTTAAGGTGGGACAAACTTAGACCTGGTTTTCAGCATTTGAATAAAATTAAAATGCTTAGTGAGTTCCTGTGTTTTGTATATTCATTCACTTTAGTTTCCAGCAGACTTAACTTTGAATAAACTGCCAAATTTCACTTCTCATTTATATGCCTCTCCTAATAGGACTCATCAGCTAATCAATTGAGATAACTAAATCAAAGGTGATTCAAGGCACATACAAATTCCCATTTTCCATTTACTTAACCATTGTTGGTTTTGTATTGTTTATCCATTAATTCTGTTGTTGCATCAGTCATCCCTGTGAAGCCCAGGTTGCTTCATTTCCTGCGTTGAACTGGGTGATTCTTTTTTGAAGCTTTAAATGATTAGAAGGAAATGGGTTTTGTGTATGTTGTTTAAGGCAGAAAATATTTCCTTTCTTACCAGGTCCTAGTAGCTGAAATGGATTAAAGTGTCCCATCTACTATATATTTGACAATATATTAATTCAATTAGTGGTCACCATTCAGGGAAAATGTTGTAGTTTTGGCTAAA
>VYXC01005741.1:0-48985 GCA_013397175.1 Platysteira castanea
GCCCGGGCGGAGCCGCGGCCGCGGGCGGGTCTGTGGGCGCCGCTCGCCCGCCGCCGCGGTGTCCGGGCGAGACAACAGCGAGCCCGGGGGTAACAGCTCTCCGTGCTGGGGACGGAGAGCCTCTCCCGCCCGGGCAGCCCCGGGCTCCCGAGCAGCTCGCCGGGTTCGCCCGGCTCTCTCCGCCGCCGAGGCAGCGGTGCGTGTCCTTCCCGGGCGCTGCGGGGGAAAGTTTGGGGGGCGCGGTGCCTCGGGAAAGCCGCGTTCGCCGCTGTCCCGGTGCTCGGGGGCGGCGCGGTGGGGTGGGTGGGCACGGACTGCGGGGAAACTCGCACCCCTCGTCCGTTTCGGAAACGCGCTGGCAGAAACCCTGCTCGTGTCAGTAACATCGGTTCGGGGCTCTTTGTTGGTTGTTTAAACTGTAAAAGAAGTCGCGGTGCGGTGCTTTGCGGTGACTCCATGGTCGGGGCAGGGTTGGACGTGTCTCGGGGCGCCTTGCAGGTGAAGCCTTTCACGCTGGCCATCGTGTCGGGTGGGTGTCAGCTGAGGTCCTTCGGGGGGTGGGAAGCCGCGGGTGTGTTGCAGCTGTGTTGGGCGGCTCGGGAGGGTGTGGGCGGCCTGGCGCTCGCTGTTCGAGCGCAGCAGGAGCGGGCTCTGCTGAGGGCAAGGGGCTGCGGCCGCTCGGTGGGTTACGGGCCCCCGCTGCTCCCCAGGTGATGCCCCTTTGTCCCAGGTGCAGGTGGTCATCGCTGATGTGCCGCAGGTGCTCCTCGTGATCTGCTGCACCTCAGGAGCCGCCTGGGGACAGCTGGGCAGTGGGCAGAGTGCCGCGCGGGTCTGGCTGTTGGTTTGGTGACCCTTTAATTTAAGGTGTTTGTGGGCGCTGGTTTAAGGTGAGGGTTGTTGCAGAGCTGTGGTGTGTCCGGCTGCCCGGCTGGTCAGTGTAGGCACTGCCCGAGCAGCTCTGGGTATGTTCCTGGGATGTCTGCTCTTGGCAACACTGGTGCCAGCATTTGAGGTAGCACGGGAGTGGCTTTTGGAAGATGCTGTCTTGATAGACACCCTTGCCAGTGTGTCTTCCAAGGTACTGTTCAGCATGGAAAAAAACCCCACACGTGGGAAGAACCTTTCCAGCATTTAAGAAAAACAAAGCTTTTGGTATAAAGGCTCAAAAGTAGGTGGAATTTTTTTTTTCCTTCTCCCTAGATGCATCTCTCCTTGCCCTGGCCAGGGGTAGGAATGTGTGTGTCTGTTGCTCAACTGCTTTACTCGGGCCACAGTGCCACGTGTTCCCCAAATAGCTGCTCCTGCTCTTGTGTTTCCTTAGGAGATGGCAGCTCCTCTTCCTTTGTTAGTTTTAAATCACAGGAATTTAGTTGTAAACAAAATGTCAGTTACTCTCCTGTGATCCCGCTGGTGCAGAAGGGTACAGATCAGAGGGAAGATGATCATAGGGGAGGGATGAGCGAAAGGAATGTGTATTTCCGTAAATAAGGGCTTGTGTGAGCTTTGGATTGCTTCAGGTCCCTTAGTGGAATGTGTGTAAGTTTGTCCAGTGCCCAGACTGAAGGAGAAGGTTCCCTTTAGGCTGGTGTTGCTTATAACATCTCTCCGGCCTCAAATGGCCTTTAGGATCTGAGCTCCTGCTCTGTGGGATGCTCTGTCTGCACGGCAGGACAAAACACTACCCAGAACAACAACAGGACTTAAAAGTGGGTGTTCATTTGTGTTTGAGAAATGACCAGAACATTTCCCTTGTTTTTTTATTTTTAAAATTGTTTTTATTGGTTTTTTAATTTTATTTTTTATTTAAGAGATGTGCTTATGGCCAGATTTATTAAGAGATGTACTTATGGCTAGAACTTCTGTAAAGTTACTAAAGGTCTAAGTACAGTTCGTGGAAGTACCAGTAGTGTGACCTTTTTGTTTTTTTTAAGATAGACTTAAAAAGTAATGGCCTGATAAAGAGTGGTGGGGATGTACAGATTTGGCCCTTCCCCATGGACTGGCCGTAAATGAAACCTCTGCTCTTTCCCAGAATGGTTTCTGTGGGACTTTTGTAGCATAAGAATGGATTGCTGCACATTAGGATTTTTTTCTGCGGCTATTCCTGCGTGAAAACATCCTTTTTTTATTGAAACATCTTTTTCAACAGTGTTTTTTCCTCGGGCCCAATTGAAATATTCAGGTGTCCAGGGTACAGATATGCGATGCTGCTTTGTCTGGTGCTTTCAGTCTTTTCTCTCTTGAGCAATGCACAAATATATGGGAGACACACAGAGTTAAGTTTAAATATGAAATTTGTGAGGTTACCAAGTACAGTCCTTAATCCTTGTCTTTAAAAAATATCCATTAGGAAGACCCATGCTTTTCGTGGAACTGCCTCCATCAGAAGTGGGGTAACAAAGGAGAGCAGTGGGGTTTCAGTCCTGGCACTGCTTGGCCTCGCGGTTCTGTACAGCTGCAGGAGGAACACTGCCTTGGTGGAAACTTTCATTTAGAGACGGTCAAAAGGGGGTGTGTGCAGACTTCCTGCTGAATTCAGGGCTGGTGTTGTTCCGTAGAGCTCGTGTGAAATTGGAGGTGTTAGCATCACTTTGGAAGTTGTTCCAGTCGGATTACTAACGGTCTGTTTTGGGCTGACATACTTTTTTTGAAGATAAGTAAGAATTGCACATTATTTCTGGGGTGAGGCTGATTGTAAAAGTTTATCATTAACCAGGGTGTGGCTGCGAAATTCCCTTAATCTCCTTTAATTTTTCAAGTACTTGAGGATTAAGAGAGCTTTGAAAAGTTAGCATAAAGTCAAGTGACTTTGGAAGTTCATGGAATTAAGGGATGATTTCTAACGAGTGACTGATAACATTTGGCACTTAACAGGAAAATAAAAGGCAAGGCCGTGTGCTAAGGACAGGCTTGTTGTCCCCTCTGGATTTTTTTTTTTTTTTAATTTGAGGAAGAGCAATGAGAGCTTGGCCTCAATGAGAGACTCAGGCTGTTACTGAGTGGTACCCGAGTAGTTTGTTACCCTAAATTTTAAATTTGATGGTAAGGCCAGTTGGTGTGACCGACAGTTACCCAGTGAGCCAGCGTGTCCTGTGTGTCCAGAGGAAACAGGATGTGACCCTCAGCGGTGTCTCCCTCTCTGCTGGGTGTTGCTGCAGCAGCTGCTGTTGGGTGTGAACGCGAACTGTGAGCTTGTTTTTTCTGGGAGTGGGGTGAGTGGCACGGGGTTGGGGTGGCTGCTGGTGCTTGCCCGAGCTGGGAGTGCTGGGGGTGCAGCTGTGGTGTAACCTGTCGGAGAGATGCTTGTGAGTAAACACAAAAACAAACCCCAATTCCCGTAGTTCGGCCCCAAACTTGCTGCCTCGTTTCCTTGGGTGCTTATAAACACTCCTTCAGTCAGTGCATTCCCCCAAAGCCAGGGTTTGGTCTTGTTATCTCAAGTGATAAATGGCACAGGGAACTTTCCCTGATGTCTTCCATTTGGGGAGCAGGGATGAGCCATATCCTGCTCGGAGTGAAACACCTCTGTAAGAAAGGGCTGTGGCTGTGGGGGTGCAGCTCACATCAGCCTTGCCCGTGAGTCACCACTGAGATGCCACATTTAGAAAAAAGGAGAATGTACTTTCTCCGTGAGGCAATTCCTTTCTCCTCCCTTCGCAATTTAGAGGGAAAGTTTCCTTTTTGTTGAGATTTTAATGACCTCATTCCCTCATATGAAATCCCTGTAAATGAAAGCCTTGTTTTCCCCTGGAGTTGTGTTTAACAGGACGCATTCATGGAGAGGAATAATTGCACTTAGCTTGCAAATTCAAGACCAGTAGTTTGTAGGAAACAAATATCACGTTAAAGAGTTTCCCTGCGCTAATTGTTTCCATAGCACAGGCAGCCAAGCAAAGCCTTACTGCTGGAAAGGTATTAATTTAAATAAAAATCGAGTTGTCCAGGGCTAAAGTTATTCTGTCTTGTGTAGTCGTGGGATATTATTGAGGTGTCTTTTTCTGGAATCAGCTTTTTTTTTTGGGTAACGAATGGGTTTCTTGCAAGGTGAGGCTTCAATGAGCAGACGTGGTGTTAATTTCTGCCCTCCACCCTCTTCTGGGTGAAATCACCTAACCTTCCGTGACCAAATCAGTTGCAATAAAGACCAAAGGGAGGAAATTAACGTGTGTTTGGCAAGTGTCAGGCTTAGAAAACATGGGGCTTTTTTTTTTTTTTTTGTAGTAAAGAAACTCATTTCCAGTTTCAGACCCAAGTTAACACTTAGGAGAGTGAGAGGTGCTTGGGTTGCCATTACTCTAAGAAATGAATTGGGAATCTGCTGTTTTCTGGTTTGATCTGCTTGCCAGATGAATGCGAGAACTGAATTTGCATTCAAAAAATCTTTGCTGGTGTTTTTCTCCAGCAGTACCCGCTTGTTTTGATGGTACAGAGGCCATTTGGTTACACAGCTGAGACTGACCCCATCTTTTTTTTTTTTTTCTTTTTTTTTTTCTTTCTTTTTAACTGGAAAGCAAATGAACCAAAGCCCCACTGCAGACTCTCATAAATTCAGTGAAATTCCTGTTTGCTTTCAAGGATAGACCCACGGTTCAGTACAGAATACTCAGTGAAGTCACTAAAATATTTTCGTATTGCATTTATTTCGTTCTCTAATGCTAAATTTGCAGAATGCCTGAAATTCTTGTCTTTCTGCTCTTGTGTAATTGCTCTGTTTGTTCCTCTTTTCAGATATTGTGGATGGAAGTGACCTGAAGCAATTTTTTGACACCAATTATTCTCAAATTTATTTTATATTCTATGAGAACTTTGTAACACTGGAAAATAGCTTGAAACAAAAAGGTAAGTTTTAGAGTTTTTCCAGCAGCTGTTGGTGAGTGTTCTGTAACTGCACTCCAGAGCATTCCATTAGAGCCCGTCCAATGATTATCTCGTCCTCATTTATCTGTGTTTACATTAATAGCTTTATGCAGTACAGTGTGGGTATTAGTCACTTTAATTTTATGGTAGCAGGAGAGACAAGCAGGGAAAATCCCTCTCTGAAATGAGAGCAGCAGCTGGTCAGATTCTGAGTTCGTTTCAGCGTTTACCCACGTGTCCTCTCACCTTGCTCTGGGCTCCTGCAGCTCCTCTGCCCAGCTGAGACACGGCCAGAGCAGAGCCAGGCGCCGCAGCCTGGGCACAGCTCACGCTCGGGTTATTAAATAAACCCAGGGTGGCATCTTTGACTTCAGCTGAACAACAGCAGCCTCATTTTGCTGTCTTTTATCGTATGTTTCTGGCAAGCAATGTTGTTTTGTGTCTTGCAGGGAATAAATCACAAAGGGAGGAGCTGGACTCCATCCTCTTTCTTTTCGAAGTAAGTGTTCCACGCCATGGAAGTGAGTTTGTGTTTTAAATCTCGTTGGCATTCTGTGCTTACTGAGAGCTTTGCAGCGAGGGGTGAAACCCGGCGTCAGTCACAGTGGCATGAGGTGAAAGGGGCTTGAAACGTTCAGATACAGCAATTTTATCATGCAGGGAGAATGCTGGTTAAATGAATATGCTGAGTTAAGAGGTGTTATCAAAATGCCTTGGAAATCCAGCAGGAACATCTCTGTCCTGAGGACCTGGGGGTTGATGCTCTGAAAACAAGCCGGGGGTTTTGGTAGAGTTTGGGAGCGTTACTGCAATCAGTGTCATTGGCTCTGTTAGGCTAAAGCTTTCCAAAAGTCTCCTTTCTGTTGTTTTTTTCCTACATTAATGGAACAAGGGTGTGCTCCTGTGACTTACAGAGGGCCAGTTCAGAGCAGCAGCAGCATTCCCCTCCTCCCTGGCGGGGTGAAGTTCTGTGTTGTGTGTGTTTGGCTGGGCTCTGCTCCCCTCAGACGGAGCCATCCCTTAGGATTGCAGTGTTGGGTCTTGCAGCACCAGGGAAATGAAAGGACGGGAGTTGTCAGCTCCTGCACATCAGTTTGATCCGACTGTGTGAAGTGCTAATTCCCTAATTTTGTGTTTTTAATGCAGTATAACATCTCTCACTTCCAGAGGCTTATCCTTCCCTCCTTCCCAGCACTGGCCATCAGAGCATTGGCAGTGACTGGGGAGGAAACATTACCTTATTAACTTTGCATAATCAAATTAGGATTGCTTTAATTTAAATGAGAATAGTCCAGGATAGATCATTTTCCAAGGTTCCTCTTCGACTGGAGTTATTACCGACATGTATTGAGATGTGAGACAATATCACTGGACCAGATGAAAGCCTGACACATAAAAATGTTCTTAGAATGCACACTGAAATTCTTAGCATAAGCTCTGCCTATCTCTAGTCAGAAAGCACTGGCACCTTTGTTTATAATTTTTTGACAATTATTAGGTAAATAATTGGCCAGGTTTCTCTCTTAAGGTTAAACACACATATAATCTACTGATTTGTTTCTATTTCTCTTTTCTTTATTTCTTTCTCTGTTACTCCAACTACTTTTTACTTGAGTATTGCATCATAGAAATGTCATCTTTTTTATATTTGGGTTTTTTTGGGGTTGTTTTTTTTTGGGGGGGAGGTAGATAAAAACCCTCAAACTTTCAGTGAGTCTCTAGAAATTGAAGTTAAAACAAAGGTTAATTGTTCTCAACTCCTCTCACTGCCTCTGAAAGACCCCCAAACCCTCAGAAGTATGTGGCTTCATGGTTTTGCATTAATGAGCAGTTTGTAGTTGGAATGGTATTTGTAATGACAAGAAGAATGATGCTGTTTAGCCTAATGTGCCTGTGGTGGGAGAAGTGGCCATGAAAGCGGTGCCGTGGAATCCTGGGGTTTTGCCATCTCGAATTCCCACTTTGACGTCTCCTTTTCCTCGTTCCCCCTCTCTGAGACCGCGTTTCCACCCTGAAATCTGAGTTGTGCTTTCTGGTCCTTAGGACATTAGTGCGGGTCTGCTGTAGGGCTGTGCCCCAGGCAGTGCCAAAGAACACGAGCTCATAAATCTGCCATGACTGTCTGGGGCAGGAGAAGCTCTTCCTCCTCCTCCTCCTCCTCAGTCCCCAGCCCGGCAGAGAAGGTGCCACCGTGTAAGTGAGCAGGGCTGTGCAAGTTAATGGCAGCTCATTAATCCACTGGGGCCTTGAATAAGGAATGAAGTTTCTGTGCCTGTGCCATTGAATGGGAAATAGCTGATGCTTGCTCACCTGGGCAGAGAGAACACCTCTGCCTTCCTGGGGCTTGGAAAGGGGTGGCTGATAACCACCCCTTAGTACTCCTTAAAAACAGTGGGAGAACTTGCCGTGTGAAGGAGAAGAAATCCACGGTTGTGTCTGAACCAGGAGTGCTTGGGGTCCTGGGGGAGGAGAGCTGTGCAGCAGCTCGGGGGGAGAATAAATCCACGGAGAGGGTTTGTGTGGAATTGGGGGCGATGCCCTCCGTGGTGGGGATCTGCTGGAGCTCGGGGGGAGAGGAAATCCACGGAGTGTTTGTGTGGAATTGGGGGCGATGCCCTCCGTGGTGGGGATCTGCTGGAGCAAATGTGTGATCCGTGGATGGCTGACCCTGGGTGAGTTGTGCACGGGGGCAGAACAGCCCAAGAGCCTCAGCACAGGACAGGGAGACAGAAGTGCCAAGTGATGAAACATTCATACTCTGAGCCGTAGGAAACAGAACTAATTGATTGTTAGGCTTTCCATATTTAATCTGATGTCAGCGTGAGCCAGGGGGCTGCTGCGTTTTCTTCTAATTAGCTAAACAGGTAGTGACTTAGGATTAATAAAGCCTGAGTCCCGGTGCTGAGGGTTAACAGCTTAAAAATCAATAAAAATATTTATGAGGGAGCTGCCTTTGCCTTTCCTGGAGGTTTGGTGGGATTGTGCTGCTGTTGTGGGGTGACACCTAGTGTGTGTGTTGGGCAACAAAGGCTTTTCCCACAAATCCTCTGGAAACCGACTTGGCTTGGTAGTAATTTATGGAAGTTTTCGTCTTACAGAGTATCTACGCAGCTTGGCCACTGAGCAACGACATCAAACAACACATTACTCAGAGAAGAAATGTTAATCAGGAGGGATGAATGCGAAGAGTTAACTGTTGCAATTAATATTGCAGAATGCTCGGACCTAACTCTGTAAGGTGCTTTGGCCTTGTCTTTTCCCAAACAGATACTTGGGAAGTGATACTGCAGCTGTACTGTTATTTTTCCCTGTTTCAGCTAAAAGCCCAAAATTCTGTGACACACAGGGTTTTTCTGCTGGGGCTCGGCTCTCTCTGCTGGCAGTGCATTTGCAGAGCAGGTTACTGCTGTTCCTTGTGTCCCTGTTCCCTGGGATTTGAGGGCAGCTCGGAGCCCTGTGTGTCACAGAGCTCCCAGCAGGCGCGCTGTGTTTATGTCCATTTTCTGGGTCCAGTAACAGTGCCGTGCCATCGTTTGGTTGTGAAAGTTTGGGGTGCTTTTTATAATAATAAAGCTGTGGGGTTTTTTCCTGCAGCATCAGACACTGATTCCTCTGACGCTGTGGTTTTTAATCTCTAATGAGGTAAAAGCAGATTGATGGTTTTGATAGAATACATAGATTAGTTGCTTCCCATTCTCTATGATTTTTCTTTGTTAGTTAAGAACAGCCACATCTGTCGTGCCGATGGTGTCACAAAATTCATTCCACTGATGTAACACGTTCACTGGAGGAAATGTTTTGCACTCAGAATTTTTCAGATGTAGAAAAGTTTCCCAAAGTCCGTGTTTTGCGTGGAGTTTGTGGTCTCTTGAGCCTGGTGCAGATGTGAATGCTGAGTCTCAGGCTCAGTAGAGTAACAAAGGGGCTTTTTTGTTTATAACAGTGGAAGTGCTTATAGCTCTACTTTTCTACACATAGAAAATGACTTTTTGAACCATTTACAGTTCGTTCTGCTTTAATTCCAATAACATTGCTGCTATTCTTGCAGCATTCTGTGGTAAATTCTAGCTGTATGTTTCACATATTTGACTTCAGAGATCTTAGTGTTTCTTGTTATGCCTGGGGCAGTGGTAAGTGCCCTGTGTGCTTTGGGCAGACATATTCCCTCAACAAATAACTGTAAATAATTTATTAATGCAATAAATGGAGTGTCCCTTCATTGAGATGGAACTGCTGCAGGCACACTGACTCCACTGGCCTCTTGGCTAATCCGAGCCCGTGAATAGGAGCTGGAAAATTTCTAAACTGCTGCAGATTTTGGTAGTTGAACGCTCTGAAACTACCCACAGTACTTGAGCACAGGGGCCTGGGAGAGCTCTTCTGCCTTGACTTGGCTTAAAGTAGATCCACCTGCCCCTGGCTCCTAGAAGTTCCCAATCCATTCCCCTGGAAGGGACGTGACTCCGGGCTTGGCACTGCCACTGGTTGTGCCTCCAGGAGTGGGTTTGCTCAGCAGGGGCACCTTTGGCGTGGCTGTCTTTGATCAGAGACCAGGCTGGCCCTGTGCAGCAGAACAGCAGCACTTGTTGTCCCCCGTGGCAGTGGAGCTGGAGAACATCCCGTGGGATCTCCAGTGAGTGTGGTCCCAGCCTCAGCTTTCCCTGTCCTGCAGCAGGGCAGCCAGCATGCAGCGACAGGCACAGAGCTGCCAATCATGGCATCATCCAACGAGGGGGGCAAAACAAAAGGCTTTGTAAAAGAAACAGCGGTTTTGGTTAAGTCAGAGCGAGTCTGTCGAAATACAAACCTTGATGGTTTTTATTTTACTTCGATAAAAGAGAGAGATGCAGCATCCTGTGTAAACTAAGATTTAAACTTAACATTATTCCTAGTCATGCAGGAAGTCCAAAAGAAAAAGAACTATGGATAATCAGTTAAAAGAACTGACAGATACCCTGATGTGTTGATCAGTAGTAATACCTAATTTCTATTTCAAGTGTGCTATAATGGATTACCATATAGATGCAGCAAAGCACTAAGCATTAAATAGATCTATGTGTTTTCTGAAAAAGCAATATTATTTCGCACCGTGGGGTTTCTTAAAATATTTCTTATCAGCGTAGTGTGGAACTGGGAACAAGATGTCAATAGCAGCTCGGGTTCACAGCGGTGTGGCTGGCAGCCTAGGCTGGAGGGGAAGAAGCTGCCATTTGTTTTATAGCAATAGCCACGCACGTTCTTTAGAGCACCAGGGGTGGGGAGGGTGTACAGAATGTTGCTGGAGATGTGAGGTTGCAGGGGGAACAGCTGGAGCCTGTTCATGACTGCTGCAGGGACTGCACTGCTGGGGCCAAAAATCGCCGCTCGAAGTGCCGCTGGTGGGGCTGGGGGTTAACTTGTAACCCTCAGGAATTTATATTTAATGGTGTAGACTTCGACCCTGGGTGACTTATTTCCGAGTTGCAGGAGCAAATGTGGGCTCTGCGTTCACATTACTGATAGAGGCCCTGCCCTGCTGCAGAGCTGTGCTGTCTGCAGCACAGGAGCAGGACACAGGTTGCTGTTTTAGAGTGCCTGGTTCCTGTGGGGTAGCACCGTGCAGGTGATGAGTCAGGTGTTTTCATTTTTTCAAAGTACATGTGTTTATTGTTCTCCTGGCTTTGGGGTGCTGAAAAGGAGAACATGAGGGAAATGACTGAAGTGTCTGCATTTTTGCTGTGTGAAAAGGCTTAGGGATATGGGAGCTTTGCTCAGATAAGAACTTCTGTCCTCTTGCTGATGGTTTGACCCCTTGAATTGTTTTGATTCGGTCACCTGGCAAGGGTGTCAGGTTCTGTTTTGTAAAGAGAAAAGAGCAGTAAGCGTGTTCTTTTCTGCCCCAGCCCCCCCAGTTTGTGCAGTTTAGAGTTTAGGCTTGCTTTTCCTGCTCAGTGTTGAGCTCTGCAGCGGCATTTGTTTTCCTGGTTTTCTCTGGATACAGCCTAAAGTTCGCTAACACTTGGATGTGAAGGTTGTTAGCAGATTCTTTTTCAAACGGGTCTTTGTTATGGGGCTTTGCACGTTACCAGCCCACGCAGCTCACACCTCCTCACGGCTCACTTTCTGGAAGGGAACTTCCTGTTCAAATTTAGATGAAACTGTGTAACAGACTGAAACAATGGAAACAAAACACGTGTAGTTTTGTCTGGTTTTCCAGGATAAATGTGCCAGTGTGTGAAGCTTCATCCCTGCAGTGTGCTGTGTGACACCTGAACCCGGCCCAGCTTCTCCTGCTGGTTTGCCATCAGGTTTTGTTTCCTGGAGCTTTTCCTCACACACCTCGGGCACACGGCTTGTGGCGAGCCTGGGCACAGACCCAGCTCCCGTGCAGAGTTCCTGGGTTAGCTCAGAGCTCCTTTCTGCCCGGTGCCAGGTTAAGTAATGATTAATGTCAGAAATAGTCTGGAGGAGCAGTGGGCTGCCAGTGTTCTAATGTTTAGATGGATAATGGTAACTCCTTGTCCGTGGATCCTGCAATCTGACTGGCAGAAGCCTGGTGCTTAACTAGCAGGTAAAGCCCCACTGTGAGTCATGGCCTCGTTTTTAGCCAGTCAGATCCTTCATCCCAGGCATTCCTGCTGCCCACAGCTGGGGAGCTCGACCTCTGGACCCTCTGCTGCTGGGGTCCTGCTGCCACAGTGTGCTGGGGAGGGAGCTGGGGGAGTGACGCTGAAGCAAAATACAGGCAACATGGAAGGGACATGCCTGGTTTACATTTTTATTCTAGTTAACCTTTTAGAAATGCTAAATGCTGTGTGGGGAGCACGTGCTATGGTGAGGGTGTGCAGGAGGACCAGGCAGTCTGTGCCCCGAGGTCTAGCTCCCTCTGTCCATGAACTTGTTGTGACTTCCAGCTTCTGCCGTGGAGAAAGGAACGTTCCATTTCCAAAAGACCATTTTGAGTGTTGTATATAATCTCCAAAGCCCTTTATTGTCAGAAACGAGAGGTCTGTCCTGCTCCATGTCCCGAGCACACGCTCTGGCAGCAGTGCTGGCTCGTGTTGCCCGGCCCTTGAGGGTGGCCCACGGTGCCAGCTGCTTTCTGGGCTGTGATGCTGTTTCCTCTTGTGAGCTGTTGTGTGCAGAACACCCCCAAACGGGTCACTGTTGCTTGGTGACTTACCATCCATTTGCATCCTGCATGTGGTATTGCTGAGAACTTCATGGTGCTTGGTTGTGCAGAAATTTGTGCCAGTGATTTTGTTTGGTAATTGCGAGGAACTCTGACTGTCAGTCATTTACAACATTGTTTAATTTCATTTGATTTCCAAGTGGAAGTGTTTAAAACTAGTTTCCCATTTAAGTATACCTTCCTGATTCCTTATTTCCATGGCTGAAAAGTTGCAAGATGCAGACGTGTTTTTCTGTGAAGCCCTGTCTGTGCTCACAGACCTTGGTGAGGCAGAGCAGCACTAGGTGAGCTGTCCTGTGCTACTGCCAAGCCCTAGTCCGTGCTGCCACTAGTTTAAAAGGAAAATGGTGTCCTGGAGCCTGTTGAAGTCCTTTTAAAAGCCATATTTACCCAGAGCAAGATTCTCCCAATAGTTCTGATTTATCTAGCTTATTTAATAGCATTACCATGCCCTGAACTGACAAAGAAAACGTTTGGAAGCCCCAAGTGTTCTTTGCTACTAAGATAAGACTCCAATCAGGAAGGAACGTGCAGAAATCACTCTTGTGGGTGCCCTGTAGCATAGCCAAACTGCAGGGGATGGGTTTGACCAGAGCCTCTCCAGTGTTTGCTTTGCTCTGCCTCCGGTAGGATCAGCCCAGAGCTCCGGAGGCAGGCCAGGGATTACCCACGGAGTGCTCTATGGACTGCCCGTGCTGGGGATTCAGGTGGTAATTTGGCGAGGTCAGGGCGAGCAGCTGCAGGCACAGGTAGAGGAGCTCTGAGGAGCAGGAGCTGCCCCGCTGCTGCCTGTGCCTCAGCCAGGGAGCAGAGGGAAGCACAGACCTGAGCCTCAAACAGGGAGCAGAGGGAAGCACAGACCTGAGCCTCAAACAGGGAGCAGAGGGAAGCACAGACCTGAGCCTCAAACAGGGAGCAGAGGGAAGCACAGACCTGAGCCTCAGCCGGGGAGCAGAGGGAAGCACAGACCTGAGCCTCAGCAGGAGCCGTGCCAGGTGCTGCAGAAGGTGTCAGCCCCAGGGAGCTGCTCAGAAAGGTGTGAGCCCTTCCCCAGTGGGCAGGGGGTGTTCTGCAGGGCAGGGGGAGAGGAAGGGGCTTCAAGTCTCTCATGGTGTTAATTCGGGAGCACTCCAAGTGTCCTTCGCCACAACCAAAGTAGTGCCATGATAGCTGTTTGCTTTTCTGTTGCATCCTCTGCGTATATATTCCCGTTTCCTTGTGTCTTGTGTGTTTGTTTCTCTGTATCCTCTGATGAACCAGTTTTATGACAGAAAATTTGACTAGTTTTGTTTTTTGCAGAAAATATTGCAGCTACTACCTGAGAGGATTTTTTATCGATGGCATTTTCGCAGTATAGGTAAGAAGAAATGGTTTAAAACAAAAATGGTTTAAAACAAAAAATACAAACTTTTTAGTGGCTTTTTTGGATCAGTTTTTCTTTTAATGAGTGATTTTTGAGTGGAATTACGAATACATGGGATTTGTGCAAGTTTGGCCCCAGCTGTCTTTCCCAGATTCTCATGAAGCGGAGGATTTTCCCAGGATCCTTTTAGGATATGGCCTTGGCCATGACAGCCACAAGACAGCCATGGGTGGCTTCCTCAGCCCAAGACTGCCTGTTCTTTCCCCAAGCTCCGGTGGTATTGGAGCTTTGGAACAAGGGAAGGAATAGGAGCAGTGTGGCAGAGAGCAGAACACCTTGAAATCCAGTGAAGGGGTTTAACTTGATAATTTCCTCTCAATCAAATGTCTTGGATTCATCACTGCTTTTAAAATCCTGCTTCCAAATGCCACCAATGGGGTACCAGTGGGTTTTTATGCTGCTTGTTAACATTTGATGGGGGGCTCTCTTCCTTCCGAGGAGGACTTTCTGTTGTGGTTGGGGTTGGTCTGCAGCACTGCCTGACCAGCTGCCGTGTTTGTCATCAGAAGAAGGAATTGCTGTTGCAGAAGAACAATGAGCGGAAGCTAAAGGTCGAGGGAAGGGCTGTTGTCACATTTCCACTCAGCACTGACAGAAATAAGAGGAGACATCTGCCTGGCCACTTCATAACGGTTCAGCTGAACTAGTCCAGACCAAATTGGTTCCAGTCAGTTGCCTTGTGCCTGATAGATTCTTCATGCTTCTACTGAGTGGTCATAGTGGGATAATTTTTAATCTGTGTCCAAAAGTGATGTACAGAATTTGGCAGAGCATTTATTTACAGCTCTGCCTTGTGGTTTCCTTTCACTTAATGTTCATTATGCATTAATACGTATTTCCTGTCTGTGTTAATAATTTCCATTCAATCCTGTGAAGTGGTGAGATCTTGAGGAATGTACGTAATTCACAGATCTTGCTATTAATGAAAATAATCTGGGACGTGGTCCTCTGACGAAACCCACAGTGCCTCACTGGGAAGATCCATCACAGTTAACCTTGGGTGGTGGTGATTGTAACTAGATTCGGTTGGGGTTTTCCCCCATAGTTGTGTTAAAACCAGCGCAGTGGCCCCAGAGTAAATGGCATTAACGTAGCCTTTCGTGGAATATTTTTGAAAACACTGTGGTGGGAAGTGTCTGACAGTGTCTACTTAATTTTCCTAATCCAGGGTCCATTCTGAAGAAGCTTTTGCACACTGGAAATTCTCTCAAGGTATTGCTTTGATGTGTTCATATTCCTTTTCATTCCTATGAAGTATATTACTTTGCAACTTTCCAGTGTCAGTGTTTTTCAGATTGTTAGGCTTTGTAATTTTTTCTTATTCTCCTTTTAATTATAAGTGTTATTGTTGTGATCCTAGATGATTTTAATATTTGTTTGTAGTCATTTTGCTGCTCTGATGACCTTTGTAAAGTTACCTGGAGAAGGTATTAATAGATAATGCTTAGTACCTAATTTTTTCAGCTCTTTCTGGCATTAAAGCTAGGATTATATTAATAATGTGAGTACCCTTGGTATGATGGCAAGACTTTCTGGCACCTAGCTGGGGTGAAAGCACTCGCCCTGCCTGTTCTGAACTATTTACCACGTTACTGCACTTACAGAGCTGTTTTGCTGCCTTTTCCCCCCCCGTCCATGCCCTTGCAGCTCAGATGTGAAGGAATCCGCCTGTTCCTGCTGTGGCTCCAGGCCCTGCAGACCAACTGCGCCGAGGAGCAGATCCTGCTGTTCGCCTGCCTGGTGCCCGGCTTCCCCCCGCTGCCGTCCTCGCGCGGGCCCTGCACGCTGGAGAGCCTGCTCAGCCCCGCGGCCGCGCCCGACGGTGAGCGGCTCTGCCAGGGCTCTCCGGGGAGCTGGCACGGGCACGGGGCTGGGGCTGGCCCGCCTGGAGTGCCCAGCTGCCCGCGGCTCCTCCGGCTCCGGAGCCGCCCCATCCTGTCCCTCTGGGCTTTGCCCTGTGGCTCTCGGGTGGTTTTGTCCCTGATGCAGCAGCAGGAGCGTTTTACTGCCCCTTGAGCAGGGCCGGAGGTTTCCACCTCCTTGGTTCCCCTGCTGGTGCCAGCCCTTCCAAGCCACCGGGAATCTGGTGCCATCCTCAGTGGGATGTGGTAGGGCTTTGGGCATCCGGGCAGCTACCGGGCTTGCACAGCTTGGCAGTGCACTGATGGGTATTTTCAAATCAATCTTTTACAGAAAATATCTTTTATTTCGCTGCTTTCATGTGTGCTATGATTAAAATATTTGATTTTAGCCAAGATTTTTCCGGAAGAAATAACGCCGCTTTTGCCAGCTGTCTCTGGAGAGAAAATTCCAGAAGACCAAACCTGCTATTTTCTTCAGCTCCTGTTAAAATACATGGTAATTCAGGTGAGGAGGATGTATGTTTGTAACTGTTGGTATTCAGAGGGTGTATTTGTGGTGGAAAATGAAGCCTACGCTGTATCTGTGTGGAGCTGGGTTTACCCTTCCCCAGCACATTTTTTTATTCTTGTTTTTAAATGGAAAATCATCCCAAAGGTATTTGCTCGGGCCATTTCTGGTGAAAATGAGAAGTTTGTCACGCTTTCATGATAAGCATCAGTGAACGTTATCCAAACTCGCAGAATAACTGATTGTTTTATGTGCTTGTGGTTGCATTTAGAAAATTGATGTGGGGTAAAGATTGAATTTGTTCTCTTTGGACACATACCTAGATGAAAAGAAATGTAAAGGACCACTGGAGGGAAAGATAAAGAGGTGGCTTCTGAGATGTTTTTAAAAGGATGCAAGTAACATGTACATAAAACTTAATTAGAAGTAGATCAGATGAATCTGTACAGGAAATAAATTAAGATAATGTATGTATTTAAAAAGTACAAATTAAGCAACATTTGAAATAAAGTGGAAGCTGTGCAGACAATGAACATTAAAGAGCTTGGTATTAAAAAAAGATAAATTATAATTAAATACTTTGAGATACACTTTTTAGTGTGAAAAGGCAAGACCAAAATAGTATTTGGAAGGGGTTTTGTCATCTTGAATAAATGCTTTATTTTTAAAAGTGGCTGTATGAAATTATCAGCTTCCTCCACAGCACCCTTTGTTTTACATATCAGAGTCTCACAACACTTCAGTTAAAAATAAGATTTCACTCCTCTTTTTATACTCTTTTTACATGTTTGGGATCTAAACAAACCTGCTTACACTGTAAATCCCATTGCACAGTGGTTCCAATGTTTGTTTATTTGTGTTTATTCTGATGAAGGAAATATTTATGATAAAAGTATGGCTCAAAGTAACTTTGTCGAAATGCACACGTAAGAAGCAAATCTGCTGAAAGCAGAATAGGTCAGGTCCTGTCCTTCCCTGATTAGAGCAGCACGAACACGCTGGCTTCCACCCAGCTTGCTGTCGTTGGGTGCTGCTGCCTTCTGTGTATCCTCACTGCAGTTTGCAGAGGTGGCTTTGGGGCTGTGCTCGTTTCTCAGCTCTTGTTTTTTGTGTTCAGGGCGGAACAATTGTCAGTGTAACACCATTAACCTAAAGCTTTTTGTTTGTTTCTCCTAAACTCCTGACGAAGGCTGCCAGCTTGGAGTGGAAGAACAAGGAGAACCAAGACACTGGGTTTAAGTTTCTCTTTACTTTGTTCAGAAAATACTACCTTCCTCACTTGTTCCCATCTTTTACGAAGCTAACCAACCTCTACAAGCCTGTGCTTGGTAAGTAGTGGGTTTTGCCTTTGAAGCAGGAAAAGCCAGAGCCTGCTCTTGGCTTTCTCAGTTACCTGCTGGTGTGTCACCAGCCTGGTCTGTGGGATGAGAAGTTTTTTCTCCCTGATTTCATGTGAAATTAACTTATGTTGTAGCAGGAGTGGTTCTTTGTTTTAGCTTTAGCCCTTGCTTTTGCAGCCCTTCTCTTCTGCTTTCCTTCGTTTTGAGCGATGCAAGTGATAACCTCAGGAGAGATCTGTGCTGTCACCTTCTCCTGAGGAGTGATAAAATTAAAGAATACACGCGTTAATACAATAAAAGAAGTCAGTCGTTGCATCTGTTAGTTCTTGGGTGATGTGTTCAGTACGTTTAGCCAGAGCTGGGAAGCAGTTGCTGAGATTCCTCTTTGTTTCTCTCCTCCTTGCTGTGCCACCAGACATCCCCGATGTCAGGCCCAGGCCGGTGTACGTCACTGCAACACGGAACAACGAAAGCGTCTACTGCACAAAAATCCCCTACATGGCCGCTCGAGTTGTTTTCATCAAGTGGCTCGTTACCTTCTTCCTTGAAAAGAAGTATTTAACTGCTGTTCAGAATACAAAAAACGGAGGAGAAATGCTCCCTAAAATTATTCAGGTGGGCTTTAAAGTTTACTTCTCTTCTTGCCTACGTGCTAACCTTGCAAGTGGTCTCACTGCACTGACAGCTGAAGCATAAAGAAATGCTACCCCTTAGTGAATAAATGATGTAGCTGCTTATTTGATCTTCATTTTCTTTGATGGAGGAGGGAATCTCCAAGGAAAGCCCTTCAGCAATTCACTTGAAATCTTTTTTCCCCCTCATAACTCACTGCATTACCAGCTTCAGCACTATTATATTTAGACTTCTGGAATGTACTCTGTAAACTGTTGTACTTGGTGGTTCCATGGGCCATTTCCCAGCAACATCAAAGGCTGCTCTGTTTTCCTCTCTGTTATAGCATCTGTTTACAATGAGGTATTAGAGAAATATTTCATTTATAAACTCCTGGTTGAGCCTTCTCTAAGATTAGATGCCTCACGATGAATTTGGTAAATTGATGCGTTTGAGAGACTCTCCAGCTTCCAGTTAAGAATTTAGAATCAGTGTCAGCTTACATTCTGTCTTGAACCATAGGTGAATGTCAGCTATGGGCTCAGCAGAGAAGCAGCAGAGTTTGAGAGGTTGCAGAATACACGCAGTGGCAGAGCCAAACCTGGCAAAAAGTTGTCAGGCACAATAATGTGCCACGATCCATCTTTCCCCCAAAGTAAAGGGACTTGGGGATTCCTCTCTGCTGTGTCTGTGCCTTACTCCACACTCTTCATGTGGAGTGAACAATTCAGTCAGTCGTTGTGTGCTGTAGGGAAGCGTCCAGTTTGCAGAGCAAAGACAAATTCCTTCTTGGCTCGAGCAGCAGACTGAAATTTGCAGTGCCTGACTGCTGGGATCTCAGTGTTGTGCCAGGAAGGGTGTCCCGAGCTGTGTGTGAGAGCCCAGAGGTGTGACGGGGCGTGTAACAGGGAGTGTGACGGACCCGCGTGTGACGGGGCGTGTAACAGGGTGTGTGACAGACCCGCGTGTGATGGGGCGTGTAACAGGGTGTGTGACAGACCCGCGTGTGATGGGGCGTGTAACAGGGTGTGTGACAGACCCACGTGTGACGGACTGGGGTGTGTGACAGACCCACGTGTGACGGGCTGTTGCTGTGCCCCGCAGACGGTGGCCGTGAGCCAGGAGAAGAGCGCCGAGCCGGAGGGCGGCGCGGCGCCCGCGGACGAGCAGGAGCGGAGCCACTCCACCAGCAGCACGCTGTCCGACAGGAGGCCGAGCAGCTCCAGCCTCTGCAGCATCGAGGAGCAGCACCGCGGCGTCTACGAGATGGTGCAGAGGATCCTGCTCTCCACGCGGGGATACGTCAACTTCGTCAACGAGGTGTTCCGGCAGGTGCGTGCCCTGGTGTGTTCCTGAGGGGAGCGGCTGGGAGGGACGCCACGGGGGTCTGGCAACCGGGCAGACGCGGTGCTGATCGCAGCAGCAGCAGCCTTTTAGGCTGGGCTCCTTCCTAGGTCTAGTTTAACGATCAGATCGTGGAATTGTTGTGGGGACTGAAGCTTGCTGGTTCAGACGGCAGCGTGGGTGGTGGGGTGTGGGTTGGTACGCACCCCGGGTCCTAGGGAGAGTGCAATCAGTGAACTTGCCATTTCAGGCTTTCTTGTTGCCGCCTTCCGATGTATCCGCAACACGGAAGGTGGTGAAGGTGTATCAGAAGTGGATACTGCAGGAGAAGCCCGTGTTCATGGAGGAGCCAGACAAAAAGGAGGACAGCCAGGAGGCTGATGTTGTTCCCGTGGAAGACTCCTCCGTGCAAACAGACGGTAAACATGTATGGTATCCCTGTTCCTTACTTTGCTCTGTCCACTGCAGTATGGGGCTCTCCACCTCGCTTTGTAGGGGAGTAACAATTTCAAAGTGTGTGGGGGGAATTAAGGCTAGAAAATGCTTTTATTTAAGGACTCGCAATTGAAATAGCTGCTGAGTGCCCAGTAGTGCTTAAACAGGGAAGGATTGCAGCTGGTTTGAGAAACATCATTTGTGCTTACTCCCTGCACGTATAAATACAACAGCAGGAACTTCATGGAAGAAACACTGATGGGTTCTGCTGTGCTAAAGTTGACTGTCTGCTGGCCTAAGGCATGGAGAACTATTTCATTTTCACTATTTCATGGTGGTACTTAAAATTTGATAATATGTATTCATTTGTGTATTCTGGATGGAATGTTTGGAACTGGGCTCCTTAATCTAGGAAATTAAAGTGTAGATACGGTTTCTGTGCTTCATCTTTTAATATCCTGTTTTGAACCATCAGTAGAAGTTCTTTGACACTGTTGACACCGTGACACTGTTTAAAGGGAAGTTCTCCAGTACTGAATAAGAAGTTTAATTTGTAAAACAGTGAAAATTGCAAGACTTTTACTTTATTTTGGAGAGAATTTTTAGTTTTGCTGGACTTAAATTCAGGTGTTACTACAATCAGTGACTCCAAAAAGCGGTGTAAAGTATTTTAAGTGAAACTTTTGTGAGCCTTTAAATTCCACGTTTGGAAATTAAGAAACAATAGACAGGAGTTCCCTGTGGAAGGGAACGGGTGCCACGACGATTCCCTCGTTTTTGCTGTTGACCTCAGGGATGGTTTTGTTTGAGCACGGGCGCGTTCCTTCCTGCCCTGTCACTAACCGGGCTGTGTTTGGCAGCTTTCCTCGGAGCCCTCGGGGCACAAGCGCTCCTCCAGCTGGGGCAGGACCTACTCCTTCACCAGCGCCGTCAGCAGGGGCTGCGTGCTGGAGGACGAGGACAGGGACGTGAAGGCGGGCGCGCAGGCGGCGCTGCAGGTGGGTGTGTGCCCGGGGGACCTGCCCCAAATCTGGGCTCCGGGGGGGACACGAGGGGCTGCCAGGGCTTGGCTGGTCTCCTAAGGCACAGTTTGGGCTTCACGTGTCACTCTAAAACGTGCGTGTTAAACCACGTGACGGGGTCTTAAAGCCACGTATCTGTATTTTAACACGGAAGGTTAATTTTTTCCTACTGTGAGTACTAGGAATTAATCACAACCGTGCATTTACTTTTGCTGAGCTTCATTTATTGAAAATGCTGGTGGCTGCTTAAGTATATGATGGCAGGAAATGAGTGGCTGGAGGAATGTCCTCTTCCCTGCCCAAACAGAAGAGACGCCCACAAACTCCATACTGAGCCTTGGCAGGTCTGTGATGGCACCTGGCTCCTTGCTGGAATAACACAGAAAAATAAAGTGATGGGTCAAACCTGAAACCTGCTGTGAGGAGAGGGAAAGGTTTAACTAAAGGAGCACAAAGTATTTTGTTGTGAGTCTTGCCTGCTTTCATTCCTACCACTGTGCAAATGGGCTGTCAATGCCTCTGTCCAAGGTGTTCCTGACCAACTCGGCAAACGTGTTCCTGTTGGAGCCGTGCACGGAGGTCCCTGTGCTGCTGAAGGAGCAGGTGGATGCTTGCAAAGCCGTTCTCAGCATCTTCAGGCGCGTGATAATGGAGCTGTCCATGAACAGAAAGACGTGGTAAGAGTAATGCAGCGTCATTTAAGAGAAAAAGTTTTTAGGGTCCACAACCAACTAAGATACTTTGCACATGATCTGTGAAGGCTGAAGTGTGACCTCGTTCTCAATAAACGAGGCTTGCTGCGGGATTAATGAGCAGGTACAACTAACAGAACACATTTTGTTTGGGATCAGGGAACAGATGCTGCAGATACTCCTCAGGATAACAGAAGCTGTGATGCAGAAGCCAAAAGAGAACCAAGCAAAGGACACATTTGCTCAGAGCATGGCGGGGCTGCTGTTCCGAGTGAGTGAGTGGGGCTGCTTGGTTTGTTCTGTCACAGCTGCCCACAGCTTTAGTTGAGTACTATGAAACCTTGTAACTTGTGCTACTGTGAAGGAGGGGTGTTTCATGTTTTGCTAGTAATTGTTTTGTAAACTGTTCCTAACAGAGGGGGAGTTGGGTTTGCTCCCTTCTTCAGGGCTCTGTTACAAACTGGTAGCACAGACAGGCACAGCCTCTGTGGGATATTTTCAGTGAGTGTCTCTAAACTGTGAGATTCAAGTAACCATTTTCCTAAAAGTGCAGCTGGCAAGTCAAGACTGACTCACACTGAGTGAGAGAGGCGTTTATGCTTCCTGCCGTCCGTCCAGCCTGGCCAGTGTAACTGGGGCTGTAGGACAGCCCTTCACCCTGCTGTTACTGTGCACTGTGGTATGTTTGTGTCCCAGAGAACGTTTAGACAGCCTGGAGTATTTCTAGATTCCTTCAGTAACTTTCACCCCTGTTATTTCTGGGCGTGTTTTTGAGGGAAGATAGTGCTGCCCATCAGCTGTGCCTCCCCAGGAGCCTGTGTGTGGGCCGGGCTTGGTGTGCTGAGCTCGTCCCATCAGACCTGCCCCAGCTGCCACTGGTGTCTCTTCCCTCAGACCCTCATTGTGGCCTGGATCAGAGCAAATCTGAGCGTGTACATCTCTCGGGAGCTGTGGGATGAGCTGCTCAGTGTGCTGTCCTCCCTGACGGACTGGGAGGAGCTCATCAACGAGTGGGCCAACATCATGGACTCGCTGACAGCGGTGCTGGCCAGGACCGTGTACGGCGTGGAGATGACAAACCTGCCCCTGGACAAGCTCAGCGAACAGAAGGAAAAAAAGCAGAGAGGCAAAGGTTAGTCTTTGTGCCTCGGTGCTTTTTGTATCGAGGCAGTGAAATATTGAGGCTCAATCTTAAAAATTATTTTAACATTAATAAACACTGCTTAATCTGGTGTTAGAGCCTGCTTAGTCAGCCGTGAAGCACTTTGGGTTGGTGTGTTGTCATCCTTCACTGGGGAGGAGAGGTAGTTGGGGTCCAGCTGTTGGGCAGGCTGGGGTCTGCACCTGCAGTCGGTGTTTTCTGGGAAGCAGAAATGAGGTGTGGCTTCCTGTGCTGTAGGCTGACACAGGCAACTCTGTAAAAGTTCCTTGGCGTGTGTTTTCAGTTAAGTTTTGAATTTGCAGTATTTTAGCTGCATTTACTTGCCACCTTGAAAGTGATGCACGTGGTGAAGTACTAATTGGTTTTTATTAATAGTAAAAGTTGATCTGTGTGGTTTAAAGTGTTGATATTTGTCGTGTCTGAGTCCATTCATGCTTCAGCAAAAATACGTGCCAAAGCATCCAGTGCCAGGAAATTTTGTGTTCTTTGTCCTAAGGTGGTGTTTTGGAGCCTCAGAAGACAGCTGTGGTAGGAAGATCTTTTTCATTAAGCTGGAAAAGTCATCCTGAAGTTGTGGAGCCGATGAGATTCAGAAGTGCCACAACCTCTGGGGCCCCGGGAGTGGAGAAAGCAAGAAATATTGTGCGTCAGAGAGCCACAGGTTAGACCACAGCTAAGTGCTCTGGTACCAAAACACTCAGTCACACTCGGGTTTTAAATCTGCCTTCAAGGGGTGGCTGCTGCCAAAAGCAACTTAATTATTAACAGAGAGGTTGCATGGCCGTGTCTGGATGTCTTGGCCAGGGTGAATCTTAGAGTCAAAGTATCCTGGGAAATTCTATGCATAAGCTTTTAGCTGCAGGACATTGAATTGCGAGTTAAACCTGTGCACGTCAGGGCTTTTTCTAGAGAATACATTGCTATTTTTATTGGTTCCTAAGAAAGCATTTGTTGCTGTCGGGCACGTAACAGATACGGATACAGCTATATTCTGGGATCATAAGGTAAACCAGCTATTTAATAAATAATTTTATTGTTTCCTAGTTGCTTTATTTGCTCTCCTTTTCTTGGCATGATGAGTTCTTTTTCCTCGTGTTTACTTCTGGAGATAGGAAAGCAGGAGAAGGGAGGCTGGGGTGAGGAATGTTGGGGCAGTGACTGAGACCCCAGACACGGAACAGATCCCGGTTTGTTGAGGCATTTCAGCAGCCCGAACCTGGCCTCTGTCTGTTTCATGGCAGCACGTTTCCATGTGCCAGTTCCCTGGGGCAGGCTCCCACGGAAATGCCCTCCTCTGAGCAGGAGCTGCTGGGCTGCACAGCTCCGTGCCTGGTTCCTGGAGGAGGGCTGGCAGCAGGGAGGGCTCTGGGTGGGGTTGGTGGCCGCAGGCTCCACAGCTGAGCCGCAGCCCCTGGCTGGGATCACCGAGCACTTTGGCAGGGGAGCCAGCTCAGTGTGAGTGCTTCTGAACTCTGCAAGTCCCTGTTTGTGCTCCAGTGGAGGATCCTCCCAACTGCTGCAACATTTTCCTCCTTAGCGCCCTGCCAGAGCTGTAGGGGGAACCTGGAAGTGTTGATCAGGGCTTTTCTTGTTTGCGTGTGTTCAAATTAAAGGCCCTTCCACACTTGCTGTGGATCAGAAATGCCTGATTATCCCCCTTCCAGTGTGAACACAACGTTACCTTATGTCTTGGGGAGAAGCTCCTGGGCGTGCTGTTGTAAAGCTTTGTCCCAAAACGCTGGGGTTTGCTGTGTTGTGACCCTCAGAGCTGCCATACCTCGTGGTGCTGCCTGACGTAACCATTGCTCTGTTTCTCCCCGTAAGCCAAGCGAAGCCAGTCTATCGGCAGCTGTGTCCATCTCTGTGAGGCTTTGCCAGCTACTAAAAGTGTACCTCTTCTGCTTCACACTGTGAGCTCTCTCTTCCCTGGTATCTCTTACACTTCTTGCTCTCACAGACTGTCAGGTACTGTACTTTAAAGTCATCTTTTATATCACTGTTCTTTATATTTTTAAACTGCTCTCTATCAGTTCCCTTTCTGTCTGGTTGGTTCTTCTCAGAATGTTTGCAGCGCTGCAAGCAAAGCGGTTTTTGCTCATGTTGACACTGAAGATTGCCATCAATTACAGTTAGATCTATATTGCCTAGTAACTAAAGTAAAAACTCCTCGGTTTCACTTCTGGGAGGGATTTGTGACTCCTGAGTCCCGCCCAGAGTTACCTGCAGGAGCAAGAGAAGGGAGAGTTTTGTGTGTGGTGCTTTATGGCCCTTGAGGGATTCCTGCTCTGTGAAACATCTTTGGTGCATTTCCATCTCAAGTTGTGTTGGGGGAATGCTGAAACTGTTCCAGTTCGTGAATTGCATTGAATGCTTTATTTTATTGCTTTCTGTATGACACTGGAAGTCAGCTGAAGTCAGTAAATACCCAAAATGCCAGTTTTTGTGCACATGCCTCCTGAGATAACTGTCTGAAATACGTACAGTGTTTATGAGGTAGTAAAGCAATATTAAAACTTGCACACTGCTGGGTGGAAACACCAGAGTGTTACTGGTTGTTTATGGGGTTTCTTCCCAAGTGCTGAGAGAAATGCATTCCTACAAGCGCTGCGTTGCTCCCTGACCTCAAGAGTTCCTGTTGCTCCTTCCCCAGCATGTCAGTTTACTTTCTCTTTGGAATTTTCATGCCTCTCTCTCCTCCTTTTGCTTCTCATTTGCAGTTACAGCCAAACCAAAAGCTGCCTGGCTGGGTTTGTCCTCACAAGCTAAACCCAAGTTACACGTAGCTCAGAGCTTTTTTCCACTCTGAGTTTTTGTCTTTCTTTATTCCTGCCTTCCCCTCCTCCTGGAGGCACTCAGGGAGCACAGCTGCCCTCTCCCCATGCTGCATTTAAGGGAGTTTTGCTGCCTCAGCTCTGTTCTTTCTGTGTCCAGAATGAACAGGAACCAGTTGGGGTCTCCAGCACTGAAACCCCAGCTTTGTTCATGGGACCTCCTCCCTCCTTCCTGCCAACCCCCAAAGTCACCTCTGTCCCTTTCTAGACCTTTTACACTGCTCATGCATCTCTCTCTAAACTTTATGTTTTTTCTAAGGATATTTATATAGAACTCAAAACTTGAAATTTTTACCTTGGGAATGTTAAATATTTGCCAGGGTCGCTTTTTTGTAGAGCTTTCTAGGGCAAGGAGTTCACACATGTGTATATGAGCTCCTGCAAATGTTTTGTGCTTTAATTAAATCAACAGAAGTTGAAGAATCTCAACAGCTGGAAAATTCAGAAGGAACAGAAGCTGCAGGCCCATTTGCAGACCAAGAGCAGCAGCTAACTCGAAGTAGCAGCACTTCAGATATTGCAGATCAGATTCCATCTGATTTTTTTCAAGGTAATTCTAATAAAATACAGCAATACTGTGTTTCTGAAGCAAAAGCGTTGAGACTTGTTCGGCCTCACAAACGCTGCTCCTGCTTAACTTGGTTTCTAGCTGTCCTCTAAAATGTTTTTTATCTCATTTTCTTAGTCACTACATAGTGGGTAAGTTGCTGAAAGAACCGTTTTAAAGAAGTTTAGGGATCGTGAATGCAGGATGTGACCTTTTGTAAAGCAGGGAGGCCAAAACTGAAACCTGGAACGTGTGTGCATTTTGTATGTTGCTCTTTGGCTTTTTTTCACCTGACTTGCATTTAAATTTTGCGTATTCAAGCTGCAGTTGGAGTTCAGTTCCTTTCCTGTAAGTACGTTAAGCTTCTGAAGGGTTTTTCAAAACATCTTGTATCCCATTTGAGTGTTGTATTGCCCTTAACTGTAAATATGAGCTGTGTAAACATCCCTGAAGCTTACCTGAGACTTGCTTTGCCTTTGGGCCCCACAGATGTTTATAGTTCTTGTTTCCTTTCTGAAACTTCTAGGTAAAAAGGCTGGAAATTCAACTTCAGACTTCAAATCAGTTCAGGAAAATAAGGGATATGCAAAGGAGCATGAAGCCGAGCAAGTAAGACAAACCCGAAAGTCGTTATTGATAAGATTCTGGCAGTGCTTTCTTTCTAATCAGGTGCCTTTTAGCATTTAGGAACTCCAGGAAGTGAAATTGTGGGAAGTGATTAATCCCACTTCTAGCACAGAGTCTGGAACTGAGCTGGAGGTGGTTATTGCACTGCTGGCTGCCATCAGTTTGTGTCTCCTGATCTCGTCAGCTGCTTCTGCAGGTGTATCTCTGGTCTCGTCTTACACGAGACTTTGGTCCTCTTTTAAAATATTAAACATCAACAAGAAGTTTGTAACTTTTAAAAGATAAATAATTCATGGCCATTGCAGAGCTACAGTAGGCTGGGATAAATGTTTGATGGTTGAAAGTATGGATGGAAACGCTTCTCTTCAGCACAGTTCCTATCACCGGCCGTGCACGGCAGATGTTAGTGCGAGTTGACATTAGCACAGGCAAACCTCATACATTTTTAAAGGCAACTTTTGAATGAACACTTGGAGCAATAAATGGCTCAGCCAGATCATCTCTGCGAAATATGAGGCTGAAAGGTTTTTTTTTTTTAGTACTTTTACAAATTATTTCAGACGTGTTTGAAAAACACAGGTAACAAATCCTGCTTGTTGGTGTGAAAAGTGAGGTTGTGAAAAGGAGGATAAACACTGAAGTGGAAAGCTTGATGTTTTCCTAAAGACATTGACTAGCACTTGGGTAGTCTGAATATTCATGAGAATGTCTTGACCGGCTTGTAGTTAATTTCTAATGACTGCGTGGGTGTGAAATTTGCTAGGATGTGGTGTAGTTGTCAAAGCTGTGTAAGCTGAGGTGAATTTCTTTCTCTGCAGGTGCTGATGCGGAGGAGCAGCAGTACAGCTGAGTTAGATCTGAAAGCAGACCTGCAGCAATCACATGGATTTTACAGAGAGAGAGAGAAAAGTGAGTGCCCAGCCCGCGCTTTCCTCAGGTGCAGCAGCTGCACTCGGTGCTGTGGTTGTGCTGCACACAGCTGGGCTGAGCTCTTCTGGGCTGCTCTTCTGGGCTGCCGTGCTGCTGCTGCAGCCTTGTGAGCCGGGGCCGTGCCGTTTGTGGCCGCAGGTGAGAGCGTGAGCAGCGACACGGACGTGGACATCGCGCTGGGGGCCTGGCAGGCGCCCGAGGATGACCCCGAGGCCGGGGCGGCCGCAGGAGCGTGCGGGGACGCCGCGGCGCCGCGCTGGCTGCAGCTCAGCCCCTCGCAGGAGCCGGCCAACCTCACAGGTACCGCGGGCCCCGCGCTGCGCCAGCTCCCACGTGTGCCCCAGGGAGCAGCTGGTGCTCCTCGCCCGGCTGGGACAGCACCAAGTGCCCTTCGTCGGGCTCGTTCCAAATCGTTTTGCACACCCAGAGCTGGAGGAATTTGGATCATCGGTTTATTTGCCAATAAACGATGATCCAGAAAGCCACCGCCCAGCTGAAAATAACTGGGCTTCTTCGGGTGCCAGAGCCCTGCTGCCCAGCTGGGCTGTGGTGGCTGGTCACTCGTGGGCCTGCCCCAGTGTTCAATACACCAATTTTTGTTCCAAGTTTTATTTCGTGGCAGAATGGTCTGAGGAAATGTCTCGCTGTATTTTTTGACTGATAGGAAATAAGTGGTTCGTTCTTTGCCATTTGTAAAGGTACCTTTCATCTCGTGATGTGAGTCGGATGTTAGGTCAGGAACCTAATGCAGCAGCACAGGAATATCTTACAGGCTGGTTCCTAATGGATACACAGTTCCAAGGGTATTTGTTCACATCCACTTTTCCTTTGAAACGTCTGTGCTTTAGTGAACCAGCACACCCAGTCCAGCAGCTCAGGCTGCTGCTGTAAAAAAGGCAGCACTGCCCATGGTAAGGATGAGCATGTGTGATAAACTCATTGGTTATGGCTCTGATGCAAGAATTGCTCCTCTGGGGACACAAAGAGAAAGAATCACATAGAGTAACCTGGAGGGTAATGTGGAGTGAAGGGAGAAGTGGGGTAGCAGATGTATCAGTGCCCAGCAGAGCCCAAGGGCCCCTCTCTGCATCCCTGCTTCTCACCCAAGCCACAGCTTTGCTTTGCTGTGGAAACCCAGTGGGGTGGGGCAGAACAACCCTGACACCACCGCTGAGCAGCAGAGGTGCCATTTCCCTGAGCTCAGATGGGTGGAAGATCATTCTAATGTTCTTGATAGATAACATCTGGTTTAGCACTTGGGGACTTTGTAATGCTACAACACAAAAAGCGGGGAAAAATTCCCCAAGTTGTTTTTTAAATATATTCAAACACAAAAGCCACTAAGATGGCTTTTATTTCACTAACCTTCCTTGAGTCCTCAAAGGACATGGGTTACTTCCTTCTGCCTGTGTAGAGGTTTGGTGCAAGGTCCCCCCACACCTTGGCAGCTGCAGCAGGGTGTGCTCCTGCCTGAGGACAGCAGAGCTGCTACCAGCTCATGTCATCAAAATGTGCACTTCAGTGTGGGATCGGGTTTGTACTGTTGAAGAATATAAATTCCATTACCCTGGTGGTCTTCTCCAAGCCCTGCTCTCTCAGGAGCTGCTCTGTGTGAGTGGTGATGCCTGAGCACATTCCTCAGGACTCTTCAGCCGTGGTTTTTTATTCCTTTGTCCACTTGCATTGCCAGGTCTTGCTACATCGTGTGATCTTAAAAAAAAAGAAGTGACTTTTATAAATCTATAAATATTACCTGTCAGAGCCAGTTATTGCTTGAATGCATCCCTCGGGTGCATGCTTGTTGCATCTGCCTCCCTGCTGAGAGGCCCCTGGGGTGGGGACAGTGCTGGGCTCTGTGGCACTGTCACCTGCCAGCCCCTTCGCCTGCGTTTGCTGCCGTGGTGTGCTTTGGCTCACGAGCAGCTTCAGCAGTGCCAGAGACATTTGGGGGAGAGAAATCTTTTGAGGTGCAAGATGGTTAGAAGGAGTAATGGCCAGATTTTGTTGACCAAATTCACGCTTACTCTGCGTTTCTAACTTGTGGAAATTGGACACTTTACGTTTACAGACAGTAGTGAGTTCCTGGCTGATGACTGCAGTATAATTGCTGGGGGAAGCCTCATCGGTTGGCATCCTGATTCTGCTGCTGTGCTGTGGAGGAGGATCCTGGGCATTCTTGGAGATGTGAACAACATACAGTCACCCAAAATCCACGCAAAAGTTTTTGGCTACCTTTATGAGCTGTGGTATAAACTTGCAAAGGTATGTGGTACTTAGAGTTAATGATAGCACACATTTCTTTTGTTGTGGAAATGGTTCTTAAATGTGATTCAGTGTTAGCACCTGCAGCGTGAGCATGGCACGGGAGGGTTCTGTCATAAAGGAAGCTTAATCTTGTTTGGTTTCCAGTAGCTAACGCCAACAGAGAATCCTGTCCAATGACAAGAGAATTTAAATGGGGTGAGGGAACAGTAGCAAAGAAAAAAGAAGTACAGGCATTGGTATTTGTGTAAAGGCCCACAGTGTGACTAAGTGGTAATGTTTGCTTTGGCCAGGGAGCAGCAGCATAGAACAAGCTTTCCTGGTGGCTTTGGCTGAAGTGGGAGCTGTGTATAGCACCGGGTGTAGTGCCTGAATGTAAATAAAGTGAAATTAGAACATAACCGTGTGAAAAAAAGAGCATTAAACTGAGATACTGGTTTTATTAATGCTCTTCTTCAAAAACCATTAGATCCGGGACAACCTCGCTATCAGCGTGGACAATCAGTCGACTCCCTCTCCTCCTGTCCTCATCCCTCCTCTCAGGATATTTGCGTCGTGGCTGTTCAAGGTCAGTTCTGAAATCCTCACGCGTGGTATTTTCTTCTGTGTCAGAGCTGAATTGGGGTGTGTTTAGTTGCCTTGTTTAGCTCCCCGGGCTCTGTGGAGCTGAGTTTAAAGTTCCCGTGTGGGTGTGGGAGAGCTGCTGCAGGGCAGCCGTGCCCCGCGGGCTGGGGGCAGCGCTGGCCGGGCGTGACGCGGGCGTTGCCGTTGCAGGCGGCCACGCTGCCCAGCGAGTACAAGGAGGGCAAGCTGCAGGCCTTCCGGCTGCTCTGCGCCATGATGAGCCGGCGCCAGGACCTGCTGCCCAACCAGGACTTCCTGGTGCACTTCTACTTCGTGCTGCGCCTGGGGCTGACCAGCCAGGACCAGGTAGGAGCCGCGCCCCGCGCGCCGCCGCTGCCCGCGCGCCCTCCGCAGTGCCCCTGCCCCTCAGGGAAGGGCTTCATCCAGCTGCCAGGTCACTGTTGGCTCACAGAAGCAGCTCATCCTCCTAGAAACTCTAACAAACAGTCTTTATTTTGTCTAAAGTACACCTCCAGGTTTTTATAGCTGTAGGAATGAGAGCAAGGGCTGGAGCTCTGCTGGGAGTGGCAGCAAAGGGGGGCACAGGGGCACCCCCAGGAAATTCTGGGAGTTGCTGCTGGTGCCTTTAGGAAACCAGACACGTTTGATTATTTCTGGGATGGAAGAGGGAAAGAAGGAATTGTTACCAGACTCTTGTCCCTCAGTTTTCCCCTGAAAAGTTAGAGCATTTGGAGAATATTCCTTTTAAATAGATAAGAATAGAAAGGCAGAGGTTTTCTCCTGGAGAATCTTGGAAGTCCTGCTGCAGCAGGGTTTCCCAGATATTTTACATCCCTCCATGGTTTCCCAGATATTTTGCAGCCCCACACTGCACATCCCTCCATGGTTCCCTGGGTATTTTACAGACTGCTGCTGCTCTTTGTTCTTCCTCCCCACTCTGGTGTCTGCGTTTGCCTCTTGGTGGCACACTTGACCACAGGTTTGCTGGCGCGTGTGTCCTTCCCGCTGTGCTTTCCTCAGCTGTGGAACTGGGTGAGGAGATGACTGGCAGTGCCTTGGAACAAGGTGTTGATAGGAAGCAGGATCCTTATAGCTGCTCCTCTGTTTCCAGGGTGATTGGCTCCAAGGTGCCTGCTGGATGCTCAGATAGTGGGAGCCTTTTTGTCAGAGGGTGTGGAATCACAGGGCACAGGATCACTGGAACAGGGATCCTAGCATGCTTTCCAGGATTTTAGTTAGTGCAGACCAAAATAAACTTGGGGGTGGACTTCTTAGCACAGATTTGGGGTTGTCTGCTAAGCACAGGCACAGATTTCTCCCTTTTAAGGAACATTCACAGAAGGGAAGGGTAGGAGGTGTCTCATGGAGGAATTTTCCTTCTGGGTGGATCACTAGTGCAACTTTAGCATTTATGTGGGAAAGCCACAGAAGGACAGCCCAGCTCCAGGAAACCACCTTGGCTACTTCAGAAGAGCTTTTTAGGTGGTTACATAATTAAAAGTATTAGAGTCAGAAACCTCTCTGACCTGAAGGGTTTTCAATATTTTGGTTTGCATGACAAATGTTTTTTTGCACTGGATTTCTCTTTTCACTCCTTGCTTAAGGATGTGAGAATTTCCTAATTGCTGCTGTATTGTGTGGCTTTTGGTGTTGATAGGAAAACAAAACCATCCAGTTTTGGATGTGTTACAAACGAGTACAGTGTTATTCCCAGCCGGTGCAGCCCAGCTTTGGTCTCGGGGGGTGCATAAAAGAGCAGTGTGAGGGTGGGTTTTATAGGAGGCTCCCGCGGCGCGCCCAGCCCAGGATGCAGCAATTAGCTCAGCAGAGGAGACAGTGGGGTAACGAGCTGCAGCTAATTTGTCCGCGTGGAAGTGTCTAACAACCAACGTCCCCGGAGCAGGGAACAATTCTGTGCCAGGATTGCATCACCTCTCCGGGTGGGAGCAGCCAGCCCTGGCCGCGGGGAGCACCGGCAGGGTCGGGGAGCACCCCTGGCCCCAGGCCCATCTCTGGGGTGCCTCCCCCTGCCCTGCTCCAGCCCGTGGCATTGCTCTGCTGCTGGGGAGCCTGGGGTTTCTCCTGGGTTCTGTGAATGGAGCTCATTGAGGCTCACAGCCTCCCCTGCCTGCCTCCAGCGTGGGGGAAGGAGAGCTGGGATGGTCGCTGCCACGCGGGGGGTTAGCCAAGGTAGTTCACCTCTGCTCAGGTGGCTGAAAATCAGGAAATGTTCCTGGAGAGTGCTTTACAGGGGTGCTCTGGGATAGGCTGCTGCAGTTTGGGTAGGCATAGCTGCCTTCTGCTGCCGGCTGAGCCTGATGGGTTGGGAAACTCCTATTCCAGCAGTTGCATCTAGGTGTGTATTTTGATTTGGGTAACAAACACAGCTTTTTTAATTAACCCAAAATCTAGCACTGCAACGCACAGATTTTACAAATACCTGAACCAGGAAAAGAAATGTATTTTAATGTTGCTGGTTTATTATTGCTGCTGGCTGTTTAGTGTAGCAGTACCTTTTGCTTCATTCACCTGGAAAAGTCTCCTTGCTCCATAGCTTCCTCCTATTTGCTGAAGAGCAGAAGTGCCAAAACACAATCCCAAACAGCTACAAACACTTCTCAGAAAATCAGCTGTTGAGATAGTTGTGATTCTTCAGCTCTGGTCCTTCTGGTACTTAAATAATCCTTTGAGGTTGCTGGTGGTTTTCTCCTGAGAATCCTGTGGATTTTTGTGATGCTGTTTCTTATCTCTGCCTGAATTTCCACTCGTAGTTTGAGAGGAGAAGGCAGTGCAGATGAGGTGCTTACCTTGTAGGGACACTGTAAAAAGAGGCAGGTTTTCAATCCTTTTCCAAGTTTCAACCCTCAGCTGTTCAGTGTCATTTTTTTGGCCAGTCTCACCCTACTACCCGGGTGAGCATCAGTTACTGTGCCTGGTGTCACTGAGGTGTCACCTGCAAAGTGACCGAGGGGCTCAGTTGCACTCCTGACTTTGGGAGTGAGTTTAACAAATAAATTTAATAAAAGTATGGTCGTACTTACTTGCCAGAGTACCTCTGGAACAGGATACTTACATTTTTAGGGAACCTAATCAAAGGTAGAGACTTCCGAGGTTCTCTGTGGAGGGGACAGTGGACAGCCAAGGAGGGAGACTCTGCTGGTGGCTTTTCCAGCTCAGCGATATGAAGAGCAGAACCAGCTTTAAGTATGGACTAAGAGGAAAATGGCCCCAGCCCAGGCGAGCTGGCAGATGTCCTGGGTGATGAAATGTCAGCACACGCAGCCGGCCTGCCCGCGGAGCACAGCCTGGCTGCAGGCAGGGCACTTGGCAGCTGTGTGTCAGCTGGATTCCTTTTAGCAGTTAGAGGATGCCTGGACGAGCAGCTCTGTCAGCAGAGGGGTGAGGAGCCGGTGCCCGCTGTCCGTGAGCCTCTGTTTGCTCTGAGTGTGCTGTGGGTGATGGAGAGGCAGCTGCAGCATGCAGTGAGCTCCTGTAGGAACGCCGGCTGGAGCTCTGGGAGTGGGACATGGCTGATCTGTGCCAGGGAGCATTTTCCAGCAGAGCTGCTACCCGGGGTCATTAATGACCTGTTTGTAGTAACACTGGTCTGACGTTAAGAAACCCCAGCATTTGTGGGCTCTTGCATCTTTGTGTCCGGTTGTTCCTCGGCTGCCAGGAGCAGTGCACAGCAGCAGGAGCCTCGTGAAGGTGCAATAAACGAGTAGCTTGGCTTTTGTTCCCCATGGAACGGGTACTTCTTGCCTGGATTTCTGCCTGATGGTGTTGCACACGAGGACCCTTGGTTGTACAGAAACCAGAATGCCGTTTAGATTCTTTCCCAGACTGCCATTTGAAAGGAAATAACCTTAATGTAGTCTATTAAGGCTTAGATTCCCCTATTTTAGCTTCTCGAGGCTTCTTTCCAATGGCTACCATGATTTTCTCCCTCTTTTAGTCCACCCCTTATCTCATTTTCTGTAGAAAATTTGCCTGTGTGCTCCCATTATGTGCTTTGAGTGCTTTGAAAAAGTGTTAACAGACAGCACGTTTCCAGTAGGGACAAACAAAAGTCCAAATGCCAGGGTCTCACAGGAACTCTCACATCCCCCTCGGCTCGCCCCGAGCAGGGTGAGTGGGAAGTGCTGGAGAAAATAGCTGCAAGATTGACTGGAAGCAAGGGGGAGCCAGGTCCTGCCAATTGCAGGAGCTGTGCATTCTGAAATTACTTCGGTAGTTTTGTTCTTTTCTATTTATTTTGCCTTAATTCATTTGCCCCTGCTAAGCGGCTCCAAATTCGTGTTTTGTGGTGGGTGCTGTGTCTGTCAGGGCGCTGGGGAGGGAGCAGGGTGGTGCCCCAGAGCCACCTCCACATTGCAGGCAGGGCCTGGCCCTGGCACCCCCACCCCGGTCCCTGGATCCGCCGGGTGCTCAGGGACCCCTCTGTGTGTGCACAGACCAGAGTGTTCATTCCAGTCCTTATCCCAGCGTCTCCCTGCTTGGGAAAGTATCAGACGTGCTCCAGAAGGGGAGAAATGTAAAAAACTCCCTCCGTTGTGCTGCAGCCTCGAGGGAATTGGGTGAACCTAACTGTTCTGGGGTTAGGTTCTACCTGGCACCTTGAAATGGAGTTTTCTGAAAAGCTAATCCTGCATCTCCCCACCTTGTCAAAATGCTGCATAAATTTTTATTGGAACTTCATTTTTGACAAGTTAACTCTCACCTAAAATGTAATGATAGGTAGGAAAACTTGGAATAAGTAAATGGAAATGTTTGTTCCTTTAAAGTGAAAAAGGAAAAGGGAAGATTTACCACTTAAGTCTTCTGTGAATTAATAATCTTTCCCGTGCTGTAGACCTCAGCTGCCAGTGAGGTGTCTGTCGGTGAGGAACAGAGTGAGCTTTCAGTGAAAAATCCGTGTTGTTCCTGTTGAGGGACAATTGGAAACGTGAGCGAGGCAGCTGGCAGGCTATTTGGTTACACCTGTAATCTGCGAAAGCTTGAACAAAAATTAGGTGAAGAATATTTTTGCAATTGGCCTTTCAGTGAACTTGCATAAATTTATTTCTCTTGCTCAGTGGATGTTTATGACCTTACAGTTTGAATTACTAGATTAGCCGATACTGAAATATGATGCCATTTATAGGGTTAATGCATTTGAGAGGGACATGCATGTGATTGCCCCCTCCTCTCCCCTCTTCCCCAGCTTTAACACCACAGAGCATCATTTTGAATTGAAATAGTCCATAATGGTCCTTTTTTTCACTTTTCTTTAACAACATGAACACTAAATTATAGCTGTGCAATTATGTAAACAATGGAAATGCTTCCAGAATGAACACTTCCTTTTAAATTTTCATTTTGTGTAATTGCTGAAAGGTTTGGAGCCATAATAAACCAAAATTATTTTACACATTTATCGTTCTAAAGGTCAATTATGAAAGAAGTAAAGCAACAACGCTGTGCAGAATGAGTAAACCAATTTCCACGGCCATCACCATATGTTTTTCTTACGGCTTGTGTTTTCCAGTTGCTGTGTACACAGCATTCAATTAAAGTGATTCATTGCCTAGGCTGGAGCTGCAGCCCGGAGTTGGCGTTGCAGGGCAGGGGAGGAAGCGGCCGGCTCTGTTTGAGTTACCTGATTTTGCGGTATCACTGATAGCACAGATGTCCCCCTCCCGCGCCTTCTCACGAGCCTCTCTCTGCTGATAAGCTCTGAGCTGCCGGGCGCTGCCCCAGGTGCTGTTCTGGTGTGAGCTGGGCAGCTCTGTGTCCGGCCGAGTGCCCGGGGAGAGCTGAGCCCGGCTGGGCAGCTCTGTGTCCGGCCGAGTGCCCGGGGAGAGCTGAGCCCGGCTGGGCAGCTCTGTGTCCGGCCGAGTGCCCGGGGGCAGCTGAGCCCGGCTGGGCAGCTCTGTGTCCAGCCGAGTGTGTGGGTGTGAGTGTCGCCACAGCGAGCAGCCCGCCTGGGAATTCAGAGGGAAGGCAAGCACTGCTTCCAGAGCTTCTCAGAGTAAATCTCTGCTTATGGAAAATGATTTATTTTTAGTGGCACTGCGCCTCATAACCAGCGAGTATATGATCCCTGCAGCCTTTGGGAACGTGTGTGCTGTCACAGCGTTCGTGTATTACAGCAACAGTTCTGTGGTTCTGCTTTACCCCCGCACTGGGAGTGCTCTGTTTGGGGAGCAGAGCCGAGTCCCTGCCCTGGTGGGTGACAGATGGGCGCGCTGGGGTGAGGACAGGAGTTCCTGCAGTTGTTTGGAGCAGCTCCCCGGCTCCCCGGCCAGGTTAGCCCGGGCTCCTTTATTGTGGCACCTGTCAGCAGCAGCAGCCTGCTCCCATCTGCTGCGCCGTACCTGGCCCTGCTGTACAGGTGTGGGGTGCCGGGCGGGCACGGAGCCTTAATCAGCCCTTAATTATAACAAGGTGGGTCCTTTGTTCTGCTCCGACTCAGAGCTTAACTCCCGCTTTATGAGCGGCTGCGTCCATCTGCTCTGGTTCTCAATGTTTGCATTGACCCATATTGACTTAAAATGTATCAAAGGAAGTGATTAAAACAAGTTTAAACATTAACTCGAGTGGCATTTTAGCTTATTCAGGAAAGTGAAAGCATTATCTGCTACTGTGTTAAAAACTAATACTGTTTATTTAAATATATAACAGTTATTTCCTAGGATGCTGGTGGTGAAAACACTTGGTGGAACACTGAGTAGGGGCTGTGCAGGTGTTTAGCAGGGCTCTGAGAAAATAGTGGTGATGCTAAAGCATCTCTTCATGTAGAGAAAATTGAGTTTGTCAGCTTTAGATTCTCTTGTGGAGATGGAGCACATAGACACATTCTGGGGCTCTCAAGTTCAGGCTGTCTTTGACACATCACAAAACCAGTAAGGATGAACATGGAAAAGGGTTTTCCTTTGCAACTTTCCAAAATTTTATCGAGTGAAAGGTTATTTTCTACTCAGTATAGAAATAGCTTGATCTGACTCTTCAGCAAATACCGTTGTGCAGGTAAGGATTATATACATTTTATGCCTAATTTTAAACCTGCTGAAAGCTTGCAGGGAAGAAATCTTAACTCAAATAAAGGAACTTTGCTCCGGTTTGGAGAGACTGTGAAGACTTGAAATGTGGAAGGATTAAAGATGAAATGCTTATCTTGAATGTGCTCTGTACCACAGGGCGATGATGTGCAAAGCTGGGGCTGCTGCTCTGTTCCTTCAGGGCACAGGGAGCAGGCCTTGGGGGCAGCTTGTGTTCTTGTGGAATTCTGAGAGGTTTTAGGAACTCACTCCTCTGGACTGCTGCAGTGCTTCGTCTTAAATCCATTAAATGTTTGGATGCCAGAATCCAAAGTCTTGTTTAACAGAACGGTTGTGCTTCCGCACAAAGAGGCTGCGTGGTGTGGGTTTTTAATAGGAACGTAGGGGTACGAATGCTACCAAAATACCAAATGCACTTTTGTTACTCCACGCCCCTGTAGGGGAAGGTGGTGATTACACGGAGGTCAGTTTGCACACAGAGCTCTGGGAATTTGCACCTCGATCGGTGCGGGACTCGTGAACCTCAAAGTTCAATCTTCTCAAACTCTCCCTTTTGCTTTCGGGCTTTCTGGCTCTTCTCACGGGTACCTTCTCTTGCAGGACATCCTGAACACCGTCATAAAGCACTGCCCGCCGTGGTTCTTCTTCCTGGGCCTGCCTGGCTTCACCATGCTGATCGGGGACTTCCTGGGGGCGGCGGCGCGCGTGCTGAGCGCCGACACGCCGGAGGTGAGTGAGCGGGGCGGCCGCGCCAGCCGGGGCTCTGGGCAGGGGGCCGAGGCAGCAGAGGCGTGGAACTGCGGGGCAGGGCAGCAGAGTGCTCCATCCCAAGGCTGAGGTGTGAGGAAAGCGTGTCCCGGCAGCGAGAGCCGCCCTGCAGCGAGCAAACGCTGAGAGAGAGCGGGGAACTCTTTGGGCGACGCGGCATCTCTGGCTAAATGTCAGCACTGATGGAAATGTGACTCTAAATGATTAAATTATCGAAGGATAAGTGAAATAGCAAATCAATGATGGGTTGCCAAAATAAAGGCAAAGGTCTGGCGGTGCTGGGGAAAACAGGAAAGCTCTGTTGCATGTGAAACACCGGCTCAGGGGAGACCTTTCTGTCTGTTTTAGCTCAGGGCTTTTGCTGCCGCTCTTGACGTTTGCGTGGCTGAGCAGGCGGCCCTGCACAGGGCCGTGGCCCTCTCCCGTTTCGGCAGAGCTGGAGTGGTGAGCCCAGCCACACTTCTTCCATCGGCCCTCAAAGAGCTTGATCGGCCTCGCTGTTGATCCAGAGCTTAAAGTGCTCATAAGAAATGGATGCTCAATTTTCCAAGGAAAAAGCAGACCAAAACACCCCCTTCCCTTTCTCCTGCATGCATGAAAGTGGGCGTGTGTTGCATTTTCAGCATTACAGAGTAGTTAATGTGTTTATAGCTCGTGCCGTGGTGCTTTCGATGGTGTTATTGGAGTAGGGATCTCTCTGCACATTGGTACCACCTACGCAGTGAGTGTGAGTGGGCTGTGCTCCCACGCCGTGCCACAGGATCACCTCTTAGTGGTGCTGGATTAGCGCTTCAGCTCCTCACTCAGCTGTTCCTTAGAGGGTTTCCTGCTTGGTTGGCATCAAATGGCTGTTTGTCAGGTTGGGGAATGAGGGGAAGCATTAAAGACCTAGAATGTGCTCAGGAGCAGGGCTGGGTGCTGCCGGAGGAGCAGCTCAGCCTCACCAAGGGAGCACAGCAGCACAGGCAGGAGGGTGTGTGAGGTTCTGCTCAAACCCAGCTCTTGCTGGAGCTGCGGAGGAGGAGCTCCTGGGCTGTGCTCCTGGGACACCCGAGTGCTGCGCTGAGGGCAGCGGGCTGGGCATGGCAATGCACGCTGGCCTGCAGCTGGGGGCAGCTCCGCGTGTGAAGGGTTTCTGGTGAATGTTTCTGTTTGCTTGCCCTTCACCAGGCTCCCCGCTGCGAAGCTCACACCATCCTTGGTGCTCTCGTGTGCTTTCCAAATACCTACCAGGGAATCCCACGGCTGGGACCCATTGCAGAGGCCAGTGAGGGCATCAAGGGAACTGCAGATGTGAAGGTAAAGCCACAGTTATTGTAATTCCTTAGGTACCTAACCTGGTTTTACTATGCAGTGACCTCATTCCTGCCCGAACGGTTGCCCTCACACAAGCCTCTGTCGCTTTTGATAAACTTGAGGCACCACGGTGATCCCCTGCTCAAAATTAGGGGTGGCTGGGGAGGAACCTCTGAATTCCTCACATGGCCTGAGCAGGCAGAACCAGAGAGGATGCAGAAATCCCTTCACACGCTTGGCTCCTGTTCTTGCTTTCTTCATCAGGCCTCGGAAACTCGCTGGAGGTGTCTTAAAACAGTCTTAATTTTACAAGTGTCTTTTCTGTAGTAAACAATACACTAAATTTTTCCTAACCTGTTTTGGTTAGAACCTGAGCACTACAGTTTGTATGAAGTGACCACCACTTCTTGTTCTTAGCTGCCCCTTGACACTGTAAATGAATTGATTTCCTCTTGCTGCCTGTACGTGAGTTGTAAGTTGATTTGATTTGTCCACAAGGGCCTGTATATTTGAGTTGTAATTGGTGTTTCTCCCTTGACAAAATACAATTGGCATGAGGGAAAGGTGCTTTAGCAACAGACTGAGAAATGAAGTGACTTCACCTGTAACTATGTCAAAATTAAACAACTTTAAAGTAGATGTATGAAAAAGATGCTTATTCTAATTTATTTTGTTATTTTAGTATTGCCTCATAAATATTTTATTGAAGAATGCTACAGAGGAGCCAAGTGAAGCTGCAAGGTAAAATACTGAGTAAAAGAAATGGGAAAATTGTAGCATTGGTTAGGTTGGAAAAGACCTTTAACATTATCAAGTCCAGCCATTTACGGCTTGGAAAAGTCTTTTCTTGCTGCCTGTTTTCTGCTGCTGCCTTGTGGTTTGGTCCTGTGGAGCTGAGCCTCACTCTGCACCGTGAAGGTGCTGGCCTGTCGTGTTGGAGGGGAACGAGATCTCAGCTCTGTGCATTTTGTTTCCTTTTTTTTCCCCCCCTGACTATGCCTCTAGAATTTCTGACAAGCTCCCTTTTCCTTTCCCCAAAGATGCATAGCCATCTGTGGCCTCGGAGTGTGGGTATGCGAGGAGCTGACGCAGTGCACGCGCCACCCCCACGTGAAGAAAGCCATCAATGTCATAGGTGTGACACTGAAGGTATTGCTGTGGCGGGCTCTGGTCGCTGTGCTTGGGGAGAAAAAGGCATTTTCCCTTTGCACACAGTCACTGGTGGTCTGAGGCACGGGCTGCTGCTCTGGTGTCCTGTGCAAGCGTGCAGAACATTTGCAAAAGTAGCCCGTGTGCCTGTGGACTCCTCCCCAGCAAACTGACACGAGAGGTCACACAGACAGTGTCAGAGCTGCCGGTTTCTAACGCTGACAGCGTGATCTCACAACACTGACCCTGCTTATTGTTTGCAGAGGGGCAAAACAATCAAATGTAGAAAAACTAAATGCATTGTATTGTGTCTGGGCATTTTATGTGGCTTTTGATCACCTTTTTCCTTCCAGTTTTCCAACAAGCTGGTAGCTCAGGTGGCCTGTGATGTCCTTCAGCTGCTGGTGTCTTACTGGCAGAAGCTTCAGGAGTACGAATCCTCCCTGTGCCGGAAAATCACTGAAGTACGTCAGGTTCTTTAAAATGTTTGTGTGGAAATCGTGTGCAAAGTTGTGTTAATTCCTTCCTCGGGCTGCTGTGATTTTGGGAACTCCTCCTTTTTTTATTGTTAAGGAGGTACTTGCAACGCTCCCCGGACCAGTGTAGGTCCCTCGTTTGTAGTGAATTGTTTGCAAAGTGCTCAGTAAGACGTTTTCTCTCACTTGGACATTGATTGGCGCAGGCAGCCGGATGCTCCTGGGAGAACTGAACCCGTTCCATGCCCTGTGCAGGGAAGGTCTGTCTCTGCAGAGGAAGGAGCTGGGTGCCTTTCTGACACTTTGTTTGTTTGGCTGTAGATCCTCGTGGCCACCATTGCGTTTCTGCTGCCGAGCGCCGAACACTCCTCCATGGAAGCGGATAAGAAGGTGTGTCGCTGAAAAGAGCTGGCTCCATTCTTTGTGCTGTTTGAGGGGGGTTTTGAATGAGGCTGCTCCGAACCAGAGTTGAATTTTAATCTTTCCAACGCATACCTTAAAGTCTGGGTGGGTTTAATAGAACGTACCTAAACGCGTTCCGTGCTCTCGTTCAGTTCATAGTGTCACTGCTGCTGTGCCTGCTGGACTGGTGCATGGCCCTGCCCATGAAAATGCTGCTGGAGCCCACGGCTGCTGGTGCTGTGGAGGATCAGCATGCACCCAGAGCTCCTTTGCTGGGTTATATTTACAGAGTGAGTATGGGGAAGGAGCGTGGTTTACTCTGCCTGGCTGCTTTAAGATACCTTTCACACACCCTGAGGGCGCAGAAGCAGCTTTGTCAAGCTCTAGAAAATCGTGGCACACAGGTGAGAAGTTACAAATGCAAAATGTTAAGAAGGTAAGATTAGAGATGTAGAACAGACAGGGGATGGTGAAAGCAAAGGTAAAATGCTGAAAACAATGAGCCAGGGAAAATCATCTTTGCAGAAATATGTGGATTATTTGAAGTGGGCTCTAAAAAGTACAAAACAAGCCCTGGAGCGAGCTGCCAAAGTAGAGAATCGGTGCAGCTGGAGACTGTTAATTCAGAAACGCTGTGTTTGGACACGGGTGGGCTTTGCAGTGTGGCTGGGGGTGTTGGGGGCCGGCCCGGGTGGGTCACGGGCTCGGTGCCCCCGCAGGTCCTGCACTGCTGCGTCAACGGCTCCAGCACCTACACGCAGCAGAGCCACTACGTGCTGAGCCTGGCCGACCTCTCCTCCTGCGACTACGACCCCTTCCTGCCCCTGGGCAACGTCAGGAGCTCGGAGCCAGCCCAGTGCCCCTCCTCCGCCGACCTGGGCAACCTGCTCACCGTGGCTGAAGGTAAGGGCGTGCCCAGAGCGTGGGCTGGGCCGGCGTGTGTGTGCAGCAGCTGGGAAACAGTGTGCAGGTTCCATCTCCGCCTTGAGAGCGTGCTTCTCCTGGCTGCACGTAGCAGCTGTTCCTCCAGAATTGGGCAGAGCTCTCCCCAGATGCATTCCAGTTGCCTCTGTGGTAGGATGTTTGAGTTTGTTGCCAACGCTGCTCCTTCAAACAAATTTATGTTTAGAAGATGTAAAAGGGAAAGAGAAACACTGTAAACTAAAGAAAATGGTTTTAAACTGAGTACGAAAAAACCCTAGAAGTTAGGAGGTTTGTGGCCATACGAGGAGTAACATTCCTGTAGGAGAAGTGGAGGCACAGCGTAGTTCGGAGCCGTCACCTTACGAAACATGATGTGTGTGCCTGTGCTGAGGGGAACATCTGAGCATCCAGGAGTCTCTGCCTGCCTCGCACAAGGCTCTCCCTCCTGCCAGGGGTGGAGGAGCATTGCTTTACAGTGACATCTCTGGTTTACCTCGGCTTTTGTGCCGTGTCACCCTCCTGCTCCGATGGCTGTGGGGATGCGGTGAAGTAAAATAAAGCTGTGGGACGAGTAGGATTTCTTGGAAAGCTGTTGGAAATAGTTCCTTGAACTGGAAGGTCAAATGAGGCGAGCTGCTGGAATGTGGCAGAAATCTGCAGGTGCTCCTTCTGTATTGCCTCTTGTTGCTCTTACTGATCCGCTGTGTTTCCGTTGATCGTTTCAGAGAAGAGGAGGAGGAATTTGGAACTGATCCCTCTCACGGCGAGGATGGTTATGACTCACCTGGTGAATCACCTGAGTCACTACCCGCTCAGCGGAGGCCCCGCCATCCTCCACAGCCTCCTCAGCGAGAACCACGACAACTCCTACGTGGAGTCCTCCGAGCTGTCCTCGGAAGTGTTCCGGAGCCCCAACCTGCAGCTGTTCGTGTTCAACGACAGCACTCTCATCTCCTACCTCCAAATCCCTGCCGAGAGGAGGGCGGGCGCCGAGCCGGCGGCGGCCCCCGCGGACGTGAGGGTGATCGTCAGGGACATCTCGGGGAAGTACTCGTGGGACGGCCGGGTGCTGTACGGGCCCCTGGAGGGCCGCCTGCCGCGGCGGGGCTCGGCCGGCGCCTTCGTCGTCCCCAGCCACCCCGAGCAGCGCCTCCTCTCCCAGAAGGACGCGGGGTCCCAGGCGGAGGAGGGCGAGGACGCCCTGGACCGGCTGCTGGAGAGGATCGGGAGCAGCAGCCCCGAGTGCCTGGCGCAGCCGCAGCGCAGGCTGACCGAGCCGGCGCCGCCGCCGCGCGGGATGAGCCCCGAGCAGGAGCGCGCCATCGCCGAGGCGCTGCTGCGGCAGAGCGCCCGCGAGAGCGAGTTCGTGCGGAGCTGCGGCGCGGAGCGCGGCCTGAGCCCGGCCCGCCAGCAGCCACCGCCGCCTGCCCAGCCGCAGGCCTCCTTCTATTTCTGCCGGCTGCTGCTGGACGACCTGGGAATGAACTCCTGGGACAGAAGGTACGGAGAGAGGATCCAGAACGTGCTTAGGGTGCTCTTCTCACCTGTCACCCCCAAATGTGTACACACGCCTAGGAGAGTGAGGATTGTATAGCTGGGGGCTAGAGCGGAGTTCTGAGCTTGAGTGGTTATTTGAAAGAGAGATCCATAGATTGTGTGTAACAATAATTTTAAGAAATCATGTCGTGTTCATCCTCTTAGCTACTTGGATGACAAAATACTGTGTCTGCACTGTGTTGCATTTGCCTTCAAACCCTTTTTTATTTATTTTTAGAAAAAGCTTTCATCTGCTTAAGAAAAATTCAAAATTGCTGCGAGAACTGAAAAATCTGGATTCCCGCCAATGGTAGGTGATGTGCGGTGAGCACACCATTGATAAGGCTCATGTTTCCTGGGGAAGAGTGAGTTGCCAGAACCAAAGCTTCGTCCCCATTGAATCCAAGTATTGGTATGAAAATTGGACTGTTTGTTTCTCCAGAGTTCTGTAGCCTGAATGGAGAAGCCACCTGCACTGGCACATTCTCTGTGTACAGAGAATTCCAAATCAGTGGCAAATAATAAGACAGATTTTTTTCAAGTTTGGTTTATCTGAGAGGGGAGGGAATCAAACTGTTTGTGACCTGGGTTCAGCTGACACAAAACAGTATTTTCTACAGGGTGATCCCTGTGTCAGGAGCAGTATTTTGAGGGGTGATCTACCCAGAACTGCTCCCCAGCCAGGAAGTGGCAGAATGGAGTTCTGAATGTTACATTTTATTTTTCGTTACTTGACGGAGAGCTGTTTGAAAACCATCTGCAGCATTGCAGAGTTCTGAGTTTCTTCTATCCCAACAACTTCCATATCAAACGCACTGTGCTTGTTTTCAAAGAAGTCCCTGTCAGCACTGTAAAACTCAGCCCAGGCTCTGAAAGTCAATGTTTCTTCTGCCTTGTATGTCATCACCCTGTAATTAAAATTCTGTAGGTCCCGTTATGCTCCCATTAACACCTGTGCCACCTCGCTGTCTGCACAGATCCGAGTCATTAGCCCTGTAATTGGAATGTGGTCTCCAGTTCCGTGGCTAATGCACAGGAGGACCAGGATTAATGCTGCTCTCAGAACTGGGGTGTCTCTGCAGTGACGTTTTGGTGGCAAAAACGTGGGGAAAAATCTGAAAGCGACTGTGTTTTGTGTGCCTAAAGGAAATGGACACAGGGAGCTAAATGTGGGCACCTGCTCATATGTTTGGAGCGCAGGGGAACGTGAAAAATAATTTTGAGCCGAAACGTCTTGAACTTTGATTTCTTTTTCCATCCCATGGCAGTCGTGAGACTCACAAGATCGCTGTGTTCTACATCGCCGAGGGACAGGAGGACAAGTGTTCTATCCTGGCCAACGCGAGGGGAAGCCAGGCCTATGAAGATTTTGTTGCTGGACTGGGCTGGGAGGTAACAGCCATAAATCTAGACAAGCTGCCAGCTTGCTGGTGGCACTGCACGGTTTTTAATTCACAAAAACCAAAATTTCGCTGCACGCTGATGCTTGGCAGCTTTTAGCTCTTGCCGTGGCCAGAGCACGCACTCAGCACAGGAGTTCTTTATGGTGTGTGTGGCTTTAATTTGCTTTGTCAGAGTGGTGTGTCGTAGTCCAAGTGCCATGAACATTTTGGGGTTTGGGAAATAGAGTAGCTGAATGTCACGCTTAAGGATCCAAGTGCCACGGGGAGATGCAGCATCCTCCGGCTGGTGCTGCTGGGAAAACAAACAGGCTTTGGACTTGGGCTTGACTTCAGAGAGGTGTTTCTTCTGATGAAGCCTCTGGAATAATTTCTTGTCAGGTTTTTCTTTCTGTACAAATCTTCAGTTTCTTCTGCAGTTTTTCTGGTTCTTTTTCTCTCTGCCTCTTTTGATGCTCCTGGCAGTGGGAGCTCCGAGCCCCACGGAGCCCTTAGCAGGGGCGTGTGGCAGAATGCTGTTGTTTCCTTGCTGCTGTTTGCTGGGGAAGGTAACATTGCTGGATGGATAATGGCTCAGGACCTAGTTAAGAGAGATTTGCTTTTAGGAAATGTCAAATACAGGCATGGAAAAGACAAATCTAATGGAAAGATCGCAGAGCTGTAGGGGAAGGCTTCTTTTTCTCTGGGGTGGCTACAGAAACCTAGGGTGGTGATTTCATGCATCTTGATATAGAAGGAAATAAGATGGTGCCTCAGTGGTTTCAGACTGCTGCTGTGTGTGCCTTGGGCTCCCTCAGGTCGACCTGTCCACGCACGGCGGGTTCCTGGGCGGCCTGCAGCGCAACGGCAGCACGGGGCACACCGCGCCCTACTACGCCACCTCCACCGTGGAGGTCATCTTCCACGTCTCCACCAGGATGCCCTCCGACTCGGACGACTCGCTGACCAAAAAGGTAAAGCCTTTGCAGTGTGCTTCACACCTCTGCAGTCAGCAAGGGCTTCAGGGAAGGATTGAGGTGGAAGCAGCTTGTGCTGGCCGGCCCTGGCAGGCCGTCCCTGCCGTGCCACGTGGTGCTCTGCAGCTGGGTTAGCTGAATTAAATGGCATCAAATTCTGGGTTCTGAAACACAATTAACATTTCCACGGGAGCCTCAAATGCCACCATGAGTAATAATATTAGCAATAATTTCATTTGTACGTTGTCTGCCTGCCAAAACTGCTGTAGGTTGGTAGAACAAAACAACCAAATGTGGCATCCTAAAACCTTCCAGACAACTCGTCCCACGTGGAACAGCAAAGCCAAAGCAGGGTGACAGGCTCAGGAACCCCAGCAGCCAGATGAGAGTTCAAGCCAGTAGCCAGTTAGGCACAGCTCTGACAAGCAGCCTCCAGAACCCAACCCAAAATTCTGTTGGTATTGGTACTTAATCATTTGTCTTTGCTAACAAGGAGCGATTTGAGATGATGGTGTTTGCCAGCTGCTGTTTAGAGTCAAAGAAGATTTTTGGGGCATACCAAATCTCCCCCTTTTGAATTAGGATTGGTGACTTGTCCTGCAGAGGTTGTTGGCGTGCATCAGTGACGCTGCTGCAGCCACCCCGTCCCCCACGGGGCACTGCTCTGCTCTGAGCACCGTCTGTGCCTCTGTCTGTCACTGGGTGACTGCATCCAGTGTCCCCTTGGTTGCAGAGTGACCTGTGCTTTTCCTCCAAATAGAAAGGCAATATTTCCGATTACTGCTTCTGAAAAATTGCCCAGCGTTTCATCCTGGAGTCAGATCTTGTCTTTTTTATTTTGATATCTGGCATCTAAAAAACCAGAAGTCAGCAAAATGACATGTTTCTCTTTCTGTATGTATCTTGCTACCTTCACAGACACATGGCTGTGGAAAAAAGTGCTCCGAGTGCTCCAGGGTGGAGCAGTGGGGCAGTGGTGTGTAGGACAGGGCTGTAGAGTCTCTGGGGCCGGACCAGGGTAGGACTGTCTGCATTTTTATTGTTCCTGACGTGTATGTGTCCAGCTGCTAGACCAAAACCCCAGTGATGGATGATTTACAGCTTCCGTAGGCACCATATTCCACATTCCTGTGCTCCACTACTTGTACCATGAAAAAAATCTCTTGTAGTGTCTACTTTGCTTCAGGTTAAGCCCAGTGATTCTTATCCTATTTCACAGGGATATGAAGGGCAGATTATTTTGCAGCAGGCTCATGCACGTCTGAGAACTGCTGCCATGTCTCTCCCAGACTTACTTCTCCTATGCAAACCGTGGCCATTTATTTAGCCTAATCTTCCCTTGTAAGTCCTGGCTCCTGGGTTTTGTGCCAGCGTGGCAAAGGCACTGGGATATGGTCTGGCTGTTGGGTAATCCATCACCTGGGAGAGGAGAGCACAGTGTGGCAGAGCTACCACGAGGGGAAAATGGGGTTTAACTGCAAACAGTCCACTTATTCTCCTAATTCTCATCCACGTCAGGGGCTGTCACCGACACTGAGAATTATTCTATTTGTCTTCCCTGCTTTTACACTTAGAGAATTTGAGAAACAGAAACCAAAAGCATTTAGTAGCTGTCAGTCTCCAAGTTTTGTGGTGCCAGGAAACCAGGCCAGCTCCAGTACATGCTGCCTACAGAAAATAACTGCAAAGGAATTGCTCTGGGACCTTTTAAAAAACCCTGGGATCTGCTGTAGGAATGGAACCCTGCAGGGCTCAAACTGGGAATTCCAGTGAAGGACAAAGCAAGCTCATGGACCTGAGGAGCTGCAAGCAGTGGCTCAGAGCAGGTGCCTTCCAGAGGGCTTTTCAGTGTGTACTCATCCATGGTTCCACACCCAGCAGTTCCATTAGTTTGTCACAGCTCTGCTGTGAGCAGACACGCACTTCTGTGCAGATCAGCAGGGACTGTCAGCAGATCTTTCAGAGCTGCAGCTGTGAGTGGAGGAAAGGTGCATTCCAGAAGCACTGCACTGTCTGGAAGGTGGACAGTTCTCTGGGCTCAGGTCCTTACCTCAGATTGTTGGGGCAGAATGTCCAGGTTAAGAAGGTTATTTTATATTTATTACTTCTTGCCATTAATGCTTTTTTTCATGGGAGTGTGGGAGAGAAATTCCCATGGCATTCATTCTGTTCCTGGTCCTGCAAGAGAACTGTACCTGCTGATACAGGACAGTGGTACTGGCAGGAGAAAACTTCATCAGGATGCAGTGGGGGCCACTGAAAACTGCTGTGTTCTTGCCCTCCCTCTGGGATCTCAGGTCCTCCTAATCTCTGAAATCTTTGTGATTGCTGGGGTTTCTTCTCTGCTTATTTTGCCTCAGAGCAAGAGAGGCTTCATCCCTGTCAGCAGGCTCCAAGCTGAACAGAAGGACTGAGCACCTGCTGGCCTGGGGAGCAGCAGCAAGGCCATAAATTCTGGGGGCTGGGGAATTCAGCAGATGCAGTCATTTTACTTAAATATGTTATTGTGGTTCTTTATTTTTAGTGAACGCAAGGCTAAATTAAGTTCTGGTGTGAATTCCCAAGAATAAGTGCATTTCCACTGGGGATGAACTTGGCCCCTTGTTTTTGTGCAGTAGAGCTGTCATTTACAGTCTGCAGATTTTTTTATTTAAGGTATATGCTGACATCATATTGCTAATTCAGGAGGGAAGAAAGAAAAAAAAAAAAAAAAAAAGGAAAACCCCTCTCCAAATAGGTCTTGGCCCTGAGAGAAATCTTTTTTACTGGAGTGAAGAAAATTCAGCTGATCTCTTTTGCTGCTGTAGGGTTCAGCATCATTTGTT
>VYXC01005741.1:52191-104006 GCA_013397175.1 Platysteira castanea
CCCGCTCCCCTGCTCCCTGCTCCCCGCTCCCTGCCGTGCCCCCGCTCCCCGCTCCCTCCCGTGCCCGCCGGCAGCTCCCGCGCTGCCGCGGCCTCCGCGGAGCCACCGGCCCCGACCCTCGCTGGGCTTTGCTTCTAACACCGCTCCCATTTCATGGCCGCTTCGGGAGTTTTAAAATGTAGCTTTTTTCTTTGTTCCCCACCTCCACCCCTAAACTGGGTGGAGAACGCAGCCTGGAGCTCTGGCCGTGAGGCTTTGGACATTTCAGCACAACTCGCTGAAGTCCTTCAGGGCACTGGGTCTGCCCCGCAGCTGCTGTTTTGAATAAACAACACAGGAAAATAGCAGCTGGCTTATTGTCACTGATGAGATTGTTATAACGGCTTTTTATCAATGAAGTTATCTCTCAGTAACAGATACTTTTGAGTAATGCCAGTTTTTTCCTTGTGACGTTATACCTTGTAACTGTGGCGCTTAAGGGTATGTGACTGCAAAAGGAGGGCAGTAACTCAAGCTCTGAAACGAGTCCCTGGCACACGCTGGGGATCGTGGCAGAGTTAGGGATGCATGAGCACAGCAAGAGTTGGTTCAGCTAAGTTCCCTTCTTCACTGAATTTTGTTCTCAAGGGTGCAGTATCAGTACAAAGTGTTTGATTATTATCAGAACAGTTCCTTGGGATTTTAGAAAGGGTCCCTCAAGCAGTATTTGGACATATTTGGATGACTGTTTTCCTAGCAGTATGTGCTGTTTCTCACCCCAGAAGCCACAGGAGGCGTGGCAGTACAGAGCCTTTTCTTCAGAAGAGCTGAGCTGGATTTGTGACTTGCCCTCTGCAACTGGGCAGCGGCACTGCCTCATGGAATTCCGTGTCCGCATTAATTTGCTGGGCTTCCTGCAGCACAGGTTGCTGGGTGCCACCACTGTGGGCTCCCTGTGCTGGGAAGCCAGTGCCAGAGCTGGCTCGGGCTCGGCCTGGCAAACGTGGGCACTCACAAATCCCTGGCGGGGGTTCCCTGAGCTCAGCTGGGCTGAGCTGGGCCCGGCCTGGAGCGGGACAGCCTGGCCAGGCACCCTCAGCATCTGGGACCTGCTGTGCACAGAGTCTGCTCACCAGATGGATTTTCGGGGTCCGTGAGCCTAAACTCAACACCTTGCTTCTAATCACTTTGGAGGTGACCTGGCTGCACCTGGTCATGGAGAGCGAGATCAGGATTTTGGCCTGAGTGTAAATTCCTGCTTCCTTTGCTACGTGTCAGTCCGTGGCATTACCAACACGTGTTCTCTTGTGTGTTCCTTTGTTTTTACTGAGCTTCTGCGCAGATAGCAAGGTGACCACAAGAACAGCAACTTCTGCTTGTTTGGTACATGTAAGAAGCTCTAATAATAGTATTGTTAATGTTCCCGTGCTTTTTCAAGACAAAAATGGTTGGTGTTTTCTTCAAACAGAGATAAAATTACCTTTTATTCGTGGGTGTACATAAAACACAATTGTTATCTTCTCTCTCATTTAAAACAAGCTGAGAATCTCAGTCCCTCTGTGAACTTTACCTCATTCTGCTGGAATATGAACTGTAAGCCAAATTCACAGCTGTAACTTTGCAAACACTTTCACAATGTGCTGGTTTTGCCACGTTTCTCTCGTGACTGAGGGGTCCAGTTTGCCACCAGCACATAGCAGTGAAAGATTTTCCTTCTAAAGGCGCTGCCGGGTTCCGAAGAGGGAAGTTTGATCAGCACAGTGTGGGCTGATCCAAAGCGTGTTGGGGTTAGCTGTTACTTACCAGTGAAAACCACCACCTTCTTTTCCCTCTTTTCTCTCCCCCCACACAGAGTGAAGTAGCAGAGCTTCGTTTTGGCTTCTTTGTTCGGTCTATTGTGCACATTGTTCCAGGGGTAGCACCAAATTGGAGGGTGGGGGGTGTCTTTTAAGCTTTAAGTGGGACTTAAATTCTCTTTATGCTTGGAGCTGGCATTCTGCGTGTGGATTACATTTTAACTTTAAAGCTTACAGTTGAAACCATTGTGCGAGGCTTGTACGTGATTGCCAAATAGTTTTTGCCATCTGTTAGATCACCTCCAGCTCCTCCAGCAGCAGAGCAAACACACACACACAGAGGCTCTCGGATGCTTTCTGTGGATGTCACGTTTAAATTTTACCCGTATTTTGTGCAACTCTGCTCCAAATGAAGAGGTGTAACTCCCCCAGCATTTCCCATTCTTCTCTACTTCACACTGCCCAGATATTTTGCTGACGTTTCAAGCGGGAGCCCCCTCCAGACACAGTCAGCAAGGAGACGTTTGTGGACAATAAATTCGGTTATAGCTGTTCACGACAGGCAGTTTCTTGACATCCTGAGTCAAGGCATTTCATATTTCTGTGACAGCTGCCTTCTTTTAGCTGGAATACGATGCTCTGTTGGTTAATGCTTTGTTCCAGTAATCCAGTTTTCCATCTTAAATCACTGTAGGTAATGTACATTTACATATCATGCTAATGGCTAGTTTGATAATGGCTTAATTAAGCCATCAGACAACAATGAGTTCTAAATGAAGCAAATTATTGAGCTGATGCTTTCATGAGCAACTGGAGAAAAACAATATTTTAACTTTTTCCGTAATGAAATATTCCTGCTATCGAGCATTGTAATTCAATTTGTGAGCCGTGACCCCTCCTGAAGCGTGGTTATCACTCGGATTAATAAAGAGCCAATTTGCCCTTGCAGCTCCGTCACTTGGGAAATGATGAGGTTCACATCGTGTGGTCTGAGCACACCCGCAACTACCGCAGGGGCATCATCCCCACCGACTTCGGGGACGTCCTCATCGTCATCTACCCCATGAAGAACCACATGTTCTTCATCGAGATCATGAAGAAACCCGAGGTAGGTTCGGGGTGCGTTACTGCGTCTGCTGTGTTGTGCAAGTCAGCAGCAGTTCTGTTGCGTAAGGAAGGCTCAGTGGTTTGGAGTTTGGGGGTTGTTTTTCCCCCAGCAAGTACAAAATCAGTCTGTCCGTCTCAGGTGAAAGATAAGCTGAGCAATGAGCGTACCTTAAAACTGGAATTGCTGATGGTGATCGGAGTGACTGCTCATCCATTTTACAGCCGTACTTAGCACTGGGAGAAACATTTCAGAACTCTCAGCCCGCAGAAGCTAGTGGGCAAAGAGCAGTATTTAAAGGCACTGTGAATACTTGTGAGGCAGGGAGAGCAAACTGCTCCCGAGTCGAGTTCCTCGTGGGGCGTTGGGTCACGCCCTGCCCCGGGTCGGTACCGCGCCCAACCTCACACGTCTGTGGGGCTGCCACTGCCACCTGAGCGCCTGGGATGGTGCAGGCATTGGGCATCCTGTCATCAGCCAGAGTGTGGGAGGCTCACAGTTGAGACCGTTTTTGGAAAAAAATGCAGTTTCTTGCAAAATGTCAGAGGTGTGTGTATGTGCATCTGTGCATGGGTGTAAAAAAGGCGCTTCGGTAAATGCGTGTCTGGTACATTAGGGATGCAAAGATATGCATCAAATACACTTTGGGAAGGTAATCAGTGTGATGAATACCTTTTGCCCTGTACGAGGGACAATATTTGTCCAAAGGGGTAACCAGCTGTGGTAAATGCCTCCCTCATACCCCATATTACCAGCTGGAGACAGTATTTTTTGAATTGTGAGTGATGGAGCTGTTAGATGTTGACAACCGGTGGTTTGTTAGTAGACATTTCGAACTTGAAAATTTTCTAATAGTGGGTTGTTGGGGTTTTTTTTACACTTGGTGTTGAGCTCTGCACCTGCTTTACTTTTTGAGCATTTTAGCTTTTAACGTTCCATCAGGGAAATGAGAATTTAGCGTTAGGAACACGCTTGAGACTTCTCTGGGGTGGTGGAGAAAAGCTGTGTCATCTCACATATTAGTCAAAACCACCCAACAGGCAGCCAGAATAAGAGCTAACTGGAAATTTAGTGTTATCCCTACATTTAAAGTACAAACCATTACAATGTAATAAAATTAATCCAGACATTTCCAGGGCAAGTGTGGCTGACCTTTTGTTCACCAGCTACTGACCCCAGGGTGAATGAAAGAGGCTTGCAGAGAGAAATGTCTGTTGTTTGGCTTCAGTCCCTGGTATTTAAATTGCATTCCCTAATCGAATGAAAAGGCTGTCCTCTCTATCAGGTTACAGAATCCATGGCAACATTTGGCCTTTTATATCCATAATGTTAGCCTTTTTGTTTGCAGCCAAGTAGAGACACCTGGAGCAATGTTAACATTAACCGCTTTAGCATTAATAGCTTCATTATAGAAGAATTTCTGATCAGATAGCTGTTACTTTTGTTATGTTGCTTCAGCTTGTATTGTTTTCATTTTTGATCTCCCTGCTTGGCAACCGGGCAATGATTTGCAAATTTTTTTTGTCTTGATTAATTAAGCAATATAATTATCAGGAACCGTGCTGCAGTCTTTGCCCGACAAAGCTTCGGGGGGAAGACAATAGTAAGTCTGTTAGTGTGAATGCATTCCACGCGTCACAGATGCACGAGGATATTGGGAACAATGAGAGGAAAAGCTGCCTGCGAGAGGGGACAAAGCATGCCAGGCAGGCTCCGCACTGCACATACCGCCAGGGACATGCTGCGGGTTCCCTGGGACACAGATGCCTCGTTAGATTGCAGCTCGTCATCAGAGATTAATTCTCAGCCATTTGGTACAATAATTTACCCATTCCCCACTCTTTTAACTAGTGCTGCTCGCTGTAGAGGGGAAGTCTTTGTGCTCGGAAGGTTTATTTAACCTTGCCTACTTTTACTGCGGGCAGCAGAAATAATGATTTTTCTGTTGGAAATTGGAACGAAGCAGGTGTTTGCAGTGGGCTGAATATTAATTTTTGCTTCACGGATAACTTGCAGTGACATTTGGAGTACTCGCAGAAGGGGATCTTTCCCTCTGTTTTTTCAATTGATTCCTGCCGGAGCAGGCTGTTGGTTTGTTGTAGCCCTTGTCAGAGCCCCGTTTGCCCGGCTGGGCGTGCGGAGCCGAGCGGGGAGCGCGCCCCGCGCCTTCCCCGGCCTCCCCCCGGCCCTCGTTAGGGCAGAGCCCCTGTGCAGATGGAAGCTGACGAGATGCAGCTCCATCGACTCTAATGACCCTGGGCGAGGCCGCTGGCTGTGCTCGGGAATGAATAATTCCGAGCTTTGTGTGCGCCCGGCCCGGCCGCGCGGCGCTCGGACCGCGGCGGCTCCGCAGCCCTCGGCTCCGCTGCTGCCCTTCCCGGGTGGGGCACACACACCTTGTCCGCGGGTTACAGCTCTCTGCAGTTCTGCAGTGCGCTGATGAGAGAAAGCCTGCCCCGCTCCCCAGCTCCGGGTGGGTTTGAAACCGTGGCTGCGAGTCCTGTAAGCAAAACCTACTTGTCCAAAAAGCCCGGCAGGGAATTCCCCCGCCCCAGTAGCATCTGCTAGTCTGACTTTACGTATCTGGTGTTTGTGTGGTGGTATAATTTTAATACCAGTATGTACTTAACCTCCTCATTTGTACTCCTGCGTTCTTTTCTCCCGCTGTCAATGCTTCTAGACAGGGCACAGGATAAAAATCTCACTTAACGACGTTACTGCCTAAAGAGGAAGAACTTGATGCTCCATAATGTTATCATTTTAGTGGCATAGGCTTCCCCCTGTCCCCTGTCCTTCCAACTGCCTGGATAGTAATGCCAGCAGTAAATAAAACAAAATTAAAAAGAAGGCAAAACCGCTACGGAAACATTTTCCACTTTTCTGTTTTTTTTGGGGGGTGGGTAATTATTTTAAGTAAAGGAATGACGGAATAAGTGTGTGCGGAGACAGCTGTCATTTGCAGATGTTACATTAAACCCAAATTTCTTCTGTAATTCATTGCCACTTCTAATTAGAGGAATTCCCTAGATGCAGGGGATTTATATTATTCCCTTTGTCCATTTATTGAATGACTGTCACAGTCACCCACAAGCAGTTGGAGAAGAATAATAGAGGGTATTTATTTATGTGATAAGCCTCTGTACAGATGGAAAAAATCCATAGCTTAAACATTGATAATTGCTGCTGGCTTCTGTCTAGGGCTTAGCTGGGGGGTTGGTTTTTTTCATTTTGAGTCTGTGAGAGGGAAATGAGTTTGAGTACTTGTAAGTACTAAAAGTTATGTATTTAAATATCAAAATTTTCTGGGTTTGACAGGCTCAGGTCCATTTTGTGTCTGCAATTCTGAACACAGTTTACTTTTAGAAAGCATCCCTTGTACGTAGCGTGGCCTTTATCTGCAGAGCCTTGGGTCACCAGAGGACGTCACACAGGGTTTCCTCTGGAGGTGGCCCTGAAGCAGCAGCGTTTGGGCACCTTGTCCTGCTGGGTTGGGCCCGTTTCTGCCTGTCCTGACCCTGTGTTCTGCCCCTGAGAGAGCCCCTGCTCTGCTCCAGCCCCATCTCCTCTGCCTTCCACACACCACCTTATTTTGGGCCAGCTCAAGGTTTATTCCCTTCTATGAAGTCCACGGAAGGAGTTTATAGAGGGTTATCTGAAGTAAATAGGTCTTTGCAAAACCTCCTGCCAATGCTGGAGTCAGCCAGCGAATCAGGGTCTCCTGTTGGGAGCCCAGATGGAAAACAGCTCCTAACATCCACTGCCAAAGGCATATTGATTGCAGATTCGTAGATGGACTCAGTTCCCGTGTGTACCAAGCCCCTGCTCACCCAGCAGAGTGTCCTGAGACGTGTGTGTGTCTGTGTGGGGTGCTGAGGGCAGCCACGGGGGATTCAAACACTCACCAGCCCGGGGGGTGGATGTCACCCTGCAGGTGTCAGTGTGGGAAACAGCGTGGTCACGCTGTTTTATGGCAGAATGCTGTGCCAGTCCCCTGCAGTGGTTCTGAGGCCTGCTTTTCTCTTTGGGGTGCCCAGGTGCCGTTCTTCGGTCCCCTCTTCGACGGCGCCATCGTGACCGCCAAGCTGCTGCCCAGCCTGATCTGTGCCACGTGCATCAACGCCAGCAGAGCTGTCAAGTCCCTCATCCCACTCTACCAGAGCTTGTATCCTTTCTGCTTGGGGCAAGGCTCCCTTTGGTAGGGCTCTCACTTGGAGCATCGTCCTGCAGAGAGGTAGGCTGGGATGAAAATCCTTCCTGTTTGATTTTATCGGCAAAGGTCAGAGCTTTCTTCGCGTCCAGCCCGATGTTTTCTGTGGTTCACGCCCAGCTGCCGTCTGGTGCTCTAAAAATGAAGTGGTGACATCACAGGAGTCTCTCACCAGCAGCTTCTGTCTCGCTGCTGGTGGGCCTGGGCTTAGCCCTGGTGCTTTGAGCTGTGAGTGATGGTAACTCCTGGTTTTCTTTCACACTGGGAGAAGTTGTGGACTGTGTATGTCAGGCTGATAGCCAGAGTGCAGCCATGCTCTTATCCCATCCAATTAACTTGACTTGGACTCGTTACGTTAATAAGACAGATGGGATTTGTCCTCAGATATGGATGTTCCAGGTCCCAGATTCCAGTTTCATTCCAGCCGTGCCTGTGCTTGGGCACTTTGAGAACCTGTTTCCCACCGGTGGCTGGAAGGTGGCTGGAGGATGTGCAGCTCTGGGGCAGGAGTGGTGACGTGCACTGTGCTTCTGGGGTGCTGCACAGACCCACAGTGCTAGCACTGGTTTGCACCCGTTCTGGGAGCTTCTCGTAACGCCTTCGTACATTTTACAGCTTGTTTTGCTGACCACGTCACTTACCTCCGGGCAAGCACTCACTGCACTTTGCTTTCTCTCGGGAGCTTTTGATTTGAGGATTTTTCTAATCACATGACTTTGAGAGAGTTTGTTTGATCTTTGAAAGAACATTGAGGAATTAGTTTGAGATGCATTTTTAAAACACAGAAGATCCTCAAAGCTGGGGTTTTTTAAAGGCTAAGTTTTATCCAGTGTACTTCGCAGAAGTCATCAGAAATTAAAAGTAGTGTTGTGGTTAAATAGATTTGTGTTAATAACTGGTGGTTTACTCATTGTAAAGCAAAGGCAGTTGGTGGTGGTTGTGCAAACTGTGGCAATGCCTGACAGGTGGGTCAAGACTCGTGTTTTCCTCTGTTTCTTGAGAGAAATCTAACAAATTCCTGAAACTGTGCAGAATTCAGCTTCATCTGCCTGTTTCTCAGTGTTTAATACTAAAGCAACAGTGTAGTAAAATGGACATAAGTAGCAGCAGTTACAGGACCGAAGCCATCCCAGCCCCTCGCTCCCAGCCGGAGTCCTCCCGTTTTCTGGCACTGAGCGTTTTGGGAGTGAGCAGCACTCACCAGCTGGCCGTGCTCCCCCTTTCCAAGGGGGTGTCCCTGAGGGTCCCTGCACCTCCCTGGGGTGACATTTGTTCACAGGCCCCGCAGCACAGGGCACTGCTCCACACAGGGCTGAGGCAGCATCTGTCCCCGCATTTTTTCTGCCCTTTTTTGCGTCTGCCTTTGCACCGGTGCTGTCCATAGTGAATCAACTGCCACGTGTCTGTCTGATAAATGAAAGCGGGTTGAGAAACTCCTGAAACGGGACAAAGGGTGGATCTGGTGGGCAGATCCCTTCGGGGTGATTCCGGAGCAGGAGAGAAAGCTGTCTGTAACTCATGCTGTAGATAACGAAGGCTCTGAGACACGCTGAAGCCAGCAGTTGGAATGTGGGTGCGCAGATGTGTAAGGTGATGTTCAGACCTGTCCAGCACAGCTCCCGAAGCAAAGGGTGAGTGGCGCAGCTCTGGTGTTTGCTGTGCCAGCTGCTGTGAGGAGCACAGGAGGGAAGCAGACCCAGTAGTGCAAACAGTAAATGAAAGTGCCTTTATCGGACTGGAGATGGAAATAACTCAAAAAATCTCAGTGGGAGGGAGAAATAGAAAGCAATGATCCTGGCAAAGTAAGGGCTGAAGTTTGGCGCACACTAATCATAACTGTAGTTGGGATGAGGGCTGCAGGCTGGAGTGAAGCAGGGCTGAGCAGGATCTGCAGCCTCTCTTTGGCACATGGGTCGCGTTAAAGCGCTGCCAAGGGTCAGTAGCTGAAGATGTTTTGGCTCTGGCGTGGTTAGAAATGGATCGAATGCTTTGTGTGGTGTCAGTGGTGGTAAGGTGCTGCGTCCGTGGTGCTCGTGCTGGGGCAGGGGCTGGGTGTGAGCAGGACTCTGCTCCAGGTGGAGCCGAGCCCTCGTCCCTGTTCCTGCCCCGCGTGGTGCGGAGCGCCGGGGTCGCGTGCTGGGGAGCCGGGGCAGCGCCTTGCCAGCAGTGACAGCTGAAGTCACTTGTTGGAAAGTCTGTAAACTCCGGCTACAGCTGCACTTGTCAGGGGCTGTAAGGGAAGTGTAATCAGCCACAGAGATTAATTTGCATCTCAATTAGGAAAGAGTCAGGAGGAAGCTGTAGGGTCTGTTGCTGGAAGGTTGTGGAAGAAATCTCATCAGGCACAAAAGGCTCCCGACTCGGTGCTCCAGCGAGCGGAGGACAATATCCGAGTCCGGTTTCCATGGGGACCGGGCCCGCAGAGCCGCGGGAGCATCTCGCTGCCCGCAGCCGCTTGGTCACGATGACACGAATTCCACTGTCGTGCCCAAGTACGGCTTGCTGTTGGAAATCTCTTTGAAAACGAAAAAAGTAACTATGGCAGACCACATCAGACTTTTTAAAATCTCCTTTTTTATGTTTATGTAACCCTTTCTGTTTTAAGGAATTCATTAGGGCATGAGATTCATTAAAAAACGATTACCTATATTTAAAGTTCAGTTTGGAGCTGTTCTGGCAACAGGTTCTTTGTGCCCATCAAAGGGCGCGTGGGGGCAGGAGCCAGCCCCGGGTGCTGCGAGCGCAGCTCAGTTGTCTCTGGAGCAGCGCTTCCACGGGCGGGGATGATCCGTTTCTGTTCCAAATTCCCATTTTATTCCTCCTCGGTGCCATGGAGCACTGAGGCTGAGCGGCTGCAGCCCCTGCTAATTGGGACTCTTGCCATCCTTGAATAACTGCTGAGCATGAGGCAATGGGCTCCAGCAGCCTCTCCAGGCTGCTTTTTCAGGCAGTAACTGACTTTACATATGACTGGGACTTACAAAAATCATAATAACGTGACTTAAATTTTACAAGAACACGATATTTCAGCTTGCTACGATCGTTGTATCGAAAGGAATACATTTATGCAGGTTTTTGAGTGCATCCGAGCCTCCTGTGTATTTGCTGGGGAGAGGAAGGAACAACCTCTCTTGCAAACAAATAATTACATATCGTAACTAAGCAAGGGTCTGTTCTGGTTCCAGCAATGCTGAGTATTTCAAAACCTGGTAGGAGTGGGGCTGTAAAACTGCATCCCTGAACGCTCTTCCAGCTTGTGTGAAACAAGCTGTGTGCTGGGAAGGATTTTTGAACGCTTGTGTGATCTGGAGTGCCACGGCACTAAGCTGCAGCAGAGCTCCTCTCTGGGAGCTGCTCTTGTCTGTGAAGATAAATACTGGGGGAACCAGGGTTTGGATTGAAGTGTTACAGCTCTGACTGGCAGCTGCTGTCTAAGCTGACAGTTTCTAAGCTCAGGTGCTAGTCAACCTTCAGACATGAAAATGTAGCTAGTTTGGCAGGTGTCAGGCACTTGGTTCGCCCATAATTCAATCCTGGCCTCCAGAAAGACTTTGGGATTTGGGGATAGCGATGTGTGAGCAAAAAGCTCCTCTTAGAATGCCCGGGGAAATGCAATTCTCACTGCCCAGGTTATCTTTCCAAATGGAGCCAATTCAATCCAATTCCAATTCTTTCCAAATTTCTTTTCTCCTTGGATTGAATGGGTTTAATTTAAAAATTGTTTCACTGTTATTTATAGTGTCTTACCACTTTGGGTTTTTTTTCCTCCACCATTGCAAATAACTCCTGTAATCTCGGTCCTTCCTGACTGGGATGCTAACTGAATTCAGAGAAAAGTAGGAAAGATCCCACCATGTCTGAAATGTTACCTCAGCTTCGAGCAGCTCTTTGTAAGCTGCCTTGGGGAGGGTGGAGCCTGTCCCATGTGCCAGCACCAGTGGGCTTCTACCCTGCGTTCTTCAGTGATTTCTGGCAGTCTTTAAATTCTTGTCCTAGCAACTCTCCATCTATCTTCCTGCTGTGAATGAGTAAAGAGGGAGCTAGTTCTTGTTGGGGTTTATGAACGCACTGATGATAAAATCACGTCTGTGCAGAAGCTGGCTGTTGGGATGCGTGGGTTTGTTCTGAGGGGTAGCAGAGGGCTGGTCTCGTTCTGCCTGTTGGCTCCCGCACGCGGCGTTGCTGCGACCCCGGGCGCCGGAGGTGCCCGTGCGCTGGAACGAGCACAGGTGAGCACGGTGGGGAGGAGAGCTCTTCACCCAGGATCTGAGCACCGCATGTCACCGTTCCCCAACTCACAGTTTGCACTCCTTTTTGCAGGCCAGAGACAAACAGCCCTTACCCTGGAGAAGTAATCTGATCCACGAGTAACTGTGACTGTTTTCTCCACTGTAGTGGCAGTGGTGTGCCTGCTGACCCGTGCCAGCTCGGCGGGGTAAAGCCAAAACTCCATCCAAACACATAACACAACAAGATACCCATAACTCAGTTTGTTACCTCTCATCCAGATACTGACACACTAATATATCCTAGATGTGTTAATATCTGGAACCAAGAAGATTAAGCAAAGAACATCAGCTTCAAATTCTGAATTAAATCCCTTTCTTGGCTTAAGCCAATTTCTGATTAACCTAATAGAGAGCCCCTGATCTGCTTACCTGCTTTATCTGGGAAAGAAAGGTATTTACTGTGTTGGACTTAATTGTGTGAATGCCCGTCAGATGTTCTGGAGGCTCGTGCGGTGTCGGACACATTTTGTGTCCCTTTCAGTGTGTGTTTTGTGGCGCTGGGGTTTGGAACTCTGCTGTGGGTACGAGGCAGTGTTTGATCACACCGGGGAAATGAGATGGAAAGCCTGTTACTCCTTTCAGAGGCAGTTCACAGTTTGTCCCCTTTATTTCATCCCAAGACGTGGTGCCCTCCAGCTATATCGATGCTGATAGAAACGGCTATGAAATTCTAAAGCACGTGTCACAGGAGCTGTGACAATTTAAGTGACGTGGCCCCTGACGGTTTCCTGCCGAGCGGCCTGGCTCCCAGGAGTGCCTGTCGGTGGTCGGTGTCCGTGGGGAGCAGCGGGTCCCGCTCGCCGCCCTCGGCCAGGGGTGCCCGGCTCCGAGGGAGGCCGTGGAGGGGCCGGGGCTGCGCGGGCGGGCGCTGGCGGCTCTGCCAGCTCTGCCCTTCATCCCGCGCGGCTCCCGCTGCAGCGATCGATGGCCGGGCCGGCTGTCTCCTCTGCCTTCCCTCCTCGCAGCCAGAACCTTCTCCAGGCAGCGATCGATGCCTCTAATCTGCTCCAGCCTGTAATAAGTCATGCGAGGCAAAGCTTTTAGGTGGCATTACATGGGATTGTGGAGGCGGCTCCTCAGCTCTCATTCACAGAGCTCTTCATGGACTCGCAGAGAATCTCCTGCGTCCCGCCGGTGCATATCTAAAGAGTAGAAAATGCTTCTGCAGGTCTGAACTCCGCGTGCTGCTGTGCTGTGCGGACACAATGGGCTCACATTTCTCTCTTTTCTGTTTCGTGTCCGTCCCTGAGGCTGCTCGTGGTCCCTTGTTAGACACGCAGCTTGTACCCGCATTGCCGGGGTGACAGGGAGCAGCCGGGGAGGCTGCGTGGGAACGGCGCAGTTTATTCTGTCACTGTAACACGAGGCTCCGCTATCCTCCCCCGTGGCTGGGAGCTGCGAAGTTCACTGAGGGTTGTTGAGAAAGTCCCAGGCTGGTTCTGACACAGAGTTTCAAACTGCTGATCTCTGGGCAGCATCTGCGCTCTTCAGTAGCACTAAATGAACCCCAGCAGTTGTAGAGGCTCTTCTTCGCTGGCTGATGTAATGGACAGTTCCAAAAACAAACCTGGACTTAACTGACATCAAGAATGTAATGGGTTTTTAAATGAAAAGTGAGTTCACTGTGTGATGCGGGTCAGGAAAAAACCCCAACAAAACAAATTCAACTGTGGGTTTCTAAATGACATGTGTAATAGCATGTGTGTACTAGTTGCAAACAAGGGTCCTGAAACACAGGGCCAGGCCTCTTTAACCCCGGCCAAAAACTGGGAAGTATGATCCTGCTGGAAATAGCGTGTTTGGATGGTGTAATCCTGCCCTGCCGAGGTGCTTCCCGGGAGCCCGGGATGGGAGGATGCCTCCCAGGCAGCTTGCAGGGGCACACAGTGCGGTACAGGGCTTTGTTCGTGAGCANTGCGGCCCGGCCGCCTCATTAGCATGCCGGCCGGGCGAGCGGGGCTCTGCTGGCTTACCAGCTGTTCCTGCTGCTCCCGACAATGTCCGGCGGGCCGGGCTGGCCGCGCCGCCGCGGCCGCCGCCGCGCTCCGGCAGCCTTTCCGCTGGGGATGCCCACGTGGCACCGCAGCGCCGGCCGGCCTCGCATGGCATATGGTGTCTGGATTCATACAAGATGCAAAACTATTCTGCCGCTAATGCACAATGACTCATAGCATTGCTAATTTTTCCAACAAAAGCCCACTTCCACACCCACACTTTTAACCNGAACGGCGCAGTTTATTTTGTCACTGTAACACGAGGCTCCGCTATCCTCCCCCGTGGCTGGGAGCTGCGAAGTTCACTGAGGGTTGTTGAGAAAGTCCCAGGCTGGTTCTGACACAGAGTTTCAAACTGCTGATCTCTGGGCAGCATCTGCGCTCTTCAGTAGCACTAAATGAACCCCAGCAGTTGTAGAGGCTCTTCTTCGCTGGCTGATGTAATGGACAGTTCCAAAAACAAACCTGGACTTAACTGACATCAAGAATGTAATGGGTTTTTAAATGAAAAGTGAGTTCACTGTGTGATGCGGGTCAGGAAAAAACCCCAACAAAACAAATTCAACTGTGGGTTTCTAAATGACATGTGTAATAGCATGTGTGTACTAGTTGCAAACAAGGGTCCTGAAACACAGGGCCAGGCCTCTTTAACCCCGGCCAAAAACTGGGAAGTATGATCCTGCTGGAAATAGCGTGTTTGGATGGTGTAATCCTGCCCTGCCGAGGTGCTTCCCGGGAGCCCGGGATGGGAGGATGCCTCCCAGGCAGCTTGCAGGGGCACACAGTGCGGTACAGGGCTTTGTTCGTGAGCAGTAAACATTCCTTTCACGGGAAGGTGCGAGGTACACAGAGGTGCAGACACCTGTCCCGCGGTGCTTCATGTTTTCTTCTGGGTTAGACAAAGAGCCTCCAGCTTGTGTTTCATGAGAGGCGCTCGCTCATTCTTTGGTTCTTTGACAGAGGCAAAATTGGTGTATTCGGGTTACTAACTAAGCACTGCATCCCATCTTGTGGTGATTCTTGGCAGTTTGCAGGGGGTTCACATTCTGTGTCTTTTCAAAGTAATTTTTGACGATTTTTCTGTTTCCCCCTGTTGACTTTGAAGGGATTTGCGTAGCCAAATGAATCTCCGTCGTGTCTTTCGGCAGCTTGGCTCTGAATTCCCGCTCGCACTCGGGCCTTGCTGGGGTTGTTTTTGTTCGGGCTTTGTCACAAACGGGTCGGCGCTGCGCAAGGCGGGCTGGGTTTCCGCGGCTCGGGGGCGCTGGCAGCGCGGGGCCGGCGGTGCCCGGGNGCTCCGACAGCCTTTCCGCTGGGGATGCCCACGTGGCACCGCAGCGCCGGCCGGCCTCGCATGGCATATGGTGTCTGGATTCATACAAGATGCAAAACTATTCTGCCGCTAATGCACAATGACTCATAGCATTGCTAATTTTTCCAACAAAAGCCCACTTCCACACCCACACTTTTAACCCCTCAGGCTAAAAAGCCTCTTCTTTAGTTTCAAAGCCATGGAAATGTAAGGAGGTGGCTTCTGGATCAATATCTGAAACCCTATATTTATTTAAAGCATATGCACACTCTAACGCTTATTTTAAATTTCAGTGGAAGCCTGTTTGCAAATCGCCTCTCTAACATGCGGCAGGTTTTTTTTTTTTTGTTCCAAAGTGGATTTGTTGTCAAGTGCTGGGATTTTAAAATTTTTTGGTAGTTAACATATTAAAAAAATAGTCATGAGTCCTCGCCATACATGATAAAAAGTTATTTTCATTTAAGAGGAGGGAATCCGAGCGTTGTAGCTAGCGGATCTACAAGGATTATGTATTCCAGCGCGAGTTCCCAAGCCGCTGATGTAAGCAGCTTGTAATATTTGGGGATCTTTGCTATTTACTGGCTCTTCAGGGACAATAATAATGCACTTTCCAACTAGAGGGAGCTGCTGGTATCCCTGATGCTGATTCTTAACCTTCCAGTCTAATTCCTTTGTGCGGAACGCACGGCGATCGTTCCGACGTTTTAATAAAATCAAGTTAAATTACCCCGAGTCATTTAGATTAAAAGGACGCGTCTCAGTTCTTGCAGCGTAATCATCAAATTAAACTGCGAGATTCGGGGGCGACCGAAGCCCGTCCCGGTTGCTTTCTGTGGCACTCTGTAGGTCAGGAAAAGGCTCGCTCGGAGGGAGCGGAGAGCGGGGCTGGCGCAGCGCCGTTCGCAGACAAAAAGCGCTCGGGAGCGACGAGCGCGGGGCAGCGCCGCTCCCGCTCCCTCCGGCCAACAAAGGAACAAAGGGACCCGTGCCGGCACCGAGGTGGCCGCGCCGGGGCTCCCCGGGAGCCGCTTGTGACGGGCAGGGCTGCGGCGGGCGAGGGCTCCTGCCGGCACGGAGTTCAGGCGTCCTGGCGCTGGAGAATCTTCCCGAGGGGATGGTTGGAGGGCTCCTGTGGCGCTGGTGGGCGCGGTGGGGTGCACCGTGTCCTCGCCAGGGCCAAAGCCCAGGTCACACAAAAGGAGAGGCGGTTTCCACCCGGCAGGGCCGTTCCCTTGTCCCAGAAAGGGCGGTGGGAAGGCACAAAGGCTGCGGGGGAGCAGACCCACGTGCGGGCATTTCCATGCGTACTTCCCCAGCCCTCCAGGCACTGGCGGTAACACAAACGTGCAATTGCCAGCACGGGTTTACATCGTCTTTCAAATTTCTCTTTTTCTCTTTTGAAGAAACCCTGGCTTCAGTGTGTGATTTCCATGAGGCATACATGCTGAAATTGCTTAATCAAAAGTTAAGGAATAACTTTCTAAACAGGAAAAATGTTTTTAGGCTTAGCTTTGGATTTTCTTTATGACTTTGTGTCTCTGTTATTGAAAATGAGTGGCTGGGTTGAGTACTGGCCGTGCTTTGAGGAGGCGAGACAGCTCTGACTCCCCTCCAGCCTGATGTGCTCTCTGAAACTGGCACCAAACGGAGAGAGGCACAGAAATTTTGTGCCTCTCACATAAAAGATACTTTGGTGGGCAGCACCATAATCCTACATCATCCTTTAGAGAGGAAAGGCTTCCCCTCTACCTGCACTTGGAAACCTTGAAAGCCAGCCTGTTACTGGGGACATGAACTTGGTGACAGGAAGTGAGAGGAATAGGAGAAAGCTGCTTTTTGTAGCAGGTTTTCTGGCTGGTATATTGAATTTGTGGTTTTCCTTTCCTCAGCATCATAATTCTGTGTGTATTTCCCAGTACAATTAAGTCAGGGTTCTGGTGTATAAACAGGAGCAGGTGGCTTTGGATGATTTCTTAAACCTAATGCTTAGTAACAATCTAGTGCGTGTACAGTAGTTTCTGTTAAACAAAATCTCAGGTAATTTTCTGGGTTTTAATACTTCTCTGAACTGGCCTGGGCCAGGTGTTTTGAGAACCTGTAACTAACTTGTGCTGATGAACAGCTGAATTTGTGGCAGCTCTTTAGCATCATCTGCCCAGCTCCTTTTCACCCGTGTGACAGTGGGGATTATCTAACGCCTTGCTGGCCTGCAGTTTGTGCCTACAGAAGCACAACAGGCCTCCCCTGGCCACCTCCCAGCTGGGCAGGGCAGCGCTGTTCAGGGAGCAGGTATTGCACTGCAGAGCCTGGTGGTACCTGGGTACCAAACTTGGGGTTGGCTCAGCGTCTCAGTACTGCACAGCCTCGACAGCAAAACAGTGAATCCATTACAGCTCAGGGAGAGAGCTCAAGCTGCCAGGCCCTTTGCTTTCCTGTGTTCCTGAAAGCTCTCTCCTGAACTCTGCCATCCCTGTGACCCTGACTGGCTTCTGGGTGTTGAAAGGGGACTTGTGAGGGCTGTGCTTGCCCGACTGGCTCCCTTCAGGCAGAGTGGCAGTGCAGGCAGGGTGACAGAAGCACAGAGCACTTTGGAGAGAGAGCCCTGAAGCTGATGTTCAGACACTCCCCAGATGCTAAGTGAACAGGGCTCTGCACTTTGAATTTCTGTGTCCACCCTACCGCCTTCTTCTCCCCGTTGCCAGCCTCTCTGGCAGCTGGGAAATCCGAGGCTCTGGAAACACCATTTCCCACAAGCAGCTCCAGTGGTCGGAAATGGAAGTGGCTGGGATTATTTTTCTGCCCTTAACTGTTAATCACAACTCCGTGTGATTTGAAGGTTTGGAGTTGTAGGAATAGCAGTTACAGCACACGTGGCAGTGTGAGCAATCCCCTGCCCTGCACCCGTGGAGGGCCGGCACAGCCCCGGCACAGCCCTCGTCATTGGCTCCCTGAGCCTGGAGGGGAGAGACGGGTTGTTCCACTCCAGGAGAACTGCTTGAATTCAGAAACCCTTTCTTTCTGGGCTTTCGCAGAGCCTGTTGGGTTTTGTGCTCCCATGTTTTATGACTTGTTGCCATGATAATTCAGCTCATCTTACAGGTTTCTCTAATTGTGATTGATGTGTAATCATTCATTTTATTGAACCTCATTAAGGTCTGTGAACCTCTGTCCCAACTTACAGTAATTAGAGCCCAGATAGCCATTCCATCTGTTCCCGAGCACTGGTTAATTAATGAACTTTTAACGTGTTCTTTGCCTTGTAAAAGCCCTCAGCATTCTCAAGTTGCTGAATGGGATTTGCATGCCAGCATTTCCGTTTGTTTTAAATGCCACAGCAACGTGCAGTTTGGAATCCCAAAAGTCAACACACAAAGTCCCAGGATCTCAGAAAGCAAAGTGGAGAGATTTTACTTTCTGTTCCCACTTGGTGCATCAATTACAGTATCTGTGAAACTGGGGTTTGCAAACAAACGCCTCACACGGGCTCCAGTGTTCTCTGCTGCCTGAAACAACGGGTTTGACTCTTCTCTTGTATTGCTAAAGAAAATATACACAGCTCAAATGTGAACCAAATGTTTCATTTTTCATGTTGGCTCTTGCTGGAAGAACATTAGAAACGTGATACCTGCAGACTCACATTTTCCTGCCCTCGTATTTCATCCTTTTGTTACATTTTGAGCATCAGGCCTGAGACAGCTTTGGTAGTTTTATGTAGCATTTAGTACAAGGAGATTTTTAGGATGGAGCAGAATCCACCATTGCTGCTGGAGCTGTCAGAGGGACTGTTGTGGTCCAGAGCTGGGAGAAAACAGCAGGACCCAAGCTCCTGAGTACTGAGAGTTTCTCTGCTTCACCTCTGTGCATTCTGACTGTGCAGTAACGTGCCGAGTCAGCGATTTGTGTACAGGGAATAAATCATTGCATTTTGTAAAAATTCATGCAATTTCTGTTTGCTGAGCAGACAGGAGAGGCAGTGTTTCTGGTGGCAGGAGTTTAAAGAAAACGCTGGGGGTTTTTTCACAGTTGCCTTCGTGATCTGGTGCTGGTTTTTACACGCAGCACGGCGGCGTGGGGCTGTAGCTGTGCCCTGCCTCGTTTGGATTGATCTGTGTTTACCTTCAATATTCAGGACAAGAATTAAGTCATACTACTCAACTCTCTCAAAATCCCTTTCAGCATCCAAAGGCCGACCATCTGTCCGGTCCAGCCATTCTTTCCTCCCCCAGTATGCGTTTTAGCCGGTGCTTTGAGCGAGGCTGTATCCTGGAGAAGCAAAATATGAAGGGAAATAAAGGTCTTGGGCCTGGGGCCATGTTCAGCAACGCAAACCCTGTAAATTGCAGATGGTTTTTGTGAACGAGTGCAGAGAGCCCCTGGTTTTGTGGTACTTCAGCGTGCTGGTCTGTGGCACGGTGGGTGTCCAAGGCACAGGCAGGCTTCTCTGTGGAGAGATTTCCAAAACAGCTACCTCTAATTCCTTGTCCAGTATTTCTGTGTGCCAGCTCGTCGTCTCACCACTGATCCCACACTTCAAACAGTCCATTTGGCAAGCCCGCGTGTGCTCCCCTGCTCCTTTTTGGGACTGAAGCGTTTTAAGTTGCTGGCAGATCTGCAAGAGAAGTGGGATTTTTCTCAAGCTTTTTGGGAAGTTGCAGGTGTTCTGTCTGGGAACGTGCTGGTTTGTGTGCACTGTCAGGTGTGCGAGGCTCAGCCATGGTGCTGCCTTTGCCCCATTGCTGGTGTTCCACAAGTCCGAGGCTGGGATCTTGTTGAAGCTCTTCCAAGATGTGATCCCACTGGCTGAGACTGAGTTAGGAACAAATCCGTTCAGAGTGTGCATTTACTAAGGCGTGCTTGTAAATGATACCACTCCCTTACAGCCGGTGTTTAGGGGGTGCAGTTCTGGTTACGTGAGGAAAAGTGGGATGTTGTTCCTGGGCAGTCCCTCTCCTGCTCTCCACAAGCATTGGGACTCTGTTTAACTTGCTGTCAGCTGAAAAAACGTGCAGACAGTCTCGGTGAGGCTTGAGCAGCAAACAGGGCATCCTGGTGAAGGAAGGAGAGGAGGCACCTCTCGCCCCTCTCTGCTGGCAGCGTGCTGTTGCCTGTGCTCTGGTTTTTGGATGTGCAGAGATGCCCCTGTGTTTGCTTCTCGGGGCTGATGGATGTGAGTCCTCCCAGTGTGAGGAGCTCTACAGGCAGAAGTCTCTGCCCTAACGCAGCAGAATGAGTGCATTAGTTTAGATGCTGCACACATCTTTCAGCAATATTTTCTTTTAAATCTGTAAGCAGGGGTCCCGTTCCACCCTTAGTTAGCTAAATGGAAGTGTTAATTAAGGGAATTACTCTTAAAGCTGTTCTCTGACGGGTAACTGATTTTGTACGATCGGCATTTACATTAAGATTTTAATATTGCCTGTATTTTGTTTAATAATAACCTTATTATTTTTAGATTAAAATATTCTTAGCAGCCGTTCTGTATGTTGCCTGTAAGGTGTTTGACGTAATTTGGGTTTATTAAGGGAGATAAGAGGGATGTTGTTCTGTCAGCTGTTAAATATTATTGCGTGTTAATCCATATTTTAAAAGTTCAAAGTCCGTGCTAGCTCGTGTTTCTCTGTTCTTGTTGCCGTTGGTACAGATGTGCTCGTATCGAGCATTCCCATTTGTGTGAAAAATAGAATTCAGCTCAGGCCATGCATAGATTGTCAGAAAGATTAAAGTGTGCATCGTGCAATTTTTCTTCTTTCAGAAAGGGGCCTTTGATGTGCTAATGCTCACTTTCTCTCTTTTCATGGCGAAGTGCTGGGCATTGTTTGGGGCTGCAGAGCAGTGTCTGCTCCGGAGAGGCAGATTCAAACCGGGAGCCCAACCTTGCGCGAGGTAGCAGCACGGGCAGCGATGCTGCTGGCATTGTCCAGGGGATCAGATAGCAGTGCGCCTGCACAGATAGGCACCGGCGCAGCGAGTGAGAAGAGATGTTGCCAAAAAAGCCAAATATTTAATATCCAGTATCCCATTTCTTCGTGCCAATGTTTCTGCAGTGCCACCGACTCACACGCCGCGGGTCCAAACTGGAAAGCTTGGCAGTGCAAGAGGCTCTGAAATCACACCCAAAGACAAGGCTGTCATGTATTTCCAAAGTTCATTGGCAAGTGAAATTATTTGGATATTTGGATTGAAGTGAATTATCTTGGGTTGCAGTGGGCATTTTCCAGCTAATGGATAAAATTTGCAGGCTGCTCGCAGGACGCTTGAGCTGACGTAGCAGGGGCCTGATGTGGGTGGTGACAGTCTGTGTCACAGCTGTGACAAAGGTGTGTGCAAAAAAGCCGTTTACAGCTGCGCATTCTTATGCCATAAGACACCAACTCTCCTTTTGTAGTTGACTGGGAAGAAATGGTTTCCTGAGTTCCTCAGAATATAAGTATGGGAAGAGACAGTGTGTAATTGGGCAGGAGTGAGTGCAGTGCTGGTTGTGCTCTGCAGAAGATGGATTAGTTGGTAATTGAATGATAAAAGCCTTCCTTTTCAAACTGGGTGAAATTTAGGGGGTTGATTTTTGAGGTAGTAAGTTAAACAAAATCTGGAAGGAGGCCTGAATACAGGAAAACCTGACAGCACGCACTGTCCCTGCTGTGTAGCTTCTTCTCTGGGTCGCTGTCCCTGCATATTCCCCTTCTCTGCTTCCACCAACTTTGATGCTTCATCAAAAATTCATCTTGTGCTCTTCGCCTTTGTCTTTGGGATCCTCCTGACCTCCTTTTATACCTGACGTGACTCAGCAGTTACGGATGTAAAGAACTTCAGAAGCGTAGGTTAAAGGGCACTGGCTGGAAGCAGCAGTGTGAGCACTGAGGAGGCGATGTGCTTCGGCAGAAGCTTCCCGAGTGTGTGCTCGGGCTGGCTCTGCGGGCAGGCTGTGCCCCCTGGGCACAGGGACCGAGCTGCTGGGCACTGGCGCGTCCCTGGGGTCCTTCGGGCGGTCCCCGGAGCCGCAGCCGGCGCTCGGAGGCACGTGCCGGGGAAGGGGCTGCCCGCGGTGATTTGCGGTCAGCCCCACAAAGGAGCGGCTCTGCGCTGGCTGCGGAATGAGCTGTGTCAGAAGGGCCTGGCAGGAAGCAGATGGAAGGGGCTGTGCGCAGCAGAGTGGCGCGGGGCTGTCACCGGGGGCTCGGGGGCAGCTTTCTGGCAGCCGGGGAGAAACGCGCGGGGCAGCACGCTTGTCACCAGTTGCCATCCACCTCTCCCGCCTGCGCCGGCTCCCAGGGACCGGTGACTCTCCGGCAGGATTCCCCCCTCCCATCACAGCTGTGTCTGCAGCAGCACTGGTTCTCTCGTTTGCCATCTCAAATCAGATTAATTGTCCGTTTTAACCAAGTGCTGCCGCTCTGTGAGCCGGCCGTAATCTCATCGCGGCGGAAGCGGGCGCTCCGTAACGCAGACACCTCGGGACGCGGCCCCGCTGCCTGCACGGCACGGCTGCTCGCTGCTGCTCTTCCCTGGTGTATCTGTGTGACCCCGACCTCGTGAGCACCTCGGGGTCTCACGAGGGCACAGGCCATTGCTCCTCTCACCGGGTGACGTGCAGCTTCCCGGGCCCAGCCCCAGCCTGCTCTGCTCCTGCACTGCTCTTCGGTGGCTTTTAATCTGGGTACACAGAGTGCCCCAAACTGGGAAAGGCTCCAGCAGCACCTCAGCTGTTCTTTGGGACCACCTTGTGGTTTGTCACTCGTTGTTTCTATCATATTTATTCCTATAGGTAGGAGTTTTCCTTTTGCACTGCTCTGGGGTTCAGCACTTCTGTTCCCGTTCCCCTGTGGGTTAATACCTGTGTACAATATGTACCTGTGTACAACAGCCTGGTTTCTGCGCTCATTCTCACTCCTGTTCAAAGCTGGTTTGAACCTGGCTGGTCCTGAGTGCTAAAGCAGGCTGCCAGCTCCGGTGTGCAGCCAGCCAAGCAGCCCTCCCTACTGCTCTCTCTCCACTTCCACCATCGTTCCTCTTGTGCTTGGATTGAGAACCTGGCTGTTTAATAGTGTATTGTACAGGTCACTCAGCAACTTGCCCCGTAATTAATTGTAATGATAAGACTTCATGGCCTTGAGTTACTTGAAACTCATGGGGAAATTTTTTCAGAAACAGTAGAACATTTAGAAGGTAACAACAGTGAAACCAATGCTTTGACTTGCCTTTTTGTGAAGGCGTCACTTACATTTTCAGTTTTGCTCCCTCTCCACTCACACACCCACCTCGTAAGTTAAAAAAAGCAGATTTCATAAACATGCACCAGAATTTGAATTTACTCCTCTGGGGAAACAGGGAGCCATCACAGCAGGCACACTGGCTGAGCTGCGCTGTGAAAGTGGAATCCCGTTCCCCTACTGGGAGGTCACTTTCAGGGAAAAACAAAAGTTATTTTAAATGCTGACTTAATCATCTGCTTTTGGGGATGCCGTTCTGCCGAGGCGGCCGGCGGTGGGTGTGCGCTGCTCTACCTGTTGCAGGCTGTCTCTGAAAAGAGTATGTTCATTTAATGGATTTTAAGCAACATTATTCAAAGATCAACAAAAGGCGTTCTGTGTTATATGAATAAAAGATCTCCCCGTGCTCCTTGTTAACCCTACAATGCCAGCCGGTGTAATTGAAGAGCAGCCACCTGGCAGGGAGCTCTGGCCTCAGCTGCCGCAGGGCCCGGCCAGAGGCAGCACCAGGTGTCGCAGTGCAGTGCCGGCCGTGGTCAGCGGGGCCGGGGTGGCCGGAGGGACCCGCCCAGGGGCACAGGTACAGCAGGAAAGGGACACTGAGACCTGGAGCGCCCCGAGTCCCACCTGGGAGCTGCTTGTCCCCATCTGCTCCCCAGAGCCCCGTGGCCAGGGCAGCCCGCGCTCAGTCCCTGCTTGGCAATAGCCACGGCTACGGCAGGTGATCGTTTCAAACCTCCGTCCTCCTTACATGGGTTTTAATTTAAAGCTGAGACATCCCCTGCTGGTTTCTTGCTGGGCTTTCTCTGATTTGTTCTTCCTCCCTGCCCTCTAACATCGAGCAATTTCCCAGCCTGTCTCGCCGCAGCAACAAGTCTGTTTCCTGTTAAGCATCTTGCAAATGGTGTCACTCGTAATGGATGTGATAATAAGCCCCAGTTACCTGTCCTTGATTGTAATAAATGTAAATTACCAACTATAATAGACCTGAAACTGAGCCATTTAGTGTTAGACCCAGAAGTAATGAAAAGAGCTGTAATAAACTAGAAGGGGCAAAATTATTTTGTGTCGTCATATTTTGTTCTGCTTGTAGCTTCTGGATCATCATACTCTTATCAAACTGACAGGGTTTGGTAACATTTAGTAGGTGAGAAAATATATTTATAAATTGAAAAGACTCATTCCTTGACGAGTGACGGTTTGACAGTCCATTGCTTCTGTCCAAGGCACAGAGGTGCCCCTTTCTGAGATGTTGTTCCGCTGGCTGTGATGCAGTTAGAACTAGATGAATTGAGCTTCTTTTAGGAACAAGTTCATTTGGCATCTGCGTTTATAGTCCATATAATTCCAGGAATCCCTCTGTCTGCGTGCTGCTCAGCAGCAGCTCAGTGGGGCTGGTCTCCCGGGCACACAAAACCACCTCGGTGTCATTGCAGTTGTTCCAGGGGGTGGGAATCACATCCCATGAATGGCGGCACAAGTTATATTTTTCTAGCCTATACGTTAACAATTTTATGGCACAGTCTCATTAAAATAGAAAAAAAAAATTGTAAACACTTACAACTGCTTCACAGATTGAAAAAATTGTAAAAATGTTATTTTCAGAGCAGTTAAGCTTTCCAGGGATTTACATTTGGAAAACATTTAATTCTGAGAGCCTGGAAGCATCACTGTCGAACATCAGAAAATCAGATCTCGTGCAAGTGACGCACGAGTGTGGCGTTCCATAAGCAATGGAGGAGGGCTTTTGTTGTCTCCCACAGGCTTACAGGGCTTTTTTTGCTGCTTCCTCTAAGACAAGCTATGTCCAAGTCGGTTCAGCAGACACCTTGCTTCTTGTTGGGGGTGGAAGGGCTGATTCAGAACTAATTAAATCACCATTTTTGTTTAATTTCATTTAAAATCAAGAAAGGCATTTCCTTCTTTGTCCATGTTCGTGCAGATGACGACGTTCTCCTGACTTCCCCTTGGCATCTGTCCCCCACTTGGACAGCACCTGTAGCACTGTGCTCAGAAGCTCGAAGCACAGCCGTGCCCCAGCAGGTCTGTAGTGGCTGTAATCTCAGCTGGCTGGGAGGCTGCAGCTGCCCCAGGAGCTCTGGGTGCAAATGTGCAGCTCCGTGGGGCTTTGCCCTGTTCAGCACAGATCGTGTAGGTGACGTTGTCATCGCCCTGCTCGGCGGTTCTGCAGTGAATTCTGAGTTATGGGTCTGGCATTACCTCCCCTTCCCCTGCCTCTGGCTGCTCAGTTTCACAGCTGGGAATGGCAGAGGCTGGCGCCTTCGCGTCCTGAACGGTTCTGAGCGTGGCGTTATCCCAGGAGCCTCCCAGCTGTACCTTCTCCTGGATACTGCTGGGATGGAGCTCGGCCTGTTCCTTGTCTCCAGGTGCACTGTGGAGCAGATCTCGTGTGACACGTGAACTCTGCTGGTGACGTTTCTGGCTTTAGGAGAACATCCTTGTGTTTGGGGAGTGGGATGGCACTGAGTGTAGGAATGTTAAATGTACGTGGCTGTTGCGCTGGAGACGCTGCAAGTCTGTGTGTTTGTGTATGTGCCATGACCAAAGCATAACACCACCAGTTCAAACACCTTTATAACCCTCTGTCTTTTGCTCTTTGGGCCTTTTTTTTTTNTTTTTTTTTTTGTAAATTACAAAATTTTAAGGTGTAAGTGAATACCAACAGCTTTTTGTCATCAACTGATAAAATTCGTAAAATAAACTCACAAACCTTGAGGGAAAGCCTGCACTTTTCCTACACATCTGAGTTCAGGACAGGAAGGTGTAGCTGGCCCAGCATCCCCCTGCTAGCAGCTCTTCATTTCTGGTGGGAGAATCTCACTGCCTGGCTGTCCTGACTCTGCCTGACTCTTGGGATCTGGAATTTGGAATTTAGCTGGATCCCTGTGAGCTCCACCTGGAATTTCACAGTGGAGGCAGTGCGGATCCTGACAGAGTGGCTCGCTGTGATCCCAGTGCCCTCAGGGGAGAGGAGCTCAACATCTGTGCTCTGGGGCACTGGGAAGGTGGCTTTCAGTTAGACCTGGGCAACTCCTGTCCCTTTATCTCTCAGGATTCAGCAGGGAACTGTATGGCTCCTTCTAGGGAAAGTCTATTTGGGGGGAATCATGTCCCACTAATTTGCTGGCCAAACCCTTGTGCCATGGGAGTCGTGGTGCAGAGCTCTTTCGTAAGCAGCTTCTGGGTGGTTAGATCTCGGTGTGCCCTGCCGAGTGAGTTACCAGTCAGGGCTCCTGCGGCTCTGAACTGCTAACAGGCCGTTGTGGCATCACTGTAAGAGAAATATTTTCATCCAAGCCGTATCAGTGCAGCGATTGAGTGCAGTGGCCGGTTGGACCTTGGGTGGGCAGAGGACTTGTTGCACCATGCAAAACGTACAGTGCCGTGTTCTAGACACAGCTGTGTGTGGTTTGTCACCTCTAGCACACGAGGAAGACGCTTAATGGGAACAAAGTTAAGAAAGGGGATGAGGCGCAGGCCCAGCTCTTTTTTCAAGAGAGCAGGTTTGTGTACAAACAGGACTACCTGGGAGGAGAGCACTGCAGGGGCTCTGTGGTGGAAGTACAAAGCTTTGGGTAGGGATGATCTCGAGTGCTGCCAGAGCACAGAGTGGACGAGCGGAGGAGGGCTGACCCACCCTGCGGAGCGGCCGGGCTGTACCGGTACGTGTGTCTGCTCCCGGGGGCTTCCTGCCCGCGGGAGCGCTCGCAAATTAAGATGAAAGCTTGTTCTCTGCCTTATCCATTATAAATGCAAGATTCTCCCCTGAAGCACTTGGCATGACTAATGTGCCACATATTCTTGCTATCCCAGAGCGGCAGGCGAGTGCTTCTGCCAGACGGGTGCTTGCAGCGCACCTTGGGCCACGCGCTGCCCAGCGGCGTCGGGAGCCAGGCGCCGGCGCGGAGGACGAGCGTGAGGTGGAGCCTTTTGCCTCGGGGCCCCTTCAGTATGGCTTTGCTGTTACACCGCTTGATTTCCACAGAGATGCTTTGAAACCGTGTGAAACGTGTTTCTGTTGTTGTTCTGCGGCGCTTTCCCCTTCAAAGCGATGGCTGGCGGCCGCGCGCGAGGGAGCCGTGGTGTCACACCGCGCGCTGGGAAGCGCCGTGGCAGCGTGCCCTGGGACTCGGAGCGCTCGCCGGTTCTCTGGGACCTGAGGCCCATCTCCGTCAGTCAGCACCGAGCTTCTTTTGTGATCCCGTGCAGGGACCCAGGCCCCGCTGCGGGGAGGGAGGTGGCAGAGCTCCAGGCACGGTGCCGAGGTGCGGGGCAAACGCTGCACAAACAAGGAATCCCTCTGCAAACCTCTCTGTACCTGTCGGTCTCGGCGAGAGCCGTGTCTCTGCCACGCCAGGGTGTCCTGGGCTCCAGCCATCCCCCCCAGCACAGAGGGCTGCGTGTCTGTGCGATTGGTGGCACAGCAGCAGAAAATTATGCCGCAGAGAGGATGAGCTCTTGGTTTTGGCAGCAGAGGATCATCTGCCCGTTTTGGATAAGGAGGAGGAACAGCAGCCCTGGCACAGGCCAGCCCTGCTCCGCCAAGGGAGCCCTGGCTCCCCCGGCTGCAGCGAGGACAGATGGCCGTGATGGGGGCTGGCCATGGGGAGAGGGGCCCACAGACCCCATCGGTCACACAGCCTCGGCTCACGCGCGTCTCCCGTGTTATGTGGAACAGTTTGAGGCAGGCGTCACTGGAGAGTTTCCATCTCGGATGCTTTGGTTTATAAAAAGCACGGAAGTCTGCGGTGGCTGACAGGTACGGTTTAATTGCACCTGTTCAGTGAAGGCTTTATGTTACTAAAATTCCCCCAAAAGTTCTCGGTGAAATTCGTGTGGCGGTGGCGGTCACTGGACCGTAAACGATGGCGAGCCCCATCAAGCAGATTGAGTTTCACACCAAAACTGCCTAGCACCACATTTTAAAAGCACAGTAACTCCATCCTCGTCAGAGCTGGGGAGGACAATTAGGTGCAGAAAGGTCATCAGCCAACATATCTCTGCTAACCTCGGTTTTATGGTCGCAGCTTGTTTCTGCTTTGGTAAGTCCCAAACATTTATGTTCTTGTTTGTTTTCCAAACTGCTGTCACGGTGTCAGGAGCAAACTGTTTTTGTGAACCGTCTTTGGGCCCTATGAGACAATCAGGAGGAAGCTGAAATAGATGTTTCTTGCACTGAACAGTAAATTCAACCGTTTTCTGCAGGTCTCCCTAGTAGGGTAGAGGAGGAATTGGCACGTGGACGTGTAGCCAGCCGTGATGTCCGATGGGCTGGAAAGAGCTGTCTCCCTCTTTACTTGCAGCGTCTCCACTGGCCCGGTGCCCCGAAAGCCCTTCTCCGGGTGGGCTGCAGGTCGCAGATGGGAGCTGCAGCAGGGCCACGCCAGCAGTGCACATTAGGGTCCCTCTGGGGCCGCGGGAACAGGCGTTGCAGCCTCCATGGCTCTCTGTGGGCCCCAGCAGTGTCCTGGGTGCCAGGCCTGGGACCGGTGCCCTGCGGTGTTGGCACGACCCCCAGGCCATGGAGAGCAGCCAGGCCCTTCTCCCCAGGCTGTCTGCAGACCCACCAACACTCCTGGCCTCTGTCTGCCCGCTGCAGCAGCAGAGTGCACCGTTCTTTCCGTGTAGTGGTGAGGGTATACCAACGCTGCCAGAATGGGTTTATTTTCAAACGGTACCATGGCGCAGGACGGGCTGGCCAGTACTGTCAGCAGAGCTGGGGCCCTGAGAGTTTTGCTTGAGGCCAGCACGGAGTTAAGGTTAATAAGCAAAAGTTCTGTATTTTCAGGATCTGCTTGAGCCATCATCTTCTGTATTCCCTTGTTCCTCAACAGGGCAGCTGGTTACGGTTTAGTGTTGTGTGTGTGTGCAGGGAGGGAAACTCTGGGCAGATCCTGGCCCTGGGGTGGCTCAGGTCGCCTGCAGAACCCAGATTTTGAGGACTTTGAAGGGTTTTCAAGGTCATTATGCTTCGAACTGTGTGTCTGAAAGTGGCTCTGTGTTGTAGAGGTTAAATGTAGAAGTGATGCTGGTGGGTGAGAGCCGAGTGCTGCCTGGTGCCCGCCTCTCCGGTGAATTTTCAAAAGCTTCTGCCTTTTGTCTTCTTTGGCGCTCTCTGTCTGGAAGGAGGTCCTGTGTGTTTCACTTTGCAGGTCATCCTGCTGCTGCAATAAGATGTTGTGGTTTATTGCAAATAGCTGATGTTCACATTTTAATGTGTTGGGGTTTTTTTTCAAACAGCCTTCACTGTGTGGTTGAAATGTTAAAATAATTGATATGCTGATAAAACACTACTAGAAGCTCATAATATTCAAATATTGAGATTTGATTGCTGTATTCAAATAGGAGCTAAATTCCTGCTCTCCCGCAGTTTTATATATATTCATGATCAATAATTCACACCTTGTCGTGGCTCTCAATGTCATTATTTCATATGAAATGAAAAAAACCCCCATGTTTGCATCTGTTTAAAACATTTTGCTCTGGAGTTCTGCCTCGGCAGAAGCAAAATGTAAAATAATGCAGCCATGGAGGGGTGGGTGGGTCAAATTGCCGTACATATTAAAAGAGGAGCTTTTGATCAGCTCCTTCAAGGGTCTGGTATAACTCCATTTATCTGCGGATCTCAGGGGACGCCCCAAGCCCCCAGATAGCTGGGGGCTTAGTTAATCAGGGCAGCCAGCTGTCCAGCTTTCCGCCGGGGTAGGGTTCAAGCTCGCAGCCCGTCCTCTGCAGCCAGCCCTGCCACAGCGGCGGATTTGTGCGTTCCCTGCAGCTCTCCAGCCCTGAGGCTGCTCTAGGAAACCCAGCCAGGCACTCGAGGCTCCCTCCCGGCCCTGCTCAGAGCTGGGGGGTTGCATTTTTAAAACCGTTTACATGCACTTGATCTAAATTCGGCTTGGTGTTGGGGGCACCTTGGTGTCAGGTGGGCTCTTCACAGAGCTTGCAGGAGAGCCATGACAAAAAGTTCAGGTCGAAGAGGTTCAGTGTGAGGTTCCAGTGTTTGTAACTCAGTGGTATTTCGTGGTTGGCTCTTAGGCTGAAGGCACAGCACGTTTCTGTGGTGCAGTCCTGACAGAAGTATTGCTCCAGGGATTTTCAGGACAGACGCGTTCCTACAGGACGATAAATAGGAAACCTCATGATGCTTTTTTACAGCATGGAGGTGTTTTTTGGAGGGCTTTTTTACAGCTTGTTCGTGATGCCTCCACATTCAAATTCCTGAACTTCAGTAAAATTTTAGTTGAATTTTTCTTTTTGTAATGAATCCCAACTGTTCTCCCCAGCTTGCATATGTACTGAGACAGAGATAGCAGGGAGTTTAATTTCATTTTGCTGCAGTCACTTAATTCTTTTTTGATTAAGCTGTGAGTACAAACGAGCCCGGGCATCCCGCTCGCTGCCCGTATGGCAGGAGGAGCTGCCGCGCTCCCGCTGCTCCCGGGCGGGCACGGGGAGCGCGCCAAGCCGGGGTGGCTGGCGAGCAGAGCCGGGGTGTGCAGCACCAGGCCTCGCTGCTCTGCGGGTATCTGCACCCGCTGCTTTTGGCTCTTCGGTGTGCGGGAGAGGTGCTGAGCCGGGGGTCTTCCTCGCGTGCCTCCAAAGCGCTGGTGGATCTGCAGGGCTCTCCGCATCTTGGCGTGTTCTTCCTCAGCTGCCTCTCCTGTAGCTGCCCAGCTGTTTGTCCGGGTGTTTTTTCCCACTCTTTTGTGCGGTGAGCGGCATCCTCCAGCTCATCAGTGGGATGGTACGGGCGCGGAGCGAGCCTGGGCAGCGTCTCCTGCCCGCGTTTCCGCGCAGCGTTTACCCGCAGCGGAGCAGCCCCGCGCGGCGCTCGGGCGTGCTGCTGTGCGGGGCCGCTCGGGACCCAGCGGGGCATTAGCAGGCGGAGCATGAAAAGCCTTTTCTCGTCCCCCCCGCCTGCTCGGAAGCCCACGAGCAGCCCCGGCCGGGGCCGGGCGATGAATCGAGCGCTGCCGGCCGGCCCGCAGGCTCAGGTGGTCGCCAGCCCCCGGTGTCGGGAGCCCTTTGAGCGATTTGTCACGGCCGGGCCCGCTCCCGCTGCGCCCGCACGTGCCAGCTCCGTGTCGCAGCGGCCGCTGCCAGACGGGCGGGCAGCCCCCGCCGCCCCCGGCCGGCCGGCCGGCAGCGCTCCGCTCGGCCCTGGCAACAGCCGAGCGCCCGGGAGCCGGCATCCCCGTAATGAGCGGTGAATGGCATCCGCCAGTCCCTTTAGAATTGGGCCCGGGCGTGTGCCTCCTCTCCGAGCAAGTTTGGCAGCCTATTCATTAACAAGAGTCATCGGGAGTTCAGCCCGCGAAGGGGAGGCAGCCCCGCACGCCGCGGGCTGGCGCTGGCGCTGTCAGGAATGCGTTCTCCCGGGCCTCGGGCAAGGCAGCAAAACTGAGCAAATAACGCTGTCAGCAGGTGCAAACGCTGAAATGCTGGCTATTGATTTTCTTTCTACAGGCTTCCACGGAAAGTTTATAAGAAGATTTATCACATATCAATCGTCCTCTGCGAGCATTAAAAGCAAAATTCTTCCTTTCTTTCTCTTCCCTTTGTTGCCACCATGCCTGCAGGAACTCGCGTGCAAAGAAGACGTGCTTTGCTTATTCCCTTCGAGGTCGACACTAGACCGTCCGTCTCCTGGCTTTAAGCACTGCTTTACTCTGATTTTTTTTTTTTTTTAAATAGTGTTCCAGAGTGGTTTTGTTAATGTACTGCAAGTCACAAATGGCACTTCAATATTAATTAGTAATGCTTTTCAATTCTAAATACCCTCACCTGCATTCTGTTGTCACTGGTGTTATTCTCCTGCTCCTAATTTCTAAATTCAGCTTGGCCTTTGCTCCCACCGAACAGCCTTGCGGAGCTCGAGTGCATTTCCCCATAACAGAAACACANCCGGGCGATGAATCGAGCGCTGCCGGCCGGCCCGCAGGCTCAGGTGGTCGCCAGCCCCCGGTGTCGGGAGCCCTTTGAGCGATTTGTCACGGCCGGGCCCGCTCCCGCTGCGCCCGCACGTGCCAGCTCCGTGTCGCAGCGGCCGCTGCCAGACGGGCGCGCAGCCCCCGCCGCCCCCGGCCGGCCGGCAGCGCTCCGCTCGGCCCTGGCAACAGCCGAGCGCCCGGGAGCCGGCATCCCCGTAATGAGCGGTGAATGGCATCCGCCAGTCCCTTTAGAATTGGGCCCGGGCGTGTGCCTCCTCTCCGAGCAAGTTTGGCAGCCTATTCATTAACAAGAGTCATCGGGAGTTCAGCCCGCGAAGGGGAGGCAGCCCCGCACGCCGCGGGCTGGCGCTGGCGCTGTCAGGAATGCGTTCTCCCGGGCCTCGGGCAAGGCAGCAAAACTGAGCAAATAACGCTGTCAGCAGGTGCAAACGCTGAAATGCTGGCTATTGATTTTCTTTCTACAGGCTTCCACGGAAAGTTTATAAGAAGATTTATCACATATCAATCGTCCTCTGCGAGCATTAAAAGCAAAATTCTTCCTTTCTTTCTCTTCCCTTTGTTGCCACCATGCCTGCAGGAACTCGCGTGCAAAGAAGACGTGCTTTGCTTATTCCCTTCGAGGTCGACACTAGACCGTCCGTCTCCTGGCTTTAAGCACTGCTTTACTCTGATTTTTTTTTTTTTTTAAATAGTGTTCCAGAGTGGTTTTGTTAATGTACTGCAAGTCACAAATGGCACTTCAATATTAATTAGTAATGCTTTTCAATTCTAAATACCCTCACCTGCATTCTGTTGTCACTGGTGTTATTCTCCTGCTCCTAATTTCTAAATTCAGCTTGGCCTTTGCTCCCACCGAACAGCCTTGCGGAGCTCGAGTGCATTTCCCCATAACAGAAACACAATGAGGCCCTGAAAACTTTTGTTTTCACTGAGGAAATGGAGAATGAGATGTCATCCTGGCTCCTGCGAGCCCTAATTCATAAAGTCATACGTGAGGCTCTCCAGCCCATTGTAGATTTGTCCCAGGCGTTATCCTGTTATTGGAAGTGTATGATTCACCTTCTGAGCAGACAGAAGCTGCACACAAAAGGGGAAGATTTGCTTTCTCCGCCGTGAAAGGCTGCCGCAAGCAGGGGTCCTATTAAGACAGCTGGAAAGTTGCTTCAGCTTGTTACGCTTGTAAGTTTTATTGGTGACTGGTTTTTGATTACACATTTGAATGCTGTGTGTTCCAGGTTGCCGAGTTTTAATTAAAAGGCAATAGTCTCGATGTTAGCTCGCTTTGTTGTCTGCATTATTCAGGCCATAATGCATGCAAGTTGTGGGCTGGGTTTGTCCTCTGTGCATCATTTATTTGGGATACATGAGGTTGCACCTTCTAGCACCTGCCCTAAATATATCCGTCACGCTTTTGGAATTGTGTTTATTGTGCCTAATTTCTTCTAAGAAGTCCAGTGATCAAATGGATGGGGGGGAGGGGGGGTTATACCCCTCTGTCCTGTAGCTCTTGTTCTCCAATCTAATAACTTTTCTGGTCATTGGAACAGGAATACTGTGTGCCAGGAGCATCCCGTAGTGCCGCAGCCTGTCTGTGACGGTGGGTTTTGGTCTGGGGCTTTGCTCCTGCACTCGGCAGCTCCCAAGTCGCAGCTTCTCATCAGGAAGCTCAAAGGTGTTACCCTGAATTTCCCTGAAGGCATCCCCTCCTTGTTGCTCCCGTTCAGAACCACTGGGCAGCTCTGGTCCAGTTCCCTGCTGGTTCCAGCCCGGTCGGTGTGGATATGGGGCTGGGGGCTGGTGCTCGGGGATGCCGTGGTTCTTGCAGCCTTGAGTTCTGCACGCAGCTTTCCTTAACGGGGCATTGCAGCTATGAGGAGAGAGCTCTGTACCTCGAAGCCATCATCCAGAACCACAAAGAAGTGATGACGTTTGAGGATTTTGCCGCTCAGGTCTTCTCCCCCTCTCCCAGCTACTCCCTCGGTGGAACTGGTGAGTCTCTGCACATTATTGTTCTTTGTAGCCCCAAGAAGCACTTGAGCAGCAGATGTACACCTGTTTTTTGTAGATAAATGCTTGCAAATTTAAGAAGACTATTCTTTCCCTGAATCAACTAATGAATATCAAAAGGAATGATGACATTCATTTTAATTTGTTTTGCATCAGAGCTATTCACACTGCTCCTTTCTTCAGCTATCCTGTTAACCCCCAACTCCAGCGAGGTTAATGAACTTTCTCGCAGTGATGGGCTCGGGCTCATTCAGGGCTCCGGGTTCTTGCTGAGCTGGGAATATGTTGTTCAAAAGCGAGGCCTGAATCGGGGCTCACTTATCAAAAATAGTTCCTCGCAGGGGAAGCTGCTGCTAATGCTAAATGGGGATTATGCTGCTGAGCTCCCAGGGTCAGGGATTAATGCACAAGGAACGCAGGAACGGGGTGCTGTTGGGGAATCGCGGCAGCGCGCGGGATGCGGGCGCGTCCCTTCGGCGCGGGCGAGCGCGTTGCGGGCTGCCCTGCACACCTGGCCTGGAGCCTCTGCGGGGTTTGTGGTGGGGCTGTGGGGGTATGGGGTGCCTCTGTGTGTGTGCTCACATCAGTGCTGCTCAGCCATCGGCCTGCTGAGAGGTGACAGCGCTGTGCCGAACTCGGGAATTTATCCCTCTGTGCCTCGTGGAGGGTTAGGTTAGTGTGCAGTCACAATGGCTGCCCGGCTGGTTTGATTGAGTTTAAGTGAAGCTCTCCTGAAAGGGAGCTGTTGGCTCTCAAGTGCACAGTTCCAGTGCCTTCAAAATGTGTTTTTTTCCAGCATCCAGAAAGTATCTGGTCACTGTGTGCTGGACTCCCTCACAAAGATTCCTTAATCCGTCGTTGACACTCCTAGGGTGACACTGGCACTTTCTAATCATTCCCTGCTTCTCTTTTGGATTGTTGACTAGATTATTTCCAACCTGTATAAACGTTGCGGGACATCTGCTCTGTTTCTCTTTAGCCCGACTTGTTAGCAGATATCTTCCATCTAAACTGAAACACTGAAGGAAGAAATTAAATTTGCTCAAATAAATCACTTAGGAATAAAACCAGCCGTGCAGCATTGTCTAGCGTTGCTGGCTCCGATCCTGGCGTGCTCGGAGCTTTGTGAGGAGATAAGAGGCCCGTGCTGGCCGGGCAGTGGTGGCCAGGAGCAGCAGGCAGAAGGCTTTGGAGATAAGCGCTGGCAGGAGGGGAGGAAGCCGGGCCCATTTACATAATCGCGCCTCTGCGTCCTGGAGAGGCGTCAGGGAACACGGGATGGATCTATTGATCTCTGCTGAACTGGAATACTAAACAACGCTAGGAAAGCTTATAACTTAAAGCTTTGATTAATGTTTCCTACATTAAAAAGTAGAACAGCTGTGCATTAAATTCTTTTATACACTCTGCCAAAAGTCTGAGACAAAAAAATCGCCTGTTTCAATAGGAGCGCGGCGCGTGCCCAGGGTTGGTTGTTAGCACTTGAATCGTTTATCTGTCAACGTATCAGCAAATAGAAATGTAGATATAGTGATCTATTTTAAACACTTCGCTCTGTGCAGAGTTCTGTTTCATTTCCGTGTTGTTCTGAGCACACGGTGTTGTGTCAAATGTGGTTTGACAGGGCAGAGCCCTCAGCAGCCCCACGTTCTGAAGGATAAGCTGTGGATGCCAAACACAGTTACAGTGTTTCCCAGTAGCCGAGCATTTCAGAACACTGTTAAATCAGGAGTACCCGGGTATGATTTAATTATTTTAATTGCTTTTAAGTGCAAAGCCTGCCCCAGTCAGGTCCCGATTTTCAGACCTCTGAGCCTCAGAAATAATTTCTCGCTCATGAACTGGAGGCTGGCCATGACTTCTGGTGTCAGAATCTCCGCTTCAGAGAGTCTCCTCACATTACCTGCTGGTTCTCCTGCGTATTTAGCCCGTGATGAGCAGGGGCAGTGTCAGCTGTGGCCATGGGGGGATGTGTTTTCCATCAGATGCCCCTCAGCAGTCAGCAGGGAGGCTGGATGCAGCCCCGGCAGCTTCCCTGTTCCCCAGCCAGGCCTGCTCCAGGCATAGATCCACCTGTCCTGCACCTGCAGGAATCACCTGTCTGCCACTTGGGAATACGGAGGGCGTTCTTCTACTCTGAAACAGAAAAACTGAGTCAGGGAGCAGTAAATTAAAAGCAGCGGTTTTCCCTGAAGGAGTGCTCAGACGCTGGCACAGGCTGCTCAGGGAGGCACTGGGCTCTCCATATCTGAAGTGTTCAGGAGGTGTCAGGATGTGATTTCGGGGTGATGATGGTGATGCTGGGCTGGCCCCTGGACTTGTTGATCTCTTCCAGCCTTGATGATTCTGTGGGCTGCATGGAGCTGGCACAGGTGGCAGTACGAGCCAGCTGGTACTGCTGACCCTGCCGAGCATAAACTGCTCAGGTAAATTTGAGATGAATTCTCATCTGATGGGATTCCTCTAATGCCCCTCAGGCGTGCTCCTGTCCCTGTCGGTGCTGCGAATGTGCGTGTGCAGCAGAGAGGGCCAGGGAGTAAGGGTGCTGCTTATCACAGTGCAGCGTGTTCTCAGCAGTCAGCACGGTGTGAGGAGAAATCAAACACAGCTCTCAGTGACTCGGTACTGGCGTATCGCTGACTGCGATAGAATTATTGGAACTGGATGTTTCTGATGTGGTTTCTGATGCTGCCCCCGGGGATGCATCCCCAGGCTCGTGTGGGATGTGGTTTTCGTGCCCTGGCTTAGTCTCCCTGTCGCCAGCCTTGCAGGTGTTGTATTTTCTGCAGGAACATGGTCCGGTTGATCTCCTTTGCTGTTTCCAGGAGCAGAGCCTTAAACTCCCTGTATGGATCATAGATAGGCCCGGTATCTTCAGCGTTGAAAGTGCAGCCGTGTAGGCAGAATGGCCATCCCCGAACTCATTTAGGGGATGTGCAGATTAGGAACAAAAGCTGGGAATACGGCCCTTTGTTGTTAAACTGGTGCATTACATGCTGTATTTTAATTAGGCAGGGTTTGAGAGGCAGCCCAGGAAATCCTCCATAATCCAACACTATTGAATTATTCTCATCCTTTCCCTCTGCAGATTTCTCTCCTTTTAGTGGACGGGCTTTAAGCTGCTGTTCTTGCTCCCTCAGCCAAAACCAGAAACAGCTATTCAACAAAATACTTGCGTGTTCTTTAAAAAAATTGGTGAAGCAGAAGTGGGCAGAGCAGTGCCCCGACTTCAACTGCCTGTGTGGCTCATAAGGGTTCTTTGGGGCTTGGGGCTGTTTTTTGTGTAAGATCAGCAGCCAGAAGCATGGCGTTAACCTTGGGAAGTGGAAGGAGCCGGATATTTCAGGATAACTCTCTAGCCATAGCTTTCCCACCACAAGGATTCTGTCCGAGGGTTTGTGCTCGCCAGGACAGGTTCCTGCTTTCCAGGGAAGCCCCGAGCTGAGCGCTGCCGCCGGCGCCTCAGGGGTTAATGGGAACGGGCACACTTGACTGCTGAGAGGACTGATCTAATCACTGCCATATCCAAGTGCATCTGTTCACCATGAGGTCATTCTTGTGCATGCTAATGACTTGGAAAATAAAGCACAAAGCTCAACGTTATCAGGGAGGATATAGTGTAAATCTTGGCTTTTTTAGTTGCTAATGGATGGTGTGGAATGGGCAGGGGAGGCATCTCTGATTCTTGCGTTCCAGCTTAGTGTTTTTAAAGCATCCTTTTCAGTGGAGCATCAGGAAAACTGATGGAAAACTTGGACATGTGGTATCTGTTGATAAATGGATTCTTTAATGAATATTATGGCATTGCCCAGGAGCAACACTTGAGTCGGGGAACTGTAGAGGTTTTCAGCATTCCCTGGTTTTAAAGCCTCGGGAGCTGTGCCTGCTGATTTACATAAAACCGAGATTTTGCAGCCTTTTTGTTGCAAAGGTGACACATGCTTTTGTCTCTGGACTTTTACTTGCATGAAGTTCTTGTAGAAAATATTTGAATGTACAGCAAACAAGATCTGGTTTATTTTAAACCACTTTTTGTTCAGTGCTGAGCTTTATCTTTCCCACTTTAAAGCAAGAGGATTATTTGAATTGGACATGTAGATTTTAAAACGTATTTTTGACAGAAACAAAACCAAACCCAGAGTAACTCTTGTTTTAAACAGGACTGATGCTTTTTTTAACAGTAACAGCCAAGGATTCCTTCTGCTTTGGTTTGGTTTTTTTTACTACTGTGGGGTTTTTGTCCTTTTATCTTTTTCCTTGAAGCTCTGTGGGGTGTTTTGTCAGATCTGTTTCCAGGTTCTGTATATATATAATATTTTTGCTTATTTTCCTGGGAATATTAAAAACATACACTTCTGAAACTGAGTGGCTGTGCCGCGGTATCACAGCACGTGCGGTGTGCGCCAGGAGTCGGGTTTGGTCTGCGTGTCAGTGCTGCCTGAAACTGAACGATTTGTTTCTAATGTATGGGATTTAGGAAATTCCTGACCGTCCTGGTTACTGGTAGGACAGGGAATTGTTGCTAGTAGTTCCTCCAGGCTGCTCCTTGCGCCTGTGCTCTCGGTTATCAGTGCTCCGTCCTAGTTTTCCTTGCCTGAGTGTCCCCGGGAGGGCCAGGGGTGGGCTGGCATTAAGCAGGGCAGGGTGACAGGTACCACGAAGCGCCGGGGGCAGCAGCTCTGTCCCCCCTGCAGCTCCTGTGGCTGAACAGGCTGATGCAGGTGGATGCCCAGGAGCCCAGGCCTGGCTCCGGAGGGTCCGGATCCCTGCACAGCCCTAAGGAAGTGGCTGCCTGCTCAGTGTGCTGGGGCTGTCCCTTGTGCCACCACTGAGGGTGGGCAGGTGCTGGGACTGCTTCCCCCTCAATGCTGGTGTTCCCTGGGGATGGCCAGCAGTGAGGGGGTGAGAGCCACCGCAGGGCTCTCAGCCTGGCCCCCTGCCTTTTCCGTGTAATTGATTGGCTCAGAGGGCGCGCCCCTAGCTACCGGGAAAAGAGGGGGTTGAGGGAGGGCTCATCCCAGCAATCAGCACTGGGATGGGCAAAAATAGGAGTTTGACGGGCCAGTCTCTTCTGCCGGGTGACAGCTCCAGCTGCTCGAGCTGTCAGCTCGGAGAAGGCTCCAGGCAATGTGGCCTCTTCCCGTCTTCCCTCTGCACTGAGGCGCCAGCAGAGACCTGGAGCAGAGGCGGAGTAGAACCGGGGCAGAGCCAGTCCTGTGGCCCTGTGCTGAGGGCTCGGGCTTCCCTGCCTGTCACACCCACATAACCCCCAGCACCTGGCGGGGTCCCCGTGGCTGAGGCTGAGCCTTGCAGAACTAATCAGCAGCTGCTTCAACTTGTGAGTAATTAAACTTCATGTGTTACATTTCAGGCTTATTTCCAAGTCCTTGAAACCGGGGAGGCCCGCAGAGGTGCCAGGCACTCCCACCTGAGCCGGGAGCTGTGGGTGCTGTTTTAGGGTCAGTTCTGGCCCTGGTTAACTTCTAGTGTCAGATTCTCTTACTGTGTCACTTACAGCTTTCCAGGGCACTGCAGGACGTGTGCGGCTTTGATTAACCCAGCTTCAGTTATCATGGGCTGTTCCACGCAGGCTCAGGATAGGATGCTGCTTACAGTGTACTTCGAGCCTGTCTTTGGGAGCTGGAAGCAGGAATGCTGTGCAGATTTACTACAATGATTCTCTCTGGAATTTTATTACCTTTACATTTACTAGGAAGGAAAACAAAGATTTCCACAGACCTGTCCTGGCTGAAAGGTTAATGGAGGGCTGGAACAGGTCACAGCCCACGTGAAAACTTCATGGGGCTTGTCAAGTACCAATCTTCAGGATCCTTACAGGTCATGGTCTTACCCACCCTTGCTTTCAGGGGTGTTCAGCTGCTTCATGAGCAGTGGCTAAAAGGCCATTCCTAGAGCACCTGCCCTGGGGAAGAAACCAGGTTTGTTCTGTGGACTGGATTCAAGATGCAATACACCATCTCCCTAGCTTCCCGCAAGGTAACCCTGCATTTAAGTGCTTTTATTTATATCCTTAACTCCATTTTTAATCCCTCCTGCTAGAAATGTGTTTAAAAAGCTTAGTGCTCTCTCAGCAGCCTCACCTGGGAGAGGCCCTCCGCTGTGTGTGTCTTGTCTGAGTGCAGGTGTGTGACTGCTTGCAGACAGGTTTTGTGCACTCGAGGACTTCCCCATCTGGGAAATTTATGTGGCACTGGGATTGCTATGCTGCTCACTTCTTGGGGTTTTAACCCGGCTGTAGTGTCACAGAGAGTTTAGATCTTCGTGAAGCCTCAAATTTTACTCAGTTTGAAATGGTGTGACCAGGAACAGTGCTGGAGGTGGAGCTGAGGCGTCAAGCAGCTGCATGCCACTATCCCATGGCAGCAGGTTTGGCAAAAGCTGAAGCACAGTGATTATTAATGCCAATTTTTGCTAACATTCCCTCCCTTGTTCGTTTCAGTCCTCAGACCCACGGAGGAAGCATGTGGGTCCATGTTTCTGCAGGTCCCTGAGGACTGAGGGGAGCTCCCCTTCCGGCCCGTAGCGGGGTGTGCTGTGTCAGGTTGGCATGAGCACAGCAGTGCTGGTCCTGCACTGACACGGTTTTTTTCTCGTTTCGTTCTCTCCCTTTAGATTAGACTGTTAATGCTCTCGGTACGGTAATGGCACAGGTAAGAGCAATGCTTCCCACAGGCCCCTCTGCTGCTGCTGTGCTTCATCACTAACAGCGCTCCTTCCCCTCCTCCTCCGGTATTGCTGCCTCTGCTCCGTGTTCAGCTCTACCTCCTGTGCTCCATGTGCACCTCAACGTCCTCTGCTCTGTCTCCTGTGCTCTGCATGCACTTCTGCCTCTTGCGCTCTGTGCACGCCTCCCACGAACTCTACACGGTTCTGCCTCCCACGCTCCGTGTACAGTAATCACATGTATGGCCAAGCCACCCGCGAGCCACATATGGTTATAACCGCGTACGGTAATGGTCCGTGATCCGCGTACGGTTATGGTCCGCGATCCGCGTACGGTAATGAGCCGTGTACGGTTATATCCGCGTACGGTAAAGACCTGCGATCTGCGTACGGTAAAGACCCGCGATCCGCGTACGNACGTACGGTAATGATCCGCGTACGGTTATATCTGTGTACGGTAAAGACCCGCGATCCACGTACGGTAATGATCCGCGTACGGTTATATCTGTGTACGGTAAAGACCCGCGATCCTCGTACAGTAACTCCACCCATACGCAGTAATGCCAACTGCATGCGGTAACACCACCCGTACGCGGTAATTTTTTATTTCTAATTTTTTTTTATTTCTAATTATTTTTTATTTCCATTTGGAGACAAGTGCATTATTTTGACCATCTGCCATTCTGCCTCACTGCAGGAATGTCAAGTACAACACCTCCCTCACAGCCCTTCCCTTCCCCACACTTTTCTCCCCAGCCAATAGCACCACAGGTTTTGTTTTTAATCCAAAGTTGACAGCTCCGCATTTTTCACAGAAAATGCCTTCACAGGCTAAGTCACACTTCCCACCTTTTTAAAATGTGCTATTTCCCCTCAGTCAGTTGTCTCAAAGATCCAATCTGCTATGTATGGGCTGTCTTTGAGATGCAAACGCAGGGCTGCAGGCAGGCTGAGGGCACTGCTGCTGCTGTTCCACTCCTGCTTTGAGTCACTCAAATATCCAGAGCTGCCCGAGCAGGAGGACAGGTTATACCTCACCTTAGAAGGGCAACAGAGAGCCAGGGTGAGTCTTTGTCCTCAGACAGGCACTGAGGGCTAATCCTGCTTCCACACTGATCCGTGGCCATGTCCCCACCTGTCCTGCAAGGGAAGTGCCCTACTCACCTGTGCCCAAGGGACAGCTGAGCCATGGGCTGCCTCAGCTGTGGCCCTGGCTGCGCTTTGGGGCATTTTGTGTGCGTTTGATATTTACCTGGGCTGGGAAAGGTGAAGGGAGGATTGAAGAGCCACAGCCTGGCCAGGCACAGCTGAGAGTGGAGTCAGTCGTTGCACTGGAAGTAGGTCCGTGTTGCAAAACACAACCCTCCCTCAGGAGTTCAGAGGGGGTGCCACCAGTGCCAGCCTTCAGAGTGGGCTCAGAATGTCCTTGTGCTCTCCCTGCTTGGCTGTGAGGCTATTCCTTCCTCCTACCTGTATTAAAAGACTTGTGTTTACACTGCGGGAGAGAATTGCAACATGGTTTAAAAATACTGTTTCCTGAGGGAGCTGATGAAACAGTGCTCCCTGGGGAAATGCCTTGGGACCAGCCCTCAGTAGCAGGGCAGGGTGTGTTCCTCGCAGCAGCTGCACCTGGTTTTGGTCTTTAGTGTCTCATTTAATGACCACGTGCTCACCTGTTGCCCCTCAGCTAGCCTGGGGCAGGCCTGGCCTCTCGGGAATAACCAACAGGTGACTTCACGCAACAACAAAGTGTAACCCCACATACCCACAGCCCCTCAAGACCCTTCCCCAGTGGTGGCCATAAGCCACCAGTAACAAAGGTACCTGCTATGTAGTGGAAGAAACTGTGATTCTGTAGGATTTTTCCAGAGGTTAAGGCACCTTCCAGGGAGAGTTCTGTGCCAGTCCTCACTCTGGGAATCCCAGGAGAAGCTGGGAAAGAGGCGAGGGGAAGGGCTGCGCTGTGCCATGCGGATTTTCCGAGGCACACAGGCTGCTTTGTCCTGACCTGGGTTTTCCTTGCCTGCTGTTTTCCAGGCTGCCTCACCACAAGTGCAAGCGCCGGCCTCAGTGTCACCATCGGCGTGGAGCTGGCGGAGCCGCCCTCGCCCACGCTGCCACGTGCCTCCAGGAGCAGGGTCTGGGGAGGCTCCACCAGCGCCCTCGGCAAGGCGCCCAGCTGAGGCCCTGGAGCACAGAGCTGTGGCCAGGGCAGCCCGAGACACCTGAGCACAGATCAGAACGGGCAGTTCTGGGTGAACACATCTTGAAGGGGCTGGGCAAGGGGTTTGCTCTGTGAAATGGCCTTTCCCCAGTCTGGACAGACATGGCTGGGGCTCGGGTGTCACCTGTGTCACCATCACCACTGCACTGGCACCAAGTGAGCGAGGGCCCCGAGCCCCTGGCTGCAGGTGCCACAGCCAGAGGTCATGAACCAGCACTGAAACCAGTTATTTAATGTACCCTTAGAGTATTGCATTAGTCATTCCAGGCAGCACTTACCTGTGCATTAGGGATTTTTTTCTAAATAGAGGTTTTCCCATGACTAGCCAGGTAGCAAATGTTCCCTCCTGGAGCACAGGTGAATGAGGAAGGAGCTCTCCAGTCGGTGCTGTCCTGCTGCAGGAGTGCTGTGGCCTTCCTGTGGTGTGGGTGATGGCTGTGCACTGGAACTGCTCCCTCTAGAAACAAAAATAAGCACATCCCTCTTAGAAGAGCAAAAGCCACACTTCTGCCATGACCCCTTCCCAGGACCGTGTAAAGAACTGGGCAACCCCCTCTCCTTGTCCCAGCAGGCTGTGACCCGTCTCTAGCCAGAAGACAACACAGCTGAAGGCTTCGGAGGACTCAGGGTGTCCTCCTGGCACCTGCTGTAGGTGAGCAGAGCTCATGTTGGCAGTAGCTGATGTGTTTTGGTCTACGTGTGCTGTAGGTTAATGGGGTGAAAATTTTTATAGTTAAATCCCCGGTATTTTAAAGCAACAGAAATCTGAGATTCAGCAGCCACAGAGCCCTGTCCTGCTGCTGCTTGGTTGCTCATGGCACTTACATGCACACCTCCCAGTGGAATGGGAGTTGCTTTAAGCAAAGGGATTGCATTTTTTGGGAAATGCCCCGTTTGGGCATTTGTTTGAGCCCCCATTTGCTTTTGCACTTACGCTTGGTGTTACGGCCGTCTGTCCGTCTGAGTGCCAGCACCTGGCCACGGGCCACCCTGTGCCTGTGGGACACGTTCCTGCCATGGCCAGTGATGCCAAGGTGGCCCTTGGGCTCTGCCATGTGCTCTGTGCCCAAGGGGCAGCAGCTCAGCCCCAGTGCCCAACAGGAACTCACCTGGTGCAGCTGCAGGAAGGAGCCTCCTTCGCTGAGGGATTGGACGGCTGGTTTGGTTTTCTGCCTCGCAGTTGGATTTTGCTTTCTACTGATTTTCTGCCAGTGAAGGAAACTAGAAAATAAAACATGTATTTTAATTTATTTTACTTTCAGGGCCGGACAGGCAAGGCTGTCTGGCCCTTACTTATCCGATAGCTGGTCTGAAACAATTTCAAAGGCATCCTTCTGAGTAAGGAGCCCTTTCTCCTTAGAGCAATATGTATCTCTAATTCAGGGGAAGAATTAAAACACTGATGAAAATCGTGTTTTCCTGATGTCAAAAAACTATTAATTTGTGTAAACTCTGCTGTGGTTTTGCACCCGGATGACAAAGCCACTCTTGTTACCCCTCACCAAATTAATAAATCTTTGCTCACAATAAAATTTCTGCCCAGAGCAATAGAAGGCGGTACCTGTGTGGTGTGTGCAGCGGCGGGCGGGAGGTGCCGGGGCTGGAACTCTGGTGACGCCGGTGGTGCTGCCTGGGCCGGGCTGCCGTGGGTGTGCAGGGCTGGCTCGCAGGGGACACGCGGGTTCCGTCCCTCTCTGCTGGGGCCGCGGCTGCAGGAACGGCCGCCGTGTGCAGAGCTGGCAGCGGCCTTCCCAGACTGGAGCGCTCTCGAGGAGGTCACACCACGCTGTGACTGAAGTGGGGGCACCCGTGGTCGCGCCCCGTGGGCCCCGCATGGCAGCAGTGCCCTTTGCCACCCTCGCAGGGTGGCACCTCCTGCCAGCCGGGCCTTGCCCAAGGCACCAAGCACAGTGACAGACCCTTGGGGCCTCCAGAAGCCACTGTCCATAACCGGCTTCCCTGCAATGCCTCCTCATGGCCCAACCATCCACATCAGCATTAAAAACGAGAAGTTTCGAATGGTGATTTTCTGCTCTAGAGACATCCCTTAAGCAAATGCAGGGGGCTGCACTCAGCCGTGACAATATCTGAAAAGACACCTGGAAAACTGCCTTCCTTTGCTGAAGAGCCACAGCGAAGTCCGCTCCTAAATGGCTTTCAGGTGCTCTACCCAGAACTGAGTTAACCCAGGTGGCTCCAGATAAAGCTCCCTTTGCAGAAATAACTGTGCACACACTAATGAGCGTTGGGCACCCAGCTTCCACCCAGCTTTCCAGGGAGGCTCCCTGCCCCACGCCCAGGACCAGCACCTTGGTGTGGAGCTGGAGAGCAGGGGGGCGACTGCTCTGCAGACCGGGGTCACTGCTCAGGGGCTGCACTGGCAGCGCTCTGGGCCGGGCGGTGCCCCTGACCGGGGCTGGCACAGCCGTGTGTCCCCGCTGCCCCGGCAGCAGGCGGGCGCAGGGCACGCGGCTCCCGCGCAGCTCGGTGCCTGGCACGGCCTGGTGCTGGCACCCTTGGGGGCAGGGGGCACCGGGGCCCCGCCAGGCCGGGCACAGCTCTGGCCAAGGCGCTGCGGCGGCGCTGGTGAAGCCAGCCCGGCACGGGGCAGGAACACGGGCCCAAGGCACCCCTACCCCTCCAGCTGCAGGAGCAGGCACAAAAACGGCATTAACAATCATTTACTAAATTAAATAATATATAGACTAGGTTACACTTACCGTGGAGTCCCACAATGAATTGTGTTGGAAAGGAACTTAAAGATCATCTCGTTCCATGCTTGCCATGGGCAGGACACCTTCCACTATCCCAGGTTGCTCCAAGCCTTGTCCAACCTGGCCTTGGACGCTTCCAGTAGTGGAGCAGCCACAGCTTCTCTGGGCAACCTGTGCCAGGGCCTCACCACCCTCACAGCCAAGAATTTCCTCCCAATATCCCCTCTAATTATACCTTCCTTCAGCTTTAGAAGGATGCCTAACATTTTTTACAAACATTTGTATAGTTATTATCTTATTCCTACACCTATTAATATGCTCTCTATAACTATACAAAATACATTAGGTAATGCATCTTATGTTCTATATGTTAATTGCTACAGTATTTCAAGTTATATACCTAACATTTGATATTATGCATGTCTATATGTTTATATTATCTAGAATATATATTATAGGTATTAAATTTACACAGATACAATGTGTATCTATTATTACATTAAGGATAATATATACAATCTGTGATCTATAATCTATGTATAATACAAGGTATATAATGTGATATGCATTATATATTATACAATGTGTTATATCACATATATGCACTATATGTTTTATCTTCTTAATACCTGGTTTTGATTATTAAATATTGAATATAAAGATAATAATTTTATCCAAAAATGGATTATAGATTACATAAATACAACATACTACCTTTACATTATACGTGTATATCTACATATGCACACATCCCTGGTATATATTTTAGCTATATGTACATATAATTACATAAACAATAACATTACTTTACAAACTGTAATACTGTGTGCGTAAATATGCAGTATACTTTTATTTAAAATGTATATAAAAGATTATATAAATCCTATCAGCAACATATGAATTCTGTGTAACATTAAATAATAAAAATGTAATATCAGGCACATATATAATGTGCCTGTGGAATATTCAGTGCACCATATACATACAATAACAGCATTTTAGACCATGGGCGATGTGTACGTATAGTGCATATGCCACTCTATGTGCACCTACACTCTGTCCTCCACAGCAAACAAATCCTGGCTGTGGAGCTGACAAAACCTCCTGTCAGACAGCAGCGTTTCATTACATCAACATTTGTGATGTGTCAGTAGTTAGGTGTAACGCGTACATGGTGTTGTGTGCTGCAGATAATGCATTGAATATGCACTGTCTAGTTGGCAATATAGAACAGACATAGACTAGTATACATTGTATAATATAATATGCACTGATACAATACATGCAATATATTATACACTACATATTCTGAGGCCCACTTATATAAATAATCTATATAGAATATACTGCTATAAAAGGAATATATTTTTCATATTTATTTTATCATGGAATCCTAGAATAGTTTGGATTGGAAGGTAGCAATAAAGCTCATTCCAGCCCCTGCCATGGGCAGAGACACCTTCCACTATCCCAGGTTGCTCCAAGCCCCATCCAACCTGGCCTTGGGCACTGCCAGGGATGGGGAAAATGCAAAATATAATTTATTGTATGCAATAAATTCTGATTTCTTCTCTGTGTGTGTAACTAAACCAAAACCTCCCCGCTCAGACACCCCCAATTGTACAACATTTTCCTCACATTTGTCACTGAACTGGTGTTGCACTACAGGCAATTTCCCTCTAAAAAACTGTGAAACGAGCCAATAAAAACACCGTGGTCCCACAGCCTGAGAAGGCAGAACCTGTTCCAGCCTGCGGCTGAGCCGTGCTCCTGTCCCCCGGCCCAGCGCTGGCTGCAGCACAGGCAGAGCCCTGCTCTGGTGAAGCCCTCGCTGTCCCTCACCCTCCCCGTGCCCCGAGAAGGCTGGCAAGCCTCAGCAGAGCGGCGCAGCACGAGAGCCGGGCGGGAACAGGCTGGGCTGTGCATGCCCTCGCCTTCACAGCTGCCAGGGGGCTTTATTAGAGCTTACAAAGAGAGATTCTTTCCTAAGAAGAGCAGGTGGTTTAACTGGACCTGGCTGCTGCAAATAATGTCCCAGTTACCGTGTCGGGAAGATGCAGTCCTAGGAGGGTCCCTGTGCCGGTGTAGGGCTCCCGCTGCCGCTGCCGTGCCCGGCTCTGCCCGCCTTCGGTCCCTGCCTGCCTGCTGAGGAGAAAACAGCACGGTCAGAGCAGCGCCAGGAGCAGCCCAGCACTCGGATCCAGTGGCACAGGTAAGAACCAAGCCTGGCAGCGTCCGGTCTGGAGCTGGTACCACAGCACAGCCCGTGCTTGCCATCTCCCATCTCAAAGGTTAATTAATCTTTGTGCGTCAAATGCTGCCAGAGGCACACCTTTGTTATGTGGACTGTAAACTACACTTTATTAAAACCGTTTAAAGCCCTGATGAGGCTTCTTACCTGCGTGGAAGGATTTGAGGTGTTTGAATGCCATGTGCCTGCACACCCAGATCCTTCACCAAGGGGAGCTGCCGGGGTGCTTCAGGGAACTGCTGTCCCACCCAGCCCGAAACACTCACCACTCCTGACCTGGGAGCAATGGGGCAGGAGGTGTGTTGCCACCAGCACGCCACAGCACCCCGTGGCACCCTGCAGGCACGGCATGCCCCACAGAAACACCTGGGACTCCAGGAGCCACCTCCCAGCTCATCAACAGCCATGCCTCTTTTTAAACAGGCTTGTGTGAGGAAGAGGTCTGAAATGCAAGGCAAAAGCCCATCCTTGTCCTGTTTCCAGGCTTGCCCCAATCCCACGGATACCTTGCAACTGCCCACCCCAGAAACAGACCGGGAGGTGCTGGGCAGAGCCCCCCAAAACCTTGAGCTGTGACCAGCTGTGTTTCACAGTGAGCCCGTCCAGCAAGGCAGCTGACAGATGCCTTACTGCACTGATGGCTGAGAGGGACCGTGGTTTGTACCAAAACTGTCCCCAAAACTGGGGACAAGTAGCCTCCAGAGTCTTCCCCTGAAGGCCAGCTCCCTACCAGCTCTGAGCCCATGGGGCAGGGATGGTGTCCATGCCACATTTCTCAGGACCCCACAGGTTCATCTGTCCAATCTCCCCAGCTCCTTTCCCTGTGCTCACACTCGGTCGCAGGCCACACGTTCGGCTCTCCGTGTGCTCGGAGAGGAGGAAGGCTGCGGCACAGCAGGCAAACCCCTCTGCCCATGTGCGGAGCGTGAGCAACCTCTGCGCCAGCTGCCTGCACCGCGTCACGTTTGGGGCAGGATCAGTGTTTTCCACGGTGCCCAAACCTGTTCCTGCTGGATGCACCAAGAGCCACCAGCAGCTGATCTGTTAGCTGACAGCAGGAGGCTTTGTTTGCGCAGCGCTGGCCGGCCGTGCTGCCGGGTGGCCAGGACGTGGCACCCACCAGGCAACACCTGCACTCCCGGGGGCTGCTCCTGAGAGCGCTCCGGGTTCAGCCACCGAGCTACACGTGGGCTCGGGTCCTCACAGACACAGAGCACGAGGCAAAACCCAGCAGAGGCCCAGTGCTGGGGGCCTGGGCAGTGGGACGGTGCAAAGGAGGAATTGGTGAGGGGCAGGGACAGATCCATCCCCAAATTACCGTCCAAAGGAGGCTGGGGCGAGCGGGAGGCTTTGTGACCTGTCATGGTGATGCAATGCCCTTCACTCCAGGTGGCAAGAGACACGAAACCGTGATGCCAGTGGCTCCAGTAAAACCCCTCGGGCAGTCAGGGCTCACCCTCACAAGGACCCAGCAGTGCAGATGAGGGAAGAAAGGCTGCAGACACAAAAGCCCAGCAGCTCTGCCCAGGCTGCTGCAGCCCAGTGATGCCAAAAGCAAATTACGCCCCTTTTACAGGATGTTTGTGAACAGAGCCATTTCCAGTGTGCTCCACTGTCTCCTCTCCTTACTCCTCCCCAGCAGTGGAAACAGGAGTTTCCACTCATCACCCCTTTCGCTGAGCAGGAGATACAGTGCGTCGGTGCTGATGGTTACTCAGAAAGTTCTAAAAACCTGGGGAATTCTGGCCCCCAAAAGTTTTAACTGATTCTTACAAGGACAGACATGGATTTACTTGACTATCAGGAAATGGACAGCAGTATGAAGCTGCTGTTTTGTGGCCCATTGGCACCGCAGGCTTTGAGCACAGATTTCAGCAGGGACACTGCTGTGACAGTGTGGATGGAGCCTTTAGGCTTCTCTGGAGGATGTGCCGGGCATCGTTCTGGAAATGGTGTCCAGTGGCCCGAGAGGGCAGCCGTGTGTGTTGGCAAAGTCCCCCTGGGGAGCAGAGAGCCCGCTCCACGGACAGCTGCGACACAGTCTGCGACAGTCCGGGATCTGGGGCTTTCCAAGGCCAGGGAAGCCAGGAAAAGCAAAACTGCAGCTCTTGCCAGGCAGGCTTTGCTGCCTGTGTCTCTCGGGCTGTGCTCTTTTCCAGTGTATTGATTTACAGCTAAAACCACAGCTCTGCCTAGGCCTGAAATCAGCCCTGGCATAACCAAGTTGGTTTCCTAGGAATCAAGACAGCAGGAGCGCACCCATACGTTGGAACTGTTCAGCCTGACTGAAAAAGAAAAAAAAAAAACAACCCCAAAAACGAAACAAATTTTTCTCTAGAAAGATGTTCTTTCTCTACAAGTTTTGCTGTATCAAAAAATACTCAGCCAGTTCCTGGGCAACTTTCCTCCAGGAAGCTCCACCACCTGCCTTTCCCACAGTGAGTCAGGGTTAGGGTTAGGAGCCTTTAGGTGAGAGAAAATGGCAGGAACAGGCTGGAAACCTTTTCCAGGGAGCCAAAGCCTCAAAGGCATTGCTAAGCCCATGACGGAGCAGCCCTACACCCACACCAAGCCCTGGCAGCCCCTTGGCCCCTCATACACCAGTTTGGGAGCAGGGATTTGCTCTTGGGGCTGCCAAGCAGGTTTGCATGCTGTGGAGTTGGCTCCGTACCTGCTCCTGCTGGCAAAGGGGGAGATCGTACAGGTGCATGCAACACCTGTCTGTGAGAGGGGTTTCACAAACCCAGCACGCACCTTCCCCACTTGCACAGACTTTACAACAGTTCTGACCAAACGCATGAGATTCCCATATACAAACAAAAGCCCTGCAGATGGTGATAGATCTCTCTGCATATGTATGTATGCATCTATATAAAGAGTTATTGAAGGATGCTGCAGAAATCCCACTGCAGGGCGCAAGGACCAGGCAGGAGCAGGCTCCAGCCCTGCCAGGAAGCAGACAAATGCCTGGCCTGCCTTGTGCCAGGCTCCACAGCCCATGGTCAAAGCAGGATGCCGCTGCTCTGCCGAGCCCCGAGCCCCACGCCTCAGCGCCGAGTACACGCGACAGCCACCCGGCAAACAGCACAGCCCCCTAGGCAGGGCTTTCTACAAATTCTCTGCTCACAGGCGCTGCCTCTCCTCAAGCTTTCCCTGCAACACCTTCCAAGGAAGGTCCTTGGCAGCTCTGCCCAGCAGCAGAGCCCAGGGCAGGCTGTGCCTGGTGCCAGCTGCAGCAGGGGCAGGGCTGGGGCTCCAGCCCACGGCCAGGGGTCCCCTTTGCTCAGGGGGCAGCCTTCCCCAGACCAGCCATGCCGCACCCTGCTCTTCTCCTCCCTTTAATTCCTTTTTAATTAATCTCATCAAATGGCACAGAGCAGGCTGGTGCCTATGGAGGCACCCTGCCAGCTGCAGTGCAGAGCCGGGTGCCAGTCCCCCCAAGCCCCCAGGGCCAGCCCGGCAGGGAGAAGCAGGAGGGGTGGGGGCATGCTTGAATTTGAAAATATTTTATTTGAATAGTAAATAATTATACAGTTGAAACAGTTCTATCGAAGCACTCTATAAATAGCTAACAGTTAAGAAAATAATGTGTGTAGAAAAAGAGATTGCATCTAAAAGTAAGAGCTGTTGGTTGCACGGGATAAAATGGTTAAGATCATGTGTTATTCTAGGTATAAAAGTTAAAACCTTTTCAGCAGATCCCTTTAGAAAAAAAGATCTTCTAAAACGCACAGTGAAATGGCAGGCAAGGAGACAAAAAAGCGCATTAGAATATCCGCAATCAAATAATATCAATCTTCATAATTAATATAAATAAATAACGAATAAATAACATAATTACTCAAACCAACATATACAGATAGACAACTCATGAGCTACCTTAGTAAGGGCAAAACGAACAGAAACAGAAAGTTGGCATGTCACAGTTAAGGCAGTTTCTACAGCATTTTCTGGAGACCATCAACAGCAGAGTCAAGGCATTTGTGGCTACACTAAAGGAAACGCTCGTTTCTCCCGAGCGGTTTGATCTGTTCACATCGATAAAAACCAGAGCGAAGGAACAAAATTTTT
>VYXC01005741.1:107142-160821 GCA_013397175.1 Platysteira castanea
TCACTGCCGGGGGTACACACCGAGACCCACATCACTGCCGGGGGTACACACTGAGACCCCCCCCCATCACTGCCGGGGGTGCACACCGAGACCCCCATCACTGCCGGGGGTACACACCGAGACCCCCCGTCACTGCCGGGGGTACACACCAAGACCCCCCTCACTACCGGGGCTGCACACCAAGACCCCCCTCACTGCCGGAGCTGCACACCGAGACCCGCAGCACTGCCAGGGCTGCGCACCGAGACCCGCGGCACTGCCAGGGCTGCGCACCGAGCCCCCCGTTCGCGCTCCGTGTCTCTCACCTGCAGCCGGCGGCAGTCTGTAGAAGTCAGTCGGGGCGTACATGGGCAGGTGGGCGCGGTGGCGGCGCAGGTAGCGCAGGACGGGCTCCCGAAGCGACGGCGGGCCGGGTTTCTGCTCAGGGCACTGCTCGGCGACAGGGGGCTGCCCGGGCACCTGCAGGACAGAGCTGTCAGACAGACGAAAGGGACTCGGGCACGCTACGGAGCGTGGCAGCGGGGTCCAAAAACGGCCTGAAAACGTGTCGGGGCTGGGACACGGGGGGCACTGGGGCACGGAGTGGGGCTCACACTGGTGGCACCGAGTGCAGCCTGGGGCCGGTGGTGCTCGACTGTTTGTTCACCTCTCCCTCACTAATGACCGGCCACAGGTGCAAGGGTTGTGTGCAACAAACCCGTGTGGAACCCCTGGCTGTCCCAGCACGGCCTGTCAGAGGGGTTTCGCCAGAGGAATTCCTCACGTTTCCCCCCCGCCACAAGCCCTGTATTTACTGTGGCTTTTAACCGAGTCTCGGCACGGCCCAGCTGCAGCCGGAGCACCAGGCCATTATTCCTGACGGACGACAAGTGCTGTTCCGGAAGGTCTGGCACGGCACGTGTGCCCCCGGCGTGCGGCAGCATCCAGCAGCTGATGGAGGTGCAGACCCCAGCCCTGCCATCTGCATGTTTGCATCGCCGGAGCTGCGCACGCCGGCACAAACACACGGCTGTGATCCCCCAGGGGTAAACACGCCCCGCGCCAGCGGCCCCGCCGCAGCCCGCGCTGCCAGAGCAGCCTCGGGTGACAATTTCAGCACAGGCTAAACGCACGGCCCCTGTCCCCAGAACATAACTGGCTTTTCTATGCAGTTATTGCTTCCGTTAACAAACATTTCTGTAAATACTGCCCCTATTGCGTGACACCGATTTCCACTTTCTCTGGAAACTAACCAGAAATATCTGACTTCAGTGCACTTACGCCCACAGTTCTTAAACATCTCTTTCCCTCATTTTTACACTTCACTCGTCATTTTTGTGCATGCTGAAATGAGCTAGAATATGAGCAACAGGAGGCAAAGACAGTAGGTCTCTTACTTCCTATAGAAATACAACCAGTGCTGAGGCATTTAAGAGATACTCCATGAGCACATGGTACCTACTCTGTATCTGGCAATCTGCCCAGAAGGAACACCCGATGAAAACATAAATGGTGATATTTAGTAAATATAGTTAAAATCACTTTTACTAAATATAGTTAAAATCATTGTGAAAAAAAAAAGAAGTCCAAAATACTAAATTTTCATTCAGATGCAGATACCATCACCTATGCCCATAGGAACAATCCTGACTCACAGAGCTGCTTCCAGTCCATGCAGGGAGACTCTCTGTGTCAGAACTGCTGCCACAAAGACCGGGTGAGGGAAGCGAGTCCTTCATTTGCAGGGCACTAATTCCCCTCTCTCTGAAGTTGTTCACACTTACAGCATGAGAAATATGTTTGAATGGTGGCAAGAAAAACACTTCACATCAGGGCCCCCATTCTGCACAGAACCTAATTTTGTACTCTTTTATAGATGTCTTCCAAGAGAACCCAAATTAAACCACACCAAGGCGCTTTCTGGGTCAGGACAACAGGAGGCAAATTGCTCTGAGTGCTTCGGGGAGGAGGCAGGGCTGAGCGCCTGTGGCTGCAGCTGGGATGCGGCAGCGCTGGGTCCTGGAGACGGGTGGGCCATGGGCTCCACAACCTCCCTTCCTCCTGCCACCCTGCCTCCATTTACACTCAGTTCTGCTTGTGTTCTGCACAGTTAGAAACTCTGTGAGCACATGTTTAAAACGCAGTGCCATCGTCTGGAACCACATGGGGTTAAACAAAGGCAAAAGCAGTGTGAGCAGGGGCAGGGTGAGCTGGTCCCGGGTAGTGAGTTGGAAGCACTGAGATCAGACCACAAATTCTGTTTGGGATCAGCCAGAAGTTCTTCAGGGAGTGGGGGAGGCAGCTCTGGGAGCTGCTGGACACCTGCTGTTATTAGTTCTCCCTGTGGAGCACAGTGACTTTGGATTTTGGGCAGGCAGTTCAGGCTGCTGAGGCTTTATGCCTCTGTCTATGGTGCTAAGGCCAAAGCTGTAAACAGCATTAGCAAACATTTCAATTTCACCCTTATTCAGGAAATCCACTTATCACTGAAAAAGCCAGTTGCTTTCACCCTTTGGACTACAAAAGCCATTCCCTGTGGGTAGGTGTTGAAAAACCCGTGGGCTCAGCTGAGACAGGCGTAGGATGGCCTGCAGCGTGTTGCTGTTAGGAAACACTGCTAGACACAAGGGGATACGTGGACAAGCCTGGCTCCAGATTCCACTGGGTACTTGTACTAAATTGCAGCTATAATGCAAAAATGCAGTGAAGGGAAACAAAGCAAGTTCAAGTTCTACTGGCAGATTTGAGAGTAAGCCCAAACAAGAAAACTGAACAACGTGCTGTACACGGTGACCCCTCCCGTGAGGTACACAGTCTGCTCAGGCTTCCCCGAAGAGAGGTAAACAGAAACATAAAGCTCCAGGATAAAGATGGGAGAAGAAACCAAAGTGAACAACACTAACAAATTACCTAAATAATAAAATGCACTCTCCAGTCGTTTTTCTTACCTGTTCCGACATCAGGGTTTGGCGCAGTTCCTTCTGCAGATCAATAAACCGATCGTGATAGATGGCCATGGACCAAGGCTCCCTGAAGTAGCTGTGTAAAAAAGAAGAAATTTAGTTATCTTGTGAACCTCTCGTTAACCACTAATAAAGTATTTACCTGCTTTTTTGCCTTTATAAATTACAGTTCTGGACCCATCATGATCGTTTGTTCATAAAATGCCTCCTTGTAACAGCATGGTCAATCAATTCTTTTAATGGATGTTCCTGATGTACAGCCAGCTTCAGTAATTACATTTAAAGTGGCTTAATTCAGAGCTGTGGCAAGACCCGGTGAAGAATCCTGATTTTATCAGAATTTAAAAGCCTGAAGACCTGTAAAGAACGGCGTCTCCATTATCTGTCCTCATTTGAGAAAAGCAGATTGCAGGATTAACTGAACTGCTGCATAAACAAATTAAATTTGTGTAGACAATGACACAAATGTTGTTCATCATTAAGGTTTCTAGATTAATAAAAGCCAGAAAAACAGGCCACCACGCTGCTGCAATATGTTCTTTGCAATAGTGTGATGAAGCTAAATTGAACCGATTCTTGGAGGAAGCTCTTGTAACTTTTTCTTTCAGTGACAGCATTCACAACAGCATTCTTCCATGAAAAAGGAGGAAAAGGATGGAGAGGACATGGCTCCCTGTAGAACCTCACGGCTGTAAATATCACCAGAGGCAGCCAGATTACAAAGCTGTGATTTACTTCTCTTTATAACGAAAGATAATTTTTACAGGGGTGTAATTCTTGTTAATGCTCGCTGCGGTCAGGAGGTGCCCCATGCTCAGCCTCATCATGACCGAGCAGGTGTCAGCAGGGTCACCCAGGCAGCTGGCAGAGGGGGGCATTTGCGGGGTTGCCACCACCACTCGCGCTTTGGGATTGGCAGCAGGACCCTGGCACTGCTCTCCGGAGCACGTGAACCTTCTTGCCCGGTTCAGCTGGGTGGCCTGTAAGTGGATGCCTGCGTAAGGCAGCGTGAACGCGCTCACAAGTGTGGTAATTCTGGGCTACCTGTCTACAGAGAACTAACGTGCAGTTTCCTCTCTGCAGATTTTACACTGTCCATGTCCAAGGGCAGGATTTCCCCCTCCGGCTCTGAATGACACCTCAGCTCTCCCCCACACCTACCGAAATGCTCTGTGCACCTGGCACAGCTTGGCTGGATGTCCGTGTGCTTGGCCCCTCTGCGTGCCAGGCTGGCTGGGGCTGCCTCTCGGAATCTGCATGGCCTCCAGCACAGCAGGGCTCGCTCCCACAGACGTTTCCACAGTATAAATATTCATGGACACTATTCCAAACACCACATCCTTGCTCCTTGCTATGGCAAGTGCTGCCCAGCCCAGGAGTTACCAGGATTGATACTTGCCTGCTCATTTGGATATGCAGGTTAGAAAGGATGAGCTCAGTTTTAAGAATCCTTATTTCAGTAACTGCACACCTCAAATGTGTGCAGAGAGCTGGAGAAAAACTGTATCCCAGAATATTTAAAATCCCTTCAATTTCAGAAGAAAAATCCCACCCACAAACCTTCAACTCACTGTTGATTTTAAATAGCAAAGAGAGAAAGGGAGGTGTTATACAAGAATACATTAAGGTAATTACAGACACTGTTTTTACAGATATGCCGTGGCAAAAGCCATGTTCCACTGGCCAAATGTTTTGTCTTTAAGCTGGCGTCTTAATTTTGACTGTAACCCTGAGCAGATGATTTCCTCTCTTGGCTGAGGCGCACCTTCCAACTGCCTTATCTCAGTTGACAGGTTCAACCTGCCTCACTGAGGTGTTGCATTAAATGCTGTTTATAATGTTTCAGGGGTGCCAGCTCCATCTATAACCACAATTTTAACTCTTCCTGTCAGTATCCACAGATTTAGAGCTCAAAACCTGAAATGTTTTGAAGCTCAAATCCAGTTTGGAATCTTTAGTGCAAATAAAATGCCCATTTTTGGGGAGCAGAGAATGCCTTGTCCATATTTTCTAGATAGGCCGCCAGAAGGAGCTCCCAGTAACCAACATTTACTCCCAGACTTCCTTCATTTCCCTTCACCCGAAGAACATCAAGGGCCATTTGGAGGTTCACCTCACACAAACAATTCACTTTCTTTGCCAGCTCTGTGCTTCCATCTATTTATCTTTCCAGTTCAAATCACCTTTCTCAGGGGGCACACGGTGTTTTTGACAGAGCAGCTCTACATATGGCTGCTAAAGGGAAGCTTAATAATGACAAACCCCATTTGAAACCAACAAGTTGACTTTCTGAGGCTTATTCTGAATTTTATTACCACTTCAGCAGCAGTCCCTCAGGGCAAACCGTGGAAGGCTTCAAAGTATAAAGCTCTTCAGTGTACGAGATGGAGCTGGCAGGCTCCCAACAGGGGCTCAGCGGCTCCTCCGCTATCACGAGAACGGCATCTGCCACATGTGTCTGCACCGTTTAGTCTCTCATAACCTGCCCGAGTGATCAGGCTAAACACGCACAAGATGACAGCATTTGCCAGGAGCGTAACGGGGGCACAAACTTGGTCACTTGCTAGCGGGGATCCCTGCTGGAAGCCTTTGTGCATGGGCAGCGATCGCAGGAGGGCGTTTGTGACGGGTGGGATGGGATGGGCTCCTGCAGAAGACAACGAGCATCATCCTTTTCGTTGCTAAGGAGCTGGTCTCACCTTTCATTGACAAACAACATTTCAAGTCTGTTCTGCCTCATTTGTGAGGTGTAGCCTACATTAGATGAGAGGCGAGGAAGGAAATATTTAGTGGTGTCCTGCGCCAAAGGCACGGAATCCTTCCCTTTGCAAGAGGTATAAATAAAATGGCCAGAGCTGGGCTCTGCTAGCAAGCAAAAGTGGAGTGTGCACGTGGCTGTCCATCCGAGAGCTGCCCAGAGTTACTCTCCGTTTCACTTGCAGGCACACACCACGGTTGGAGAAGAAGCCTCTGCCCTGTGGGAGATGGTTCTATGTCCCGGCAGTGAGGACCCAGCACTGACCTGCCATCTGAGTCAGGTCTGGTGGCACAGTGTCTAGCACGGGCAGCAAGGTGTAAAGCCAGAAAATCTTAAAAACGGAATGAAAAACCGTCAGAATAACACCCCAAGGACAAAACAAAAAGCAAGTTACAAGCTTAAAAAAAAGAGATGAGTAATTTCAGCTCTGTGGTACATCCCCTACCTGCCAAATCCCTCGTGCTCTGGCCCAGGGTCCAGTGCCAGGGATCAGTCCTGACCCCTGAGCTGCTCCGGTGCCATCTTGCTGCAAGGAGGCTGGGATGAGGAGGGGATTTTCCACTGCTCAAAGGGCAGGTGGCACCTCGTGACGGTGCCTTTGAAAAATCCCTCTGCAGACTGGCGTGCCAGTGACTACAGGTGTGGAGGATGATGTGGCTGTGGCTGTTCTTATGCTACTCAGAACTCGCACGGGAACAACAAACCCAAACTCCACTCCTGGCATCCCTCCTAGCCCTGTTCTCCCACCAACACACGTACACGCCAGGGAAGTTCAGAAACCCTGACAGCCTGTGATGGGGGTTGAATCTGCAGCTCTCAATAAACATCTCTCAGCAATCCTGAACACAGATCTCTTGAAATCCCGTCTGTTTCTTCCCAAAGCCATCCACGAGTCACCAGTGCCCTGCCCTCCATGCCATTAAGCCCGGTGGCCCTCTGGTGATGGCTGTGCCCTCAGCAGCAGCACTGTGAGCACACAGAGCAGCACCATGGCTCTTAGTACACAATACAAGCAGAGTCATTGATCAACTTCATGTCTTGGTCATCTGTAAGGAGTGGAGAGTCTCCTTTCCTCTCTGTAGCCTCCCGAGCTTTGTACAGCATGGGGAATTTTCAAGATAGATGTTCACTTCCCTAGGCTGAAATTTCTTTTCTAAAAAGAAATGTAATGCTTGAAATGCAAAATTCTCCAGGCTGTATCAGCTCCATCTGGAAGATACTCTGTCCCTTCTCAACTCCTCAGACCTCAGGACATACAGAGTCATTCCCTGGCACGTGTGGAAGCTGAGTGTGTCCGTGGTGCCTTGGCACGTGATGGCCGAAGCCCCCCAGTGCTGGGGAGCTTCTGCTGAGAGCCCAGTCAGGCAGAGAAAGGCTGCTGCTCACAAATCCCAGCAATCACCCCAGCAGAACAAGCACAGAGGAGACTGAAGCCCTTCAGCTGACACGGGCTCAAGTGGAACACAATTATGCCAGGAGTGCCTACACAGAGCAGGGACTTCCACTTCTCAGGAGTGGGGAGAGTAAAGTATTGTGGAGGGAGGGGATGCAATGCAATTCTCATTTTCAGGCCATCCTGACAATACTTCCCAACCACAGCTTGCAGATGAACAAACGTCTTTTCTCCAACACAAGCACACAAGATGGAACATCCCATCTTGCCAGGAAAATTCAAAATGTGTTGTTTTGAGAACCATATATGCATGTCTTTAAGACTCTTAGTTACAAAGATATGGTAATACCAGCAAAAACTACAAAATATTTCCTGATCTACCTTGGATAGCTGGACCAGGAAATATAGTGTGTTAATTTAAAGACAATATAAATAAACCACTGAGCATTTCCTGCATTCATCTGACCAATAATTTCAAAAGACAGCTTGTTTACATAGGTAAAAAGCATGAGCAATTTGTGTAAAATCCCCCAGAGCACCACCTGAGAGCATTGTTCTTCTGCACAAAGGACAGAACATATTCCCTGGCCTGCAGTTTCTCAACATTCACCTACAACAGCTGAACAGTCAAGCAACTGCGAACCAACAGCCTGCCTGTGACAAGAGGGGTCTTTACTTCCTTGCTCTGCAGTTCTGCTCCCTGAACATCTGCTTGTCCAGGCGTTAGAGTATCTCCTGTTACATGCAGTGATCCAGGACTCTGTTACTGCTCTGACCCAGTAATTAGTGAAATCAGCCGCCTTATGGACAACAAATCTGTGAGTGAATCCATGACCAGATTCACAAAGTAACAGCAGCGCTCACAAATTCACAAGCTGACATTTCTTTTGTCCCTTCTGAGAAGGAAATCCCAGAGAGGAAGCCTGTTCTTTTTTTACCTCTTCTCACAGAACCTGCAATGTCTTGTCTTTGCAAGATGACTGGTTTAAAACCCATGGTTTACAATCGCCTCCTAAACATAGCTGCAAGACAAACCAGAGCACAGGACAACTGCTCTTACAATCCTTGTTCTGGAGAAGTGGCCAGTGAATCCAGAGCTCGCTGAGGGCGATACTGCTCCCCCCGGCCCAGAGCCGCCCCCCCCGGGGCTGCTGCAGGGACCTGCTGACGTCAGGGGTGACACTGCACCGCTCGCCAGCATCCTCCCTTCGCAAACGCCGCTGATCCATCACCGCTGATAAATCAGCTCTGTGCGCTGCAGTTTTAATATCCTGGAAATGGTACAGCGCTGTACCCAGAGGCACCTTCAGAAAGCAGATCCTGGTACTGAGATAATGCAGCCCTTTCCTGTTCTCCTAAGTGCCCTCAGGAGAGACTCTCTGTTTTTTCAGCACTGGCATTTGGGGAAGTTTAGATGCCTTAGTAGATCACAGCAGTTACAGTGTACTGACTCTCACTGAACTGCTCTCTAAACTTTCTAAACTCTGCTCTGCAAAGCTGACACAGAAGCTTTACTGCTGTCTGTACTCTCTCTATGACCATTTTGTGGCTGACCCTGAAATCAGACTTAACCGCATTTTTTCCCGTAGTACTATTTCACACATAATCTATAATGGAAAATAATTTAAAGGAAATTAAACCTGAGGCACAAAATCATCAAACAGGCTGTGTGCAGGGGTATGATTGCTCTTCTGCAACTGTTTATGGATTCAGAGTTCAATCATTCATAATGGTTTGCATAATTACTAATATGAATCAGCAAGGTTCGGCTACAAATTATTGTGGAAGGGTTGAGCCGACGAGCTTTTACTTACTAATTTGAACGTGGGGTTTCTTAGTAACGTGGCTCTTCGTCGGCAAGTTAGCTGCTCCTTTAAAACGACATTAATATCTAGAAATCGCCAGCCATTTGTATCGATTTGCTCTGTAAGTGCAGCTGTACCAGTGCACCGCGGGGTTAGCGGCTAATTCCGGCAGCGAAAAAGCCGTGAGTGCTTTGATATCCCTTCAACGCGTCCCTCTTTCCTTACCCTGTCTCTCTCTTCATGAAAAGCACACACATTTCCCTCTAATTAGGCTGCAGAACGTACAGAGCAGCACTAGTCCCTCTCAAGTCATGCTCGCTACCTGCTACAGTTCCTTTCTGGTCTTTTTTAACCCTGCAGAAAAACATCTCACCATCTGCCCGACGAACAAAAGCCTAAGGTGGAATCCTGTAAATGTAATCCCAGTGTGCTCATGGTGTGGGATCCAGCAGATTCCAGCCAGCAGCAGGGCATTCTAGCGTTCCTCTTAACAAACAACCACTCTCCATTTCAGAAAGCCTGGGTTAAATCCAGCTTTTCTATGTAGCATGCACTTCATGTTTAAATAATCACTGATTATCCAGCCTGTAAGTAATGAAGTTCTCTCTACCTTTTAACAATAATGCTGAAAATATCGAATGTTCTTCTTTTCCTTAATGCATTTGTTATACTGTGAGGTTTATTAGTGTTGAGTCAATAAACAGTCCAGTGTGGTGTTTCTGCTCAACAGTCTCACTGAACGACACTGCTTAACAGAGCACCTTCAGCCTCATGTTAACAGCACCAGGATGTGGGAACTGAACTTCAGGGAAAAACCTAAATGGTTACTCCAAAGTAAGGAAATGTTGTTCATACAGCTCAAAATACTTTTGAGCATTTAGCTTGTACAGCCAATATGAAAATACAACGCGAAAATACAAAGCAGGGTTTGAAGAAGAGCAGCCAAGGAAACATCCTGTGCTGTTATCCATGTAGTTTCTGGGTGGATTTTCCAAAGCCTCTCAGGGAAAGGGAGCCTGACTCCCTCCACACATTCCTGCTGCATGTTTGGCAGCATCATGTTCTATGGCCTGTCAGTACCTGGTGCAGTTGAAGCTGTGCCACTTGGTGAGATTTTCTTCAGGGTGCCCATCTCTTGGACAGCAACACCCACCGTGGCCAGGCAGCACGCGGGCCCGCCAAGAACCACCTGGCACGGATCTCTGCAGACCCATGTACGGATCGCTCGTTCCCTTCCTCAGTGAAAACGGAATCCTACCTGCATTCTGGCACAGGGAAAAGCATTCCATTGTGACTACAATTTGGTGAAACCCCCTGTGCTTTTTGTCCCACGCACAAGTGCTGCCACGTAACCCACCCTCCCAGCTCCTTCTTGCCAAAGAGCCATGGTCATATCTGCTGGAGGCTTCTCCCTCCTCGTGGTGCGCAAGACCCCCGTGAAGAGCAAGCAAATAGTCCAGTTTGACAAGTCCTTAAAATGCTGGGACCCAAGTTGCGGAAACAAAAGGTAACAAAGCGCCTTAGAGCTCTGCCTGGCTGCCTGCGAGGTTTCTCTGCTCACCACTCGGTAAAACAGGCACTGCCTCTGTGCACTCCCTGCCAGGCCTGCCCCTGTGCCCCTGCCCTGCGCCGGGGGCTGCCTCGCCTCACCCTCGCTGTTCGTGCCACACGCTGAGACACGAGCAGCGTCTGCTGCAGGTCCTGGCTGACAACGAGGTCATTAATACACCATTGACAAAATCCCAAGTAAAAGCCACTCACACCTCATCTGCAAAAGAAGCTCCTCAAGTATTCTAGAAACTAGTGGCTCAGATTTTTATGCATTTATGTTAGATTTGATTTTCATTAATGCCAAATGAAGCTTACATGAAGCACTTCTATCTCATATTAAAGGCACGATGCCAGTGAGCATCCATTTGGTTGCCAAGTATCAGGAGACCCCTCTAATTATCTGTTTTGTACTTAAGATGCAGCGGAGGGAGATTCCACCGCTCCGTGGACATGTTCCATAACTTGGCAACTGCCTTGCAGCTGCCTTCAGCTGAGGAGAACACAAAAGGGGGTCACTGGCTGGTTGCATTCCTCCTCTGTGAAGCAGTGTGGAGGACTGATGACCAGTAAATCTATAAACTTAAAAGAAAAAATGCTTCAGACCTCTGTCTCCACCCCTCTCTTTTATCTGCTGCTAGGGCAATAATAATGGAAATAATCTGCAGGCCTTTCAGCAAGCGAGGGAGGGCAGGAGCATGGCATACGGTGCAGTATCCTTCAGGTCACACCACTGGAATTTGCTTTCTTTTCCCTTCAGGAGAAGATGCCCTGTGAGAAAGAGCCTTGCTTTTGGGGACTTAAATTCTAGTTGACTTTTTGAGATGCAGCCTGATGGGAAATGAATAAAAACTGCAGAAACTCCTTCCTGAAGTGGATTCCAAATCTAGAGAGTAATGCCATTCAACTCACAGGTGACGAGTCTTTGGTTCCTACATTTTTTCCTGCCCTGGCATAGAAGAACTGCTCTGTCAGGCCCCTCTGCTCAGGAATGCACTGGCCGCAGGCCTAGGTGGAAGGAGAACTCCCACTGCATGGCACGAGGCAGCTGGAAGGGAGGGCAATGTGTGCCCACTGCCTCACCTCCTCCAAGAGCCCAGGTACTGAGAGCAGGAGGCAGAGCAGCGACCGATCCTTCCTCTGGTTGTGGGTCAAGTCCTGCAGCTTTTAATCCCGCTGAACTCATGCCCAAATCAATGGAACTTTTCTCCAGACAAAAGGAAATGTTACTTCTCTCATTATTCCCATTAGCAGCAGCTCCAGGCACACGAGCGGAAGGGGTGACTTTGTCAAGTTTGCTGACCTCGGGGGCCTCCTGTTAATGCTAATTTGAGAATGGCACTGGCACATTCTGGCCAGGAAATCCGGTGCCATGGGGTTAACTTTCAGCTCTACCACTGAACGCAAATCAGTGAGGAAATTCACTGCTAGGTGCAGTCTCTAATTATTTAAAAGATAATTTGCATGCTACACAGAAATAAATTAGCTCCCAGGTGACAGCTGTTCCTCTGTGTCCATTGCTGGAACGAGATGCCATGCTGGGAAATCTAAATGCAGACCAAAAGATTAAAACACTGCACTTTCTGGCCTTGTAGGAAGGCTCTTCCCAAAAGAGAGGCATAGAGAAGAGAGGAGGGGAATGGATGGTTCAAACCGACAAGTTTACAAGCTTAACTAACAAACCACACTTTCACAGTCTGTATTTTCTTTTCACTAAGGGCACTTCACATCTTGCCAGAAGATGGGGATGCAAGTGTAATGTGTACTAGTTTAAAAGGAAGGTTTTGAAAGCCAAAGACAGGAATTCAGTCCTGACCTCAGGTTGGCGTTCACGTAGGATCCTTACAGACCACATGAATGAGGCCCAAAATCGTTGTTCTTTTATCACACACAGAAATCAGTGAATGCATTGTCCTATTCTGTACCAAAAGCCAACCAGGCACCACTTTTTCTCTACGCAAAAGTCTCAAGACAACTCAACAAGAGATACTAAACCATTTTTCAGTGTAATGGTTTTCTAACAAACAGTCCTCTCGTGGCTTGGTTCTAACACTGTCTATTGCACATTCATCACACAAGTACCCACGTTTTATGTGACACTGTAGTGTGGGGATGTAGATGTACTGTAGACATGATCTATTATGAGAGCACATTATGCTGCCAGCCTTCCCCTGTTGCTCCATGTCCTCCTGAAAGCAGGAGATTCCTGTGCCAGCTTGTTGTGGGCCAGGACTGCTCCTTGGGGATGCCAGGCAGTTTACCTGTTACACCTGCCAGAGCGTGCTCCCTCCCCACAGGACGGACGTGTGGAACAGGAGCTCCAAGCTGGGATGAGTGGGAATGCGTGTGTGTGAAAGTGCCACAAGGAACACACGAGCTAGGATTAAAGAGCAGCATATGTTCACTGCTGCACAGCAGCATATGGGGTTTCATTCATACGCCCAAAGAGCAAGAAGAGAAGGAACAAACCTATCTAAAGATAAGGTATAAAGAAGAATGAAAACGACTGGAGGCAATAAAATAACCAGATAAGAAAAACCTGGCAACTGTAATTCAGGAATTCTGCCACAGGCTAATGAGAGGTGAGATAAAATAATGAGGCAAAAGGTCCCAAACAACATCACTGTCTAAAGGCTGTAAAAGACAAGTCCAAAATTAGTTCACCACCACTAATTAAGGAGAGCTGAAGGGATGTGATGAGGCCCTGATACGTGGTGTCCCTCTGTGCAGCACACCAGTTATCCTTTGGTCAAGGTCAAGAAAATACTGCTAGCTGTGCTGCAGGCTGAAATCCCAAAGCAGGATGATTTATTGTTGCAGATGTTGCCACTGGTGTGACACGTGCTGGTACATCCAACAAGCGATGCTAACCACAGCCAGGCAGAGAGCCACAGCCTCAGAGTGGTTCTCAGGAAAGAAGAGCTCACAGTGTGTGCCCACTGTCATGCCACAAGCAGCACTGCTGGTACCTTGCCACAGCCTGAACACCGAGCTCTTCCAGTGCTCCAAATGTCTGAGCAGCACGAGCCGTGACAAGGAAAGGAAATCACCTGCTGTCTTTGCCCATCTCTCCTGCACCTGTGTCACCCTCCTTCCGTTTCTCCTTAACACCTGCTGGCAGTGTGCTGTTCAGGTGAACTTCACGCCTGCTGTGTCCCGTTCCTCTCTCGTAAAACAAACCCAACATTTGCTATTAATCAAGCCCTATAGCAGTGATAATTCACAAGCGTGTTCTGGACCACAGCACACCCTTAACAGCACACTTTTATAAACTGTTACCTAAACAACAACATTGAATCTGAAAATTCTGCTACCATTTGTGCCTTTCTTCCAATCATTTATAAATATAACAAAATCAAACCTGGAAACATTTCAGGCACCGCTATCAGCTTTGCATCACAATAAAAACTCATCATTTGTTCCTGAGCCTGGCTTTCTGTCCCTACCCAGCTGATGTAAGGCAGTGCTTCACTACTCCATCTGTGACAGTTTATGTTTCAGAGCACCATTCGTGAGGGATTTCTTCAAATGAAAATCAAAAGCAATGAAACATTCTCTCAGAGGAGATGGCACATGACTAGAACTAACCAGGCCCTTCAGTCTCTCCCACCCCATCAGGATTTATCACCAGATGAAAATAGCCAAGTTGTTGAGCATGACTATCACCATGAATTATTTAAAATCTCCCTAGAAACCTTTGGCTTAAAAATTTGATTCAAAGCAACAAAAATACTTTTTAAAGCTACTTTTGAATATGAGTCTTCAGTAATAAAGGATTGTTCAGGTTCAGCTTAATGATTAACCTACTGAATGTTCTAAACAAAAGTGATAAAGACACTGAAATGCTCTTTCAGGTGAAAGATAGTCAAGTAAACCATTGCTCCTCCTCTAAGCAAATCTCAGACACACAGCTCTTTCCAGGAAGGTCTTCGGGACTTGCATTTTTACCGACAATTTTGCTAAGTACTGGAAAATGTTTTAAAATCTGTTTTTCTACCTCTTGTTCCGAGGGAAAACAGCCCGAAGACAAACCGTAACAAGAGAAAACGAGAAGTCTGGCAGAGTAGGTTTTGTGCCCAGCGTAGAGCGTGTCTCACCTGTAGAGGTCGGTGAGCTGCCCGGCCCTCCAGCGGTAACACAGGTCGTTCAGCAGGCGCTCGTGCTGCCCGTACAAGCAGATGTAGTTGGAGACAGGGAAGGGCTCCTTGGAAAAGCAGGTGATGCTATCCACCATACGGTATCTGTTGAAGTGCATCCTGAAGTAATTCCCGCGTCTTGCCTCACCGGTTACAATCTCCAAGCCCTGGAACAGAGAACACCAGGAGAGCTGTGGAGGTGGAGGAACACCTGACCTGGCACACGTACAGGGTCGGCGAGGGGTTCCCAGCCCGCCGTTCCCACTGCCTAATGCCCACAACCCTGCTTCTGACATCAAGAGACCACTCCTGGCACAGTGGGTCATCGGGCACGTTGCTGTGGCTTGGACACTGATTTTCCGTGTGGTTTGGTTTGGTTACTGCCCACCCCACAGTGCAGCACCAGCCAAGTGCCACTGCAGACACCTGGGGGACCTGGGCCCCCCAGCTGCGCCGGCAGCATGACACCAGATCCACGGGGACCTGTGACCTCCTGGAGCAGCAGCTGGAGTCAGGAGGGATGCCCTGGGGCATCCCAAACAACACTGGATAGCTCTGTTTGGGTAACTCAATTGAACTCTGTCCAGCCTCATTTATGACACAGAGCACACACATGGCGTATCACGTTTACCGTCAGTAAAAGAACACCAATATTGGATGTTCGTGCTCAAACTGTAGCATTTAGCTTCAGTTACTTAAGTCAATCACTTAGACAAAAATGTAAAAATTTGCTTCAAACCTCACATTGCAGTGGGACGATCAGATAGCTTGAAGCTGTTTTTTCAAGCTGTATTCCTGTTACAGTTTCATACATTTCTACAACCTGTTGCTAGGTTACAGGATCCTTTAGTATTTCCACATCTAAGCTAGTACCTTTCACCAGCTTCTCTTACTTCTTTCTTAGAAAATTCTTTTAGGATTTACACAAAGTTTCTGGAGTGGCTTTTAAAAGGTGGTTCTTTTCAGGTAATCAGCAGGTAATCAGAGTGGCAGCAAAAGGATTCTAATCATATTCTAGCAATTTGGAGTAACAAAACCAATTCCTCTCTCTGATAGTCCTTTCTGCTTTCCACTACATGCCGCTTTGGATGGCTCATTCTGGATCTGAAAAACAAGGTGAGCTGTGCTTTAATTCCTCTGCCTAAACCATTTTCTTTTTAAAAAGCCCATTTGTTTCATTGCTGTCCAGGTTTTAAAATCAACACTGAAGCCGCTTTTTAAAAGCTGCTCTTTAAATCAACTGCAAAAATGGGCTTGATGCAGAAATTCCCAAGGAAGAAGGTACAATCTACATGAAAGAGGATTTTGCCCAGGTGGAAAGTCCTCTCTAGCTTAAAAAGACATTAATCTAGTCCTTTTCTTGCCTCAAGTCAAGCTCTCCAGTAAGAGAAGCACTCCACGTTTGTATCCTGGGACAATCCCCGTGTAGCCCAGCGTGGGGAGTGCTTCCCTGAGCTCTGCTCCAAGACAGCTCTCATGGCTGCAGGACTCACTATTTTCTAGCAGCACAGAGCATCTCTTCCACAATACTTCCTACTGTTCCAGCAGTCAGCCGAATTTCCCTGACAGACTGCCATCATCAGTGTGCACTTGCAGAACCATATTGCAGGGAGCAAAGAGCCTATTAACTGAGGCTGAAAGCATGAAATCCTGCTAATACTGTCCTGTGTCCTCTGTATGGAAACCAGGCAGCTTTGGAGAAAGCCAAACACCAGGAAGCATGGAAAGGAACACCTGAGAGGTTCAGTTAGTTCTGTGCCTGCTCCTGGTTCTCCAGCTGTACGTGGTGTATACGGTCCCCCCAGGCCCAGCTACCCTAAACAGGAACATCTTTTCAAACAAACTGGGGGATGAAAGAAGAAAAAGTTCCATTATTTAACTTACATGGTCATACGGGTCATGTTCTACATCCGAGGGCGTGGGGATTGCTGGCTTGGAAACGTGCAAGTAGTTATAACCTCCAGGAAGAACACCACCTGCCATAAATGAAAATATGAGATTTATTTAAGTCCGCCACAACGAAGAAAACAATGTATTTTTTTGTCCTCCTTCTGCCATCATCTTTTTCCCACTACATAAGGAGCTTTGAGGGCTGTACTGCCATGAGATGGCACCTGAGGTGAGATGCCCCTGCCTGTACTATAGAAGAGCAAAAATACCTCAGGGGAGATGGAAATGTGACAGAAATCCAGCTGGACGTACCTTGAACTTTACACCTTCTGTACACGGGGATGAGTTTGTCTGAGCCTTCTGGTGGCTCGGAACTGGGCTGAGGGCTTGGATCAAAGAGACTCAGCATGGATGCAGCAAGCTCAAAGCCAATCTCCTTGGAGTTGAAGTTGCTGTGTGTCAGCTCATCCCTGTAGTATCTCCTGGAGAACTTTGTCAGAGGACCTGCAGCCCTGATGCTGACATCATTGGTGTGGAACGTGGCATCAATCACAAGTCTTCCATCAAAAACAAGGCAAGCATCATTGATGGCCTTAAAGGTTTCATAATCCACTGTCCTGTAGGCAAAGCTAAAAAATGCCTAAAAAGAGATGTAAAAAAGTGAAGATTACTGTACGTTACTTACTGGCTGATTTCCTAAATCAAACCTCAGACTTTATTCTGAATGTTATTTTAAAAAACAAAAATGTGAAACACAGTATGATTTTAGCAATACTGGCACAGCAGACAGCTCCTTCTGATCCAACATTTACAGCTACCAAAGTTAAAACTAAGACAGTAGAAAGGAGAATTACTAAACTAGACTCATCTGCTTCTGGTTATTAGATAGTTTAAAAACGCCAATATTTGCTACATCCAACAGCCTGGGTGGCTGTGCACATTTTCTGTGTTAGTACAAGCACAGAACACAGACCTGAACCCTTTGTGAAGTTTGTTTCCTTTCAAACGCTCAAGCCAACCTGAAATCCCAAGGAACAGAAAGGCACAGTGTATTTGGAATTTAGCAGGATAATTGTGTATTACAAGTGTTTTCCCAACTGCTGAGCCTGTTTACCAACAAACTGAGTTACTTTGGCTAACCAGCACAGGGACAGTCAATGAAATGGAAAGATCAGAAATAAACTTGTTCAGAGGAAATGTCATCCTCATTCCAGCTATAGCAGCAGCATTTCAGTCAGTGGAAGCTGCAGAGGCCAAGGACCCTAAGTCCATAAATTCCTGCTCTAAGTCTCAAAGGAAAAAGCTAGTGATAATTGCCTCCTTTTGTCTTCTTGTGGCACGGGCACAGCCCCTCTCCCGGACCACAAGGAAGCAGAGCTCCTCTCCCCACACAGAGGCTGGGGCAGCACGACCAGCACTGCAAAGCAGCTGGTGCTGGCAGGAGACAGCAGACGTGGGACAAGCAACAACCACGAACAGCATCCTCAGAGCTTTCTCTGGCAAAGGAGAAACTGAGAGCTGGCAGAACACAGCCCCCAAACAAGTGTAAAACGAGGACCCACTGGACACTGAGCAGTGAAAGGAGCGAGAATGACAAGGCTGAGAGATGTTTTGAACTAGACCACAGTCTGCAAAGGGCACAGATGAAGACTGACTGTCTCATCACTCCAAGGGTTTGCGAAGCCCCAGAGCCCTCACACAGAGCTTTTCCTGCCATCGGTCCCCTCAGCTTTTAAAACCATTAGACAACAAGTTGCTGCCCCTCCAGCAAGAAACATTCCTTTACAGGCTTAGGAAAGAGTGGAAGGGTCTCAGAGGAGCACATTTTCCCTGGCTGCCTTCATCCTGAACAGCCCAAGACATACATAAAAAATTGTGGCAGGACAAAGCTGCATCTGTAATCTGTCCCACCCTTAGCACCAGCTCAGGACACAGCTGTGACCAGGGTAAAGGTGTTCACCAGTTGTATCCTCAAAGGGCTGTCCTGGGGACTAAGGGCAAGTGTCAGATACTCCACTGGCTAGATGAGGCAGCTGAAAGAAAAGGCACAGGAGAGGGAAGCAAAGGGAGCTGGAAATTTTAACAACACTGGCATAAGCAGAGATGCAGCAGGGGAGCAGCCAGAGCCCCTGGGTTTGTTCAGAGATAAACCAAGTGATGAACTGTGCACAGCTAGGGGAATTCTGACCATCGCAGAGAGCAAAAAAAATCAAGGCAGCTCTGCCCATGAGGGCAGGAGGACCACACAGCCCCACATCCTGCCGGCTGACAGGCAGGACAGTGTCACCGGAGGGGAGGGGAGGGCTGCAACCTCCAGGCGGGAGCCATCTGTCAGCCCGGGCAGGAGGGAGGGAGGAGGGAGGCAGGCTGCTGCTTTAGGGAAAGAAGAGATTTTCTCCTGTTGTTTTTATCCTGCAGGACTCAACAAATTATGTCCCCAAGAACTGCCAATCAACAGTTGATACTGGCTGAAATCCCAAAAGGCCCAGGGCTGCTGCAGAGCCGATTCCTGCAGAGCCTGGTCTCTTGTGAGTGCAGCTGCCTTCCTGGTGGAGCTGCTCTCCAGAGCCCGCTCCTCCCGAGCCCAGCCTCCCAGGCGGCTGGGGGCAGATACAGGAGCCTTGCACAGCCGCTGAACTGGTTTTGGAGAACACAAAGCCCTCGACATCACAAGTAATCGCAGGTCTTTCATCTTAGAGGCTGTGAAAGAGAGACCTCGAGAGGGAAGGATCGTGGATGGAGGAAGGACGAGCACAGGGCACGAATGGGCAGCAGAAAGAAGCCCCAAGGCAAGGGGGGTGTGAAGGAACAGCGCAGGCCACGAAGGGACAGTGGTGGGGACAAGAGGAGGGGCTGAAGGGGAGCTGGTCAGTAGATACCAAGTCACGAAAACAAGAACCACATTGAGATCTTTGTGGAAGGATAAAAACAGAGAGATTTCAAGGAAAGAGGAGAGAACTTGAAAAGCTGCATACAAGGAGGGAGCAGGAGGAATGTCACTACTGATACGCAGAACAAAATCAAGAGAGCGCTGTGGATCAAAGCGCTGTGTGAGGTCTTCAGCCCCACCACAAAGGGTTTAACTATCCCTGTGCTAAAAAGAAAAGGGCTGCAGAGCAGGGGGGCCGGCGCGGACCCCCACACCTGGGGAGCCCTCTGGGAGAGGCCCAGGGCTCGTCCTCTCCACAGTTAAACCCAGCAGCTGCACAGAGGAGAGCACACAGAACGGGGAGTGCAGAGGGGCTGGCGGCTCCACACAAACACAGGTTTTGAAGTGGCTCTGCCAGAAGCACTCACTCCCCTGGATTAGTCCAATAAAGGAAAATAAAACTATCCTGACCCTTAGGAAAGGCTAGAACCCGTCCCCAGTCTCAGAGCAGATCCACACCTGTGAACATGCCTACAGCTTCCAGAAGATATTGGTACTAGAAGTGAAAAAAAACTGCAATCATTGATGTAGAGAGAAAAGAACCTGCTTAAAGTACGTTTTCATTAAGTTGCATACTATCCCAGTGTTTTTGACTTCTCCTATGACAATCAAATGCACATAACTACAGGCAGGAGTAACTGCACATTTAAATAAGAAAAGGACTTCTGGAATTACTTCGAAAATGAATTAAGAGTATTTGTCACTCAGCAGTGAACAATTACTTGTGTGTCAGGTGACTTAAATACATTTTAATCTGAATCAGTCAGAGCAGTAACAATAGGTTTATTTGGATTTTTAAAAAACAGTCCTTGAGACTAACAAGTGAACGTTCAGTCTCCTAGAGACAATGAGGAAATAGATAAATCTGTGAGGGACCGTCCACATTTGACGGCTTTTGTGTGAAAAAAGCAGCCCGAAGGAGAGGCGCGGGAGGCCCGTACTTACGGAGCACTGCAGCCGGAGGGGCTCTGTGGCGGTGCTGAAGGCAGCCCAGGCGATGAGGCCGTGCTCACCGCGGCCCCACTGTGCCAGGACGCTGTCCGGGTGCACGGCCACCCCCGCCCGGGCCAGGGCCTCCCCCACCGAGCGCTCCAGGGCGGCCTCGCCCAGGCACGGACCCGCGGAGCTGAGCGGGGCCCGCACCAGATGGATGCGGGAGCCATCAATCCCAAGGGATAAGAGGGCTTCTACCGTGGTGTAAATGTCAATTGTGTTCCCGTAGACAATGACGTTCCCTAAGAGGAAAAAAAAAGGGGAAAGATTTCTAAGACATACAATGAAAACCTTATTAGTATAACTCAGATGATAATAACATGGAATTGCTCTCTTTGACCCTCTTATTTCTCTGATGCTATGAAGCAAACAATGTTACCTAGCAACAGCAGCTAAGATAATTTAGTGAAGAATCCATACAAAACATCCCACGAAGTAGGCAAGTACTTAACACAGAAGTATGATATTCATCCTGACCCCATAATCTGAAATTATTTTGATTGAAAAGCCTCTAGGGGTTAATAAATAAATAAATCACCATTTTTATTTTGTTCTCCCCGCTCTCCCTAATTTTGCTCATTTGGAGGACTGGTGGGAGGTGGGGGGCAGACAGAATCAAATTCAATGCACCCTGCACAAAACCCCCACAAACCGTGGAAAGGCCAAGTGATAGGAAACAAGCCCTTGTGCCACGTGGAGGTCACCAGTGCTGCCGCTTCCTTCTGCCAAAGCCTGATCTCCAGAGAACGGGGATGGCCCTGCAGCTGTACCTGTCCCTGGTGGAGGGGAGAGCTCGGCACCAGTCTGAAGGCAGCTGCACGTGGCACAATGCCCAACCCCGAGCCAGCTCCATCCCTGCTCACTGCTGGGAGCTCCGCGAGCTGCCGGCAGCCATCCACCCGAGCAGCTGCTGCAGCAGCAGCGTGTAGGAACTGCTGCTCCTTCTGCAGAGCGGCTGCAGCAGCACAGAAACCACTCCTGAATCCAGCTCCATCCGCCTGCCCCAGGCAGAGGCAGCTCAGACCTGACCCACCCCTCCCGTCCGGCACTGCAGAGCTGCAGGCCAGGGCCCTGCTCATTCTCCTCCTGAACTAGTGCCACTTCAAACGGCACAGTCAGAGCTGAGCAGGAATAGAGGAGGGGAGGGTCTGCTCTTCTGCAAGCACAACAGAATTCTCCAGCCTAAGGGCTAAAGCCCTCCTGGCAATAAGGGAGGCAGAGCTGGGATGCAGCAGAGCAGCTGGGTGTTTTATCTCAGGATGGTTTAATATAAAACACACAAACACTGCTCTGAGCAGGACTGAGACGTGCTCCTCTCCTCCCCATTCCCTCTGCCCCCCTGCTTGGGATAGGAGCCATTTTTCTGCTCTGTGCTCCACTAAGCCTTTGAGTAATCCAGGCGAAGCGGCCCCCAGCTCGTATGGGGACCTCCTCTCCCGGGAGCTAAGGACCCTTCACTCAAGGGCCAGCCCTGCAGGCTCTCTGTCACCACCCACCCCACAGCCGTGCCATGCTCGGCCGCCCCAGCCCCAAGCTGGGGTCCAGACGGAGGCAGGAACAGCTCCGCCGGCCTGCCCGTGTCCACATCAGCTCCTGTGTTTCACATCTGACCTGGCAGCACAAGGCTGCCTCCATCAAAAGCACCTTCCTGGTGCTTTCACGTCCCACACCTGGGCAGTGCTGCAACCAACTCGCTCGTTTATCTCAGCAGTGGCATTTACGTCTCACCACAAGTGACAGCATCCCCCATGCCCTAAATTGTATTATTGCATAGGCTAAACTAATCTCAGCGGCCCGTGTTTTACTGCGGGAGATGCAGGGCAATACTAAACTGAGCATGCACACAGCCCCAGCTCCCGAGAATATTAATGACAAAAATGTTAACAGATGTTCCACTATTCCCCTTTGACTACAAGGTTATTTTATTTGTCCCTATCAGTTTGGCTACTTGTAGCCGCCAAAGAAACGTCTCTCTTCATAGCTGCCAAAGTAGAGACTTGCCCCATGAGTACACTGCACAGAAATGACAGAAAACATGTTTTTACTGTTCACAGCAATGACCAGAGGGACAGAACCTGCACATGTATCAATTTGAAAATGTAAGAAGAAAGAGATCTTACTGCTCCCATAAATATCATACAGAATATAGGAATGCTCCAGTGCGTCCATCACTGACCTGACTTCCCAAGCCAGAAGAATATATCCCATAACTTGTGCCTGCCAGGACACGTCTGCAGCTGCACTGGCCTCAGGAGAGGGCCAAAAGAGAAGACAGACACAAGCCTGGCTGGTTTTTCCCTCCTGCAGCAGGGTGTAATGCAAGAAGCAACCCAGCAGGACCCATGAGGGAAGACCAGCTTTGCTATACCCATTTTTATTAACGCCACGTGCTGACAGTGCAGGTGCCCACAGCCTCAGCTACATTCACCTGTTTTCAATTTGCAGGGAGTGAAACACACCAGGAGTGAAGAGGATGCTGTGGCTGGAAAAGGGAGATGAGGAGGGCTTTCCTGAGGCACAGCCCAGCAAAGCTCCATTCAGGCTCCAGGGCCAGGCTGGGCTGAGACACCTTCACCCTTGGGCAGCACCAGCCCCCTCAGAGAGAAGCTCAGTTACTGCATTAGACATCGGCGTTAGGGGATGTACAAGGTCAGATGCGAGTCCTACATTTCTCAAGGAAAATTAAAATTCTGGTTTATATGGTAATATTAAATACAACTGCATTAGATCAGGGAAAGCAATGCTCCTTTATTGACCTCTTGTAAATCAACAGTTTACTGCTTCTGCTTATTACAATATTAGTGGCTTTTTAGATGACAGTGCTAGTAGTCTAGGAACTGGAGATATTCATTATGGACTGAAATTATGTCCACTAAACAGAGAGCAGTTCCTCAGGATGCTTTTATTATTTAACTACATGAAAATGTATGTATCTGTGAGTAAACATAATAATCTTCTACAGAAAAAAACAGCCATAAATAAAGATCATTACAGTAGTTTTATCGTTTATTACCTGAATGTCAGCGTCCTGCTGCAGAGCAGACTCATTAATTTTCCACAAGTGGAAGCACAAGATTTCGGTGACCCTAATGTGACCTGACTCTTTGCAGTTTGCAAAAGCTAAAGGAGAAACCCAGTGTGAGCTAAAGCATTGGTGGCTCCAGTTGGTGATTCATGCACTGGAATTTTAATGCAAGAGTATTCCTACAAACACGCTTTTAATAAGGCAGTAAACTATGCTTAGGTGAAGGGGAAAAAATAATTGCTCCATTTTGGGCCATTAAAGCAGTTTTGTTCCTTACTTTACTTCCATCCTACTTTTATTTACATGGAAAGTGCGGAGCTGATAGGAGATGAATTTCAATTAGTCCCAATTACAGCTGTAATAGGTTCCATGCATTAGGTGGCTGGGTTTCATCAGTGAAGCCACAGTGGCAGCCGTGGGGCCAGTGCTCGCCCTGCTCCCAGGCAGCAGAAAGCCCTCCCAGAGCCCTGGCACAACTGTCAAGACTGAAAGAACGATGTTTCTAAGAAACACAGCTGGAAAAAGAAGCAGGGTGAGGAGTAAGAGCAACTGAGATCAGTGGAGAAAGACCTCTCCAGTTGTGCACTCTGCACAGCAGCAGAGAATGCAATGGGAAGAGCAAGGAAAGGGAACTGAAGCCAGAGCAGGGGAAAAGGGGAAGGTGTCACACCTCCTAAAGTCCCTCCAGACCAGCCTCATCAGGAGGTGTGAATTTACCCTCTCTGCACATGAAGCCGGGCCAGTGTCTCATTAAGAGATGCAGCTTCACCCTGCAGCCAAGGCCAGCAGCCACGATGAAGTTGAGATGAACATCCTGTGCCTGTGGCACTGCTGCAGGAGAAGGGACACTCAGGCCAAGGCGCAGAGACACTGTGATGGTGCCATTTGCTGCAGAGGGACCGCCCCTCCCAGCACCACGCAGCCCAGCCAGCAGCTGCTCCCGGGCACAGCCCTGGGCAGGGGGGGCTGGGGCACATTCCGGCACTGGGCACCCAGGGATTCACATGAGGGACTAGCAGGAGCGAGCAGGGACACTGACAACCTCATCTGCCCATGCCAAGTGAGCTGTGGGCACCAGCTGGACACCAGGTAAGGCCGCGTGGGCAGCGGCTGCTACCAGCTGGAGCACAGGTGGAGCTGGACTGCTCCAGAGGCTCCACTGACATGCCCGAGGCCAGGAAGCTGGCTGAGAAAATGCTGCCATGTTTATGGATCCCCATGCTGATCACAGCAGACCTGGAGAATGACAAAGGAATTCCCGATGTCTTGAGAACATCCCTAAAGGACTGCCAAGCAGGTGTGAACCTTGCACCACACCAAATCACTGCCAATTCTCAGTACACTCCACAAACGAGGCAGGTAAAACATCCTCAGGAAAGTTCTGCTCTTGCACTCCACCAACAGGAATTCCTCACCAAGATAGCTCTCCTGCTCTGAACCATCCTAACTCAGAGCCAGCGGGAACTGACATTCCATCTACTCACTGACTCTTTGGTCTCTGTTTCTCTAGTTCAAAGTTGACTCAGAAACCTGGATGGTCCCAGATATTTTCCACAGCGCACATACACAGTGGATGAACTAATGAAAATACAGAGCACACGCAACGAGGCTGAGGAAATACAGAGATGGTGCACATCTACACAAATGTCTGATTTTAAGGGTTAAGTTCTATGTGAAAATCTGTAACTGATGCAACTGAATACAGCTCTGATAGAGACTTCCTAATTTAGACTTGTTTTATTTGTGTTACACCACAAATCTAGATACTTTTCTATACAACAGAAAAACACATCCACTAATTAAATTATTATTTATTAGCTAATTAATGACTCTGGACAGATTGGCATTTGGGACTCGTTTTGTTTTATATAATAACTGCAGATAATTAATCTATCTCAAACCTTTCTTTCCCAGCTAAATATGCTGGGTATCAAAAATGACGAAAAATTATAAATTAATCTGGAAAACAAAGCATAGCAGATGAAAGATTTTGTTAGAATTCATCAGGTGCCAATTCTACCATGGAATAAGGGGAACAATAAGCCTAGAAAACATTTCTGGAAGTGTGTGAGTTAACAAAGCCCCTTACCTCTGGAGCTGACAAGGTTCTCCTCCAGCCAGCGTGCTGCCTCTGAGCAGTCCTGGGCGTCGTTGAGAGTGAAGTGATTGGAAGGGACTTTCTCTGCGTATCTCTGTGGCCACTTACTCGTGACTCCATTGGTATCTGCTCCCGTGGGAGCCAAGGCCTGGAGAAACAAAACCGTGAGTGGAGATATGGCGCAGACCTAGGAGACATTAAAAGACAACGACGCTCACTTTGGCTGCCCAAGGGCTGCTGTCCTGGCACGTCCCAACCCTTCATCACACGCAGCAGCAGCAAACACACCCACGGCCACAGGGAACGTGGATCCAGGCTGGTCTGAGAGCACACACGTGTTCCCTGCTCCCTGTGGGATGCGCGTCACCATTTCAAACAGCAGTGCCAGGGCAAGTGGAGGCACGTGGCAAACGCCAGGGACTGCACAGCAAACAGCAGAAATGTCCCAACACACAGCAGGGATCTCAGCAGCTCTCTGAAACACAGACCACTTTAAATGGCCCGTGGAAAGTCTTCGTGAAGCCTAAGTGCCTCCACCTTTTGTCAGCAAAAATCAACCTTCTACAACGACAGATCTTGTCCCAGAGAAAGGGACCAAAAATCTGCCTGATGGTTCAAACATGAAGATTCAGTAACACATGCACTGTGGAATGCTGCTTTCCACTAACAAACTCAACCTGAGCTGTACAAACCAAAAGGGAATCTCATCTCTGACTTCCTCAGCACCACTGAGCCACATCCTGAACCCTGTTCTCACTGCCAGCCAGATCAATTCAAATACTGCTGGGTCATATAAAACCAGGCAGGACACCAAAAGCTCTTACTCAACAAGTAAATCTCCAAATCATAACAGATAATGTGTTACTAAGTGTTCATTTGACTGCTTACCAAATAAGGGACAACTTATAAAAAGGATGGACTAGAGCTTCATGTAATAAAACAGAAGCCACTAGTTTCTTCTTATCCTTTTGTACAGCTTAAAAGCGAGAATAGATGATGATGGGATTTCTTCTCAAAGGCAGATAAAACCTGCCTTTTCCCTTGCTTTATCTTTCTCCCCCGCTGCAGTTACTTACCATAAATTATTTTGCAAGTCAGAGTTACTTCCAAACACCTTTTCGTAGGAGCACTTTTCCAGCTGTCACTTCAGCTTTTGTTTCCTCCCTGCTGACCAGTGACCATGGGCTGCAGTTCAGGCGTGGCTCTGCTCTGAGAAGGGATCCCAGACCGCAGAGCCTGCTGCACACACACAGCCAGACACGGCTGCAGGACACGGTACAGCACTGCACAGCTGCAGTACTGCTCACATCCATCTCCTGATTTTAAAGGCAAAATGCCTTGCTCACAACTCCTACCCCCAAACCACCCAGGTAAGGCCAAGCCCTGCAACAAGGGGGCTGTACCAAGCTGCCCCTTTGGTTACACAGCCTGATGGCCTCATGGGGATACTGGAGCCAGAAGCCACCTTGCCCAGGGAGTCTGAGTGGGGCTGGAGTTCAGCTTGATTCCAGATCTTACATGCAGCTAAGGGTCGGCCTCAGTCTCACTGGAAACTCAGCTGTGTGCTACAATACCAAGCAGCATCATGGATGTGCCTAGGCATGGTCATCATATGAGATGAGTAATTAATTTGATAAGGAATTCTCTCCATTTCCAAAAGTAGGTCAAATGGTGTTAGACCAGCTGGAGTTAAGTCTCTTGTGGCTGGGGCCACATGTCAGTTGAGCCCGCTCCTTAGCAGGTTTATTGGTTATGGTAGCAAAAACACGGGCAGCTTTGCCTCACGCCCACCCCTGAGCAGCCACTGCTGGTGGGAAATTCTGTCTGACCCTCCTCTCCTCCAGCTCCGGCACCGACACTGACACAGCCCAACCTGCTGCACTACAGGGCTGCAAACTGCTGGTGCTGCCCTTGCTAAGGCTGCTCTGCTGGATCCCAGGAACAGCGTTCACTGCAGAAAGCCTGGGAGCACCGTGCTGGGTTTCCCCCCGCACACCTCACCTGGTAGCTCTGGCCCGTGCACAGGACCAGGCAGTCGTACGGCACCTCCTGCTCCCCAGAAACAACCACGGCCTTGGCAGCGCGGTTTATGCCCGTCATTTTACCAACAACAACGTTAACCCAGGAACAAAGTGACATCTGTGCGTGATCTTCATCACTAAAACAGTGGCTGCGAAGAAAGAGTATCTGTGAGTGACATTTGGGCAGCTGACAGCAGGCATTAATCAGACATCTAGTGAGCTCGGCCCAGGCCCCGGCGGTTCCGCCTGCTCCCTCACTGTGAGTTCACTGCAGTCTATGGTAAAAGATTAGGCACTAGGAAATGCTCAGGTACAAACTGACAACTTTCTGCTGAAACCAAACAACCCCTTCCACACAGGGCCTTACAACCACGTAATTTAAGAACCAAGTCAGAAATACATGCTTTACTCTGCTTTTCCTTTGCACGCTGATGCAAGGTGGAGGCTTTTGAACCTGCAAAGAGAATACTTTAAGAGTCCAATTCTTCCTCCAAGACAAGACTTCCTTATTCAGCTTTTCCCCACTTTCCTTCCTTTGCTATTCAGCTTCACCAGTCATAGCTATGGTGAGACAAATGCAGGGAATGCACCCTATCATTTTACACCCATCCATATTCCAAAGTATTAGTCCAAAAAGTTAAAAAATAAATAGAAAGCTAGGAAAATGGTTGTCAGAGCTAGAAGTAAAAGGCAGAGACCTCAAGTCTCTACTGGTGACCCTTTTCCAAATGAACTTTTCCACAATGCAAGAATGACAAATACTAAAAACACACTGAACTGGTCCTGAGCTTCAGGATGTTCAGGGTGTACATGGAGCACACATCACAAGCAATGTCCTCTGGCAGCGTGAATTCAGTACCAGTACCCTGAAATCACGTGTTGACTTTGACAGACTTGGACAAGATTTGCTTTTCTCATGTTTCAGGGGTCTTACAGGCTGTTCCAAGCAAAAAACATCAGATATCCCTATGGGTAAGAGAAGTATCAAAGATCTGGAAGCTGCTATTTTAAAAAGCCAATTTTAAAGCAAAATCGAAATGGAACAAAACCTCTTTTAATGCCTCAGTACTGAAAATTACAATTACTTCCAAAGACCTTTTAAGGCTCAGAGTATGCCCTCACCAGGTATATCCAACACAGCAAATACCAGGACACTTACTTATTATTGCATTTGCAGCACCCTCTCTGCTTAATAGCCTTCTACAAAGACCAAGGTTCCTGAAGATGAAATACTTCCATACAGATGTACAACAGACACATCGCTATCCAATGTGAGGAGGACCAGAGGGAGAACACTCCCGGCCCGGTCCATCAGAACCCCTGAACACCGCTGAGCCTGGCCATGGCCCACCATGGAAATGCACAGGAGGTTGCTGGCCACTGCGCAGATCCCGCTGGGCTCAACTCCCCACCTCCTGGACACTGGACACCTGCACCAGGCAAAGCCTGTTCCGTTAGGTTCTTCCAGTAGAACTGGACAAGCCCATTTATAGCTTTGTAGAGCAATAAACCAATAGGATGGAGTGAAAAAGAAAGCAACAGGTTCAAAACAAGCAAAAAAGACAAATGGCTGGCGCCACACAGATGTCTGGCTTATGAGACCAGAGTAGCAGAGCCAGAAGAAGGACCATGAACATACTGTGTGAAAGAAGCTGAATCTTACCCCTGCCAGGACCTCAGGATAGGAGTGGGCAGTAGAGATACCCTGGGCTTCACCCAGGCTGTGAGCTCAAGTCACTACAGAAAATACATTCCACCTGCCAAACTAAGCTCATGGCCATTTAGAGGCCCAAGAACCTGACTTTCTATTGCTACTTAGTGACGAAAAATATTCCACTTTCTCCCACAGGCCTGAAAAGCGATTAAACAGGAGGGGCTGGGCCCGTGCTGAAGCAGCCAATGCTTTTCAGTGGCACCAGCAGCTGCAGCAGAGGCTGCAGGCAGAGACCAGCACTGACAGCTGCTGCTCTGCCATTAACACCAGGACACACGTCCCAACACAGAGCTCCTGGTTCCACATTAATTGTTGCTACCAAATTCCCAAAACCGGCACTCAGGGTGCCACAGGAACCAATACAGTTGATTTCCCAACCTGGGGAACATCAGGATTGAACTGCCAGGCTTTCTGAGGTGCTCTGCATCCTCTGTACTCACAGGTACCAGAGGCAAATAAATAAGGGAAGAAACCCACTGACAATGCTGAACTGTAATAATGCAGAAATCTATAAATAAAATGGACATTAAGGACAGAGGAAGGTTTTCAAAAGCACCTTTATAATTGAGGTGCACAGCTCTCAGGAGACTGACACTCCAAAGTCACAGAGATGCTTTCAGAAATCGTACCCTGCAGAGTTCAATTTTCACTCTTAATCTGCTTTCAGATTTTAACAGCTAAGTCTGGTAAGGCAGCTCTGAACTGCAACTTTTTGTCAGGAAGGATGCTCTCGTAGTACAACTCTTTTCTACAGTGAACTTAGGAAAAAGAGTACATGCATTTATTTGAGCATGTCATTCCTTTCACTTGCTAGATTGGCACTTGAACACATCCCTTTCTACAGTACAAAAATAAATACAGGTAACTACTTATAAAAAATTCCCTCTCAGGGCAAAATTCCAAATGAGATCAGATGGTTTTAAACAGGTTCCCACTACACCATTTTTACATCTTTGTAGAGATTTCATTTGTAAGGTTCAGCTAGCAGACGTGGAGCTGTTTTGTCATTTAAAGAGCCAGCCCGTTAGTGCACTGCTGCTCACTGAGGACAAGATTTGGGAAAATACAACGTGAAGGCTCCAAACAGTCACATGCCAAATCTAAATAACTTTGTCTAAGTTCATTCCCCGACCATTCAGAATAGCTGATCCATTTTAATTCTATGCTTCTCAATGCTCAAAACAATCATGTTCAAGTCCACAGTGATGATGTAATCCAAAATAAAACCCAAAAATACTGTATTTAAATGAGAATTGTGTACTGTGGATTTTAAAGAGGTAAGTAAGATTTTATCTGAGTAAACGGAAGCTATTACATTTACTGGCAAACAAGGAAGCCTGTGAAGTGTTTGACAGCCCCTAGACAGGGCTCTTCCTCCGCTTCCCCTCAGCTGTGCACAGCCCTGGTCTGGGCCAGCGCCGTGGCTGGGCAAAAACAAATAAATACCCAGCCCAGGGACTGGTGCTCACAGCCCAGGAGCAGCAGAGCTGATGCAAAACAGCTCTGCCAAACTCATCAACAGCAACAATTCCCCCTGTGCTCAGCAAAATCCCCACCACCACTGGTGGGCTCTGCATCCCACCACGTGCTGCTCTGAGTCAGTCCCCCCCACATTACTAATATTAATTTTTGTACATTCTTTGGCTCAGCATTATTTAGAACAAAACTCACTAAAGTTAAAAACCAAACAAGATTTAAAAAGCGAGCAGACATCTTGTGTCATTTGTCTTCAACCTGGAGATCTAAACAATCTAAAAAAAGCCCTGGAAAGCAGAGAGCCCTGTCTCAGTGTAACACTGTGGGGACTGCTGCCCTGAAGCTACTGCTTTGGCACCAATTCCTTACTCATAATTCTGCCCAGCTCCTCTTGCACGTGAGTGCACGCTGGATAGACAGACTGGAGTATTTTGGGGCTCTCTACGGATGTATCTAATATTTAGGACAAGTTCACAAGAATTACAAAGTGTTATGTTTTCTGCAGGAGCTATGGAAGTGTTTAGATGTGAAGTCAAACCTGTTAATTAAAAATCTTCTATGCTTGGAGCTCTGTGGGTCTTTTCCTGGAAGGCCATGAATGGAAATCAAGGTCAGGTTGTTGAACTTCAGACGCGGCCTGTGGAAAGAAAAACAAACAGCCCCAGTTGGAAGAAATTCGGAGGGCCTGTCAAAGGAACAGCGCAGCTCAGAATTCCATGTTCAGGAGGATACAGAAAACAATTCCTTTACACAGGGACAGTGTTTCCCTTTGCTCAGGTGCAGCTGTCTCCGGATACAAGGAGAAGAACAATTTCCACCACAGTTTCAGTAATGCTGGGGCGAGGAGGGGGACAAGACTGACAGTATGTTGAACTAAATGTGATCTGACATTTAAAAACAAATAAATATTATGAGTGATTAAGCCTTCTAATCTTCAAGGCTTTCTGTAAGTTAAGGGTGGACTGATGCAAATGGTACAAAGGAATCAGAATGTTTTTTATCAACCAGTGTTAATTTGTTATTCATACATTTAAAAAATATATTCAAACAAAGTTAAAGGTCACACTTAAACCAAGGAATTTCAAGGTTATGGCTGCCCCTCTCAAAATGCATATTAATAGTTTAATTCTGGATTATGGATTATCTGTGGTAAATCTCCATGCATACTCAGGCCGAGCACAAAGTAATAAATAACCTTAATGTAACAGAGTGCATATATTTATACAGATTATGGGCCTGATTCTCATTTAAATTAAGGTCACTCTGCAGAGGTGGATGTAAATAGAATTTGCTCTTCATTTATGGCCACCTTATGCTGGCTGAGCGATACAAAATGGTCTTTATGTAAATGAGAGTGAGCCTGATCCACGGAGCTGAAGGCACAGCACAAGAGCGATGCCATCTGCACACAGGGAGCTGCTCCCGGGGTGCCAACAACAACTCCAGTAACCTCACACACCGACACAGCACGGCCCCCGGGCATTTATTTACATGGGATTAATTACATAAACACCCTACACATCCTCCTATCCTCAGAGCAAGGAGATTGCTGTTCATTGTGGAGCTCAAGTCATCTGTACAGGCTGCACGGCCTCTCGCCGACAGGTGTTCAAATCCAGGGGCTACAATAACGTTACATTTAAATACTGTTAATATTTGGGACAGAAACCTTGTGAGCCAGCGTCAGAAACGTGGCAGAATCAAAGTTCTAGGCACCATTACCGTGCCTCTTTTGCATGACTGCACGATGATGCACTTTATTGATCTGGTCACACACCACTTTCCTCTGCAGATGCTCTACCTCTATTGAGTCCACACGCAGGCATCCGGGATTTCCCCAGTCACACGGCATTTGTTCCCTTTTCCCCCACTGAGCGGGAGGCTTCAATCAGACCTTTCAGCCAGTACGATTTACTAACTAATGATTTACTTCTACCTCAGCGCTCCCATGGCATCCCCATATGCCCCAAACATTAATTCATGCTCCCCACTCATTCATCTCACAGGCATCAAAATGTTGATTAGCATCTCCTTGGATGTAGCGAGATGAAATGAGTCATATCTTTGATGCCCACTTTACCCTGAGGAAAACCGAGGCACAAAGCACCCTGGCTGGGCGCTCCCCAAGGGCAGGGTGGTGCGGGGGCAGAGCTGCAGAGCTGCCAGGGCCGGTGCCCGCGCTCCGAGTGCCGCATGCTGCCCGCGCAGCTCCACGCAAAGAACGGCCCCGTTTCCACACACTGAGGCAAACCCCTGCTGCTGCTAAGTGCCAGAATTTGTTCAGTGTTTGAGCACGGGCTGGTGGTATTTGTGAAAACTATCAGAATCTTCAAATAAGTAACAAATGTTGTAGCTTGTGTTCCAAAGGCCTGGCTCCACAAGCGTAGCTGGCATGCGTAACCCCAGGATCTAAAATGCAGTTACATACACAGGCACTGAAAGGCAAGCCTGAGCACTAGAGGGGAGCTGCGGCTCCTGCTGGGCAACGGCAGAGTCACCACAGGGTGACAGGCTGGGGATTTTGAGCTTTATTATTTCTAGGCTAACAAAAGGATGGGTCATTTATTACAGCTTTTGATTCCCTACTGGTGCCTAAAAGCTCTTAACTGAAAAACAACCAAGGCCTTGGAAACAGGCAGTGGGTGTTAGGACTGGGACTGACTTAGATGCTGTTAATAAATATAAAAATGCCTGACATGAAACAGGGCAAAGTGGAGGTTCCCATTTGGTGAAAAAGTCTTCAAGTTAAGAGCCTGAACCAGGGCAGCATTTAACAAGTGCACCTGCATTTTAGAAGCAAATAATTCCAGCAGGGATTCACGTTGCTGTGGATACAGAGGGAAGAACAGCTCAAAGATACTGGTAGAGCAGGGAGGGATTAGAGTATCTAGGGAAATAAGTAAAAGGTGTTGGGTTTCAGCACACAGCTCTAGAGGACGGCTACAAAAAGAGTCTGAACACCCTAGTCCTCAAAATAAACCAGGGTTACCAATTTACTGAGCACAATCAAAAGGACACATAGAAAAGCTTTTAGTACAGTTTTTACATACATCCTGGTGTTTCTGGACCTGTTAGAGTATTCCTTGCTCATTTTGCTGCGTTTTTTGCCTGATGCCTTGCTACCTTTTTTTTTTTCTTTCTGTGTGTGGCATAATGATGGAGGCTTAGATGGTGGAAACTGCCTGAACAAATAATTTAATTAATTGCTTTCATTAAACCCCTCATTATCACAACAAGTCAAATGACTTTTGTTACAAAACATAAAGTGCAGCGAAGTAGTCTCCATGAACCCGAGCATTTTAATTTATTTGAAATCTTGTGGGTTTTAAAATTATTTTTCCAGTCATCAAAAAAACTAAAATAAAAACATGACAGAAGATAATGCTTTATCTGCCTCCTAAAGTTGGTAACTATGTGAACTGTTCTCCTGTGTACATAATCTTTGAACAATAATATCTGAAATTATAACCTATCCAAAAGTAAAGTCTTAATGACATCGGATCCTCAGCTCCATTGCAGCAAAGCCCTTATAAAAATGGCAGCTCGAGATCAGTCAAATAATGGTAAAAAATAGTCTGATTTCAGCACTAAATGCTGAAAAGTAAGATGTGATAAAGTCTTGCATGAACAAAACTTTGATATCAGAGAAATCTCTCTGAAACAAAAAAGGAACATGAGGATTTAGTGGGCAGGAAGGGGTGCAGAAGCAGAGATGATGGTAAGAGTCCCCAGAGGCCATAACCTGTGCTCAAGGCACAGGAACTCGGCATGTCCAGGTGTCAGTCCCACTGCACAAGGCAGATGCACACAGTTCTCTTTTTCCCTGCAAATTTAATGATTTATCCAAAGCAGGACTTTTTTTAAGGAAACACTTCAAGAACACACAATGAGGATGTGACCTGGTGAAGAGATATCTCCAAAAGGAAAAGATCTTCTAACAGATTTCCCAGCTCCACACAAAACTCCAGATGGAAATGCTCAGTTTAACAAAGGTTGCTCATACGAATAACTAGAAAGAAACCCCGCTTGTTCGTGTGTTTGCTCCAGGATAAATGTGTTGCTCAGCACTACAGCCCTGCCTGGAGCCACCTTTCCAAGCAATGTGCTCCCGTGCTGTCTCTCCACTGAATTCCTTTGCCAGCCCCAGCGTTTTCCCTTCCCTCCGCAGCCTCTGCCTCCCGGGGCAGCCGTACCTGGCTTCACCAGCAGCAGAAGGGTTTGTTGTTTGTATCCACACTAGCAAAAGCACCTCTTCTCCAGAAACTTCTCTGAGGGCATCAATTACAGCCCCCAGAGCAGGATTCCAGATTCACTGCTGACCAACAGATGTGCGTCGACAAGTGATCCCTCTTCAACTACCAGTAAACAAAGATTAGCCAGTTCTCCCTTGGATCAACCTTAGGAACAAGTGTTAAGATTGTGAATGAATTTGCTCAGCACAAGAAGGGATAACAGCGCAGTGTTCACTGGGACACTTGTCAACGCAAGGGTCAAGGAGAGCTTTCCACACAACCTGGCCCATGACAACTCTTCCTCTCTCAGCAAAATATTTCATCATGCCCCAGTTGCTCCAGTATTAAAACAACAGGGTCCCTTCAAAAACTGCTATTTTGATGGAACAGTGCTTTGTATTTTTTTTTCCCCAGAAACTTCCTGCCAGGCTTATTGGTAATTTTATCAGATGCTGTCACCCTAAGAAGAGCAACCTCTAAGCCCAGGCCATGAAAGCCACCGTCGCCATTTCTGACATCTTAGCAAGAATCCATTAAAGAGCTAAAGAACATTTCCTTCATCCTTTGACTAACATCCTTCACGGATGCTGGGAGTGCTTCTCTCTCTGCCACTGGCAGCTGGGTCTCTCACCAAACTTTGAACTTGATGGTTCACTACTTCATAACAATTACATCAGGGAGTTATCAACATTATTCTCATACTCAGTCTAAACACAGCTACTAGAAAGAAAAGTAACTCTATCCCAGCAAACCCAGGGCAATCCTGTCTCATAAAATGTTCCTCTCCAGTTAAATTTGGATTCTCCTGCGGGGTTATATAAACTAGTCCTCTCGCTCTTCCCCCTTCAAGTGATTAGTGCTAGATTTCCTTCTCTGTGGTTATTTTACCGTGGTTATACTGCTTGTCTCTCATCCTCTGTGCTGATCCTTTTCCTAGACGATACAGTTAAACACACCAGCAACTCTGACTGTTGCCTTCCAATTCCTTTACTAATTCCTCCTTTTTTTAGGTGGCTTTACATCACTCTACAATCTAGATTTCTCCCCGAACATTACCAAACATGTCTTTTTCCAGTTTCTTCTTCTGAACTCTCATTCACCTTGTAACTCATTATTCTGAAACACCTCAGCCCCCTCCTGTGGCTGTCACTGCTTCTGTCCCTTCCAGTCACCTCTCACTTCCCAGCAACTGGTTTTGCTTACAAAAACTAGAGCATCCACTCGAGATCTGCGGCATTTTCAGGATCTAGGTCACTCAAATCAACATGGCAAAGTTCTTACAGTATGAATTGTTCCATCCAGGGCAGGGAAACCTAAAGAGTCCTTTTCCTTGCCCACTCAACACACACTGACTGCTCCATCAGACCCATCCATATCCTTCCACAGCTACAGAGTTCACGAGGGCAGCCCTACCATCCTAAATCTAAGTTAGCTTTGAGTCTGACCTAATCAAAGTACCATCCAACCACTGCTTCAGTGAGAGCACATCCTTCCTAAAATTTCAATTTCCATTCCGCAAGTGTTCCAGCATTTCATTTTCTTCAAAAAGGGCAATTATTTTTCTAGACAGAAAATGAGGGATATCTGATGATGGCCTTGGTAGTTACAGTCTCTTGCTGTTTAATCACCTGGCAGATTCCAAACCACAGTTGAGAGACATCAACATCATTTTCCACAAATAAAAGTACCATAAATTGGGCAGTAAAACCAAAGTATGGTTGAAACTTCACTGGTTTGCCTGCTGCTGTGTGAGTGCTTCAGTGAGCAACACACAGAGCAGATTCCAGCCTGCTAATAGGACATTTTTAATATTATTGGCCAATTACCCATGTTAAAGCTAAGGTGGTAGGGTTTTTATGGCTGTCCACCAGACTCCAATTTTCCAAACTATTGCAGAGGAGATGAGTGGTCTGACTCCATGAGGTAGCCTGGTGCAAATCTGGCAATGCTGCCTTCAAAGTGTGCACCCTTGAAATGCTCCCAGATGCCACCAGACAGACTGCCCTTGAACCTGGAAGGCTGGAGGTTTAATCACACGTGCTCCTCCTGCCAGCAGGAGAGCACACATCAAAGTTGCACATTCTGAGGCACCTCCCTGGTGCCAGGTCCTCACGACATAAAGCTGGCAGCCCTGGAAGGACAGGGACACAGCTGGCAGAGGAGTCAGCTGGGCCAAAACTCCAGATCCCAAACATCCATCCCCTCAGTTAGTGACCTCCACGCCAGCACCCTCACTCTGCCCCTCGGAGTACGCACACACAGACACGAACAGGAATTAAATCCACACTAATCACTAGTGGGAAGGGCCACAGCTTAGCCAGACAAGTCATTTTTTCTCCACTGCAGCAGCCTGCACAGTGTGCTGTGCTTCCAAGCCAACCCTCAGGCAGCCTGGAGACTGCTCTGGAGGGCTCAGCACTACACCTCCTTTGCAGCTCAGGGAACAAACTTCAAACAAAACTAAATATGAATAGAAGAGAAAGTGGTTGCATGTCCTCCATGGTTTAGCAGAACCTCGGGGTAGTGTTTGCACTTGGAATGCTGCTGTATTTGCTCTGAACTGCAGCGCTCAGAGGTACCAGGTTACCAGGCCCAGAGCTGTGGATGTCCCACGGAGTCACCCGGAGGGGATGACGGATGCAGCCCAGCATTCTATAAAAACCCTCGTGACTCATTCCAATTTTGAGCAGGCTTTTTACAAGAAAACTACTATTTCCAAGATCAGCTTTAACACTCACCAAGAAGTTAGAGGTATTCAAATATAAATAGTAACAAGAGAAAATCTACAAATACTTACAAATTTCAGGTGTGAAAGAACAGTTTGGGCTCAGAATGTTTGCATATGTTTAAAGGGCAAGTATTTCAAGGTGAAATAATCTTATTTAAAACTGCAGAGAGTCTCAAAAGCAAGACCATAACTATAAAATAAGCCCATATTGATGCTAATTGAGTCTCCTTTTCCGGCAGAGGCTGTTAGGAAGGCTGATCCTGACCCACGTCCTCTCCCCTCGTTTAGGGCTGGTATCAGTCACTGCCAGCGCTCATTGTGGTGCCGACTGCGCAGCAAGGGCAGCTCCGCCCCGTCTGATTTATCTCTGTCACGCCTTGAGCTCCGCTCAGCAGAGGCCCAGGAAGGCACCGGCTGAGGGGTGCAGGGCCAGTGACACTGAGCACATGGCCTGGGCTTGCCTCGCTAGGAGGGGAAGGCAGAGGGAAGCACACGCGTGTCAGCTCATGTGGCAGAGACAGATAGGACAAAACAATGGGCATCACTAACCCATTCACTGCGTGCTAGCTCTGTGGTCAGCAAGTAAGCACTAACTATTTAATTAGTCAACTAATTAGTGACAGGCAACATGGAAGGCTTCAGATGTTCCCAGACAAATGCAAAGATAAAAAGCCTAATTAAACAGCAAGCAATATGCTAACTACAGCCAAACAGGCCAGATGTGCAGGATATTGTGTACCCCGGTGCTGCCAGATAAGGGGCTCCATCAGGAACCCCGTTCAAACCCTGCCACCTCGGAGCTGATCCTGGGTACCCCGAACTCCCAGTGGGAGACACCGCCCTGCAGCAAAAAACCCAGGTTTACTGTGCTGGACTCCAATTCTGCTTTGAGAAAGAAGTTCAGGGCTTTGACCAAAGTGTACTTTAAACCATCTGGTTTTTAAAGGCAATAGCTATTTTAACGCACCCACGTGGAGACGAAATAGATTTCACAACAATTTCACATGAAATATTGTGATTTTAGGCACCATTCATTTATGGCTATCTCATGCAGCATGTTATATATATTCCAACATCCTCAGAGAACAAGTCATTGTTTACATCAGGGTTTGGATTAAGGGGGTTTCCCAACCATGGATTAAAAATAGTTTTCCCTATAATTGAAGACGATAGTGATTTCCACAGCTACACGCAAAGAGGTGGATAAAAGCCAGTGGGTTCCCTGCACTGGAACCAGTGACCAGATCCTGCTGGAAGCAAGCTCAGTGTTCCTTAAGCCAAACTTCCATCCCTGCTGCCCGAGTTTGCATGCTGCTCTTGGAACCAGCCCCTGGTTTCTGGGCTAAACTGGAAACAACACTGGAGTTCGTAATCCTGTGCCCTTCTGGCCTAACCCTGCCATCCTGCCCATCCCTTTGAAAGTAGCAAAGGAAAGAAGACAAGGAAAAAAAGAAATTAACCCAACAAATAAGAAACCACCCACTGCCACACCTGTACCCCCAGAGCCACTGTCACACCCACAGCTGGCCAGGCCCCAGGCTCTGCCCCTGCAAGTGCAGCGCTGCTGCCTGCACCAGGCACCTGGCCCTCCAGTGAAAGAACCAAAAATCCCTGTGCATCCTCGAGAAAAGCAGCACTGCAGCTGCAAACATACACCTGCACACGCTGCCCGAGCAGCATGGAGAAGTCTGAAGCTCATTTGGGGGTCAGAGGGGTGAGCAGTGGTGCCACGGCTGCCCCATGGCCCTGCTCCAGGAGCACTGTGCCGCGGGGTGTGCTGCCCACGGCACAGCGGGAGCAGGAGGCATCCTGCCACGGGGCAGCAGAGCTCATTCTCAGGGTCATTCCTCTGCTTAATGAAAAATGTATTTCTTCAGTCTCAAAGAAGTTGAAAACACTTGCAAGATCGAGTTCTAATAATTGCCACATCAGTAAGTGAATTACATTTGTATGTTTCCATGGTGACTGGTAATGTAAAATAATTAAGTATGAAGAATAACGATGAGAAAACGACTTCCTCTTTTTAAGGATTAGGGCTCACAAATTGATTCAATCCAGCTATTTTTAGTGCATGTAACCTTTGCAGAGAATATTAGAAAATTATGAGTAAATTAAACTAAATTGTTTTAAAAGGCCTTCACATTGATCAGGAGGCTATTTGCTGCTGATGTGAAAATTAAAAACTAATCTTTCCCAAATTTATACCTCTATTAATATAAATTCTGTGACACTGCCCTAAGTGCTGCCTGCTGGCACTGTGGTTCTCCGAGCAGCACCCCACGTCTGAGGCCAGGTGCCAAGACAAGCTCAAGGAGGACATGTCCTGCAGCAACTCTGCCGGAGTTTGTTTCAAACTCAAACCTCGGCCGAGGGAGCTCCAAGGGCAACACCTGCCAAGGCCTGCTCACTACAGACAGCCCCAGCTCACACACCCAGAGCACAAACACGCTCTGGATTCCCCACAGCACTTTGTAACAGAACGGCAGCAACAAACAGCCCAGGGCAAGTAACAAGAAAGGGGTTAGAGGCTCTAAAGGACATGGTTAACGAATTTGGGATGGAACTGAAAGCCTAAATGGTGCTGAGAACAGGAAGATGAGAGGACACTATTTACCCCGAGATGGGATGCTTCATGGGAAGTCAAGAACTACGAGAAGGACGAGAAGCAGAAATTTTTTTCTGCACTGCTCAAGCAATACAACATCTACAAAGCACTTCAACTTATTCTTCTCTTGATGTATTGAACATATCATTTGTGATGTTATCAATGGTTGTTGGTTTAATTGCAAAAAAAAAGAAAGGCGGAATTTTCCATTCTCTGCCTCCCATAAAAGCCCCAGACTCTTCAAGTTCTTGTTGCATTTTGTTGTAAGAATCACGTTCAGAATTTGACTTTTATATTCATTTCTGCAAGTTTTTAATGACGTTTCCCATATGTGTGGTTAAACTCTGCAGAAAACACCTACTGCATCAAAGGAACTGCATTCTCAGTCTGACTCCCCAGTGAGCCCCTGAAGCTGCTGTGGAGGAGGTACAACTCTGAGACACCAGAGAGAGCACCCTGTCCTCGCTTTGGGAAGGCTGTTAAACAGCAGAACTCATCCACTGGGGTTTCCCTGCCTTACACTTAGGGAAGGGGGGACTCAGACAGGTTTGGGATCCCAGGCACGACTGGCTTTAAAGGTCAATACTGCTTGGGAGCACACACCAAGGGCCGTTGACTCCACCTCCCCCCACAAGACCATGGTTTAAGAGCAATGCGACTTTAGGTGTTTTCAATCCTCATTTTCAGCGCGCCTTCACCCTAAGGATCCACGTGCAACTGGGAGTTGCTTGGAATCCTGTGAGTCCCAAGGCATCCAGGACGCCAGCCCCATCCCTACATCTGCAGGTGCTCAGACCTCTAACACCGAGTACTGAGACAGACCCAAGGAATGCTTTAAATGCAAGAAACACCCCCCTTCATACAAAAGGGAACACAACCTTTTCAGCAAAGGAAATAAAATAAAAAACTTACCAAAAAACCAGTGTTTCCAGAAAAGAGATGCCAACATCAGATGCACCAACCACCACAATTCTAGTGTTGATACACACTTTCGATTCCAGCACCAGCTTTCGATTTATGTGGTTCAAAGAATAGCTCAGCTGTGAAAGAACATGTCAGACATAGAAATACATTTAAAAAATAGTCAAAGCCTGCTAGGAATCATTAAACTCCTAGTGATGCATTATCTTGCATTGACACAAAGCTTCTTATGGCTCACTGACATGACTAATACCATTTTTCTGTGCACGGCACCAGATGAGTGGTACTAAGATATGTGGAATGTTTAATAGGTCACGGAAAATCATAAAAGCTCAATGGCCTGGCTTCTCCTGAGCAAGATGCTCCAGAATCCTTGCAGGAGAGGACAAAACATTGCCTCTGCTATCACTCACTGCCATTTATCAAACACCTCAGAAACTTGCATTTCCGTACTGCTAAGGCCATTTTTATATCTCATAGAACAGTTTTTACTCTTGCTGATTTATTTATGGAAATGGTTTTACTTGTAAATTAATTAGGAACTTCTATTTTGAGTGTCTTTGTGTGTTTAATTGAAAACTCCCTTTCCAAAATTATCCTTCTCTTTTCTCAAATACAGAGCAGCTACCTGGAAAGCCAGGTTGCCACATGAGTAAATGAGTACCCCGATGTCACCGGGATCAATACTCCAGTCACAGATCTTACAGCAACACTGTTAAGTCACTAATTTCAGCTTCCACACCACTTCATTCACACTCTGGCTAAGGGAATAAACTCCTCGTGGGTTTTTTAATCATGTGTCTCTAGGTCTCGCTACCTAACAGAGATTCTCAAAACAAATATACAGCTAAGAGACAAAAGATAATATTGCATTCGACTTTTTTTTCACCTTGACTATATTTAGCCTTCACATTTCTGAAGAAAGACATGAAAATACTTGCCATCTCACAGTACAGCACACTGCATTTTTCCTATTGCTCTGGGTTGCCTAAATGCCCATTTCACAGAATGGGTAACTGCAGGTTCATAAATGCACTGGGAAGACCAACACAAAATGGAACCACTTCTGTTATTTGTCAGACACTTCTCCAATAAATTTCTGCTGTGACACTTAGGAAGGAAGCAACCTAAGGCTTCTAACAGGCTTTCCTCTACTACAAATAGGAGACAGCACTAATAAAATTAAGTCCTCTAAATTCCTCCTATGAAAGTACACTTGAAATACATTCCCTATATATCAGCTGACGGAGTAACTCAATAGATGAAGAGTAAGTATTTTCTTTTAAAGCTGTGGTAATTATACGTGCCCTCTCCTTAAGTACATGGCACATTGAGATCCCCAAGAGATCTTTTATGCCATGTCTCTGCACTGGTGGAGCTCCACAGCTGAGGTTTCAGCACAGCCCCACCACACTGTGGAACTCACTGGAGCGCTGTCCTGTCCCTTAAGGAAGCATTATGGATCAATTCCCTGCCAAAGAGCATGACTGCACAGCAAGTCATTTAGAATGTGGCAAAATTAAACGTCACCTTTGGTCAGGCAACATTATTTTTTACTGCCAGATAAATGTTCTTTGAGTTGCAGTTCACCACAGTGCAATGATGACATCCAGTGGCGAGCCAGATTCATCTCAGGGACTGGACTGCCCTGGGAAAATTCCAGAAGATATCTCAAAAAATATGCCAGCCCAGGGTGGCTGCTTAACAGAGGTCAGCTGTGTGGCAGCCAGCACATGCCCACGCTGAAGAACGCCTGAGCGAGGGACAGAACCACCCTGCTGCTCCAAACCAGGGTCATGCAGGACATAGGCAGGTCCCTACAGAGAACCTCCATAATCCCATTCAAAGCCAGTGCTTTTGAACACTCCTTACAGAAGGATCTGCCAGCAAAAAGGATTTTAATCTTAAATTAGACTATGTCTATAAGACTTCCACATTTCAGAAACTGAAAAAGCCCTCTGTATTTCCCTGAAGGTGTACATCTTTAGAAAAGGTTTTAGGAAACGAGAAGAACCAATGCCAAGTATTACAGACATCCCTCTGTACTTAGAATCAAACTCTGATTGTGGTTCTTATAACACACTAAATGGTTATGCCCCAGCTCCACGAGTTGTTGCTGTGCCAGTGCTGACCCGTGTGGAGCTCTCCCAGCCCCACAATCAGGCCTGGAGGACACTGTGCCCTCACCTCAGTATTCACATTCTCGGGACTGGCAGACAGCAGCTCTGACAGGCTGGGTTTTGTTGCACACATGGACTTGCAGCTTTCTAGAAAAGCAATGACTTCTGGAGGAACAATGACTAAGTGATGTTTGTGTTCAAACGCAGCTTTTAATAAATTAATAAAAAAGAAAGAAACTACTTGTAATGTACCTAACCAATGAAAGCAGGCAGGAATGTCAGCAGCAAACAGCATAAACCCAGCGGGCCTCACGGCAACGCCAAGCTCAAACGTCGCCTTCTCCTGCTGTGCTGGTGGTTTATTTTAACGCACTGCAGCAGTGAGAGCTGGAATACAATTTCCCTGGGAAGAGTTGTGTCTAATTCATGAAACGGCTTCTGTATCAGTGACACAAAGGCAGCCTATGAGCAGAATATAACCTGTTTTGTTCCCCACACAATGGCCCCAACACCAACAGCTGTCATGCTCCAGAAATCACCTTTCTACAGCTAAGTACACTAAACAGCCCAGGGGAGTCAGGAATTAGGTGGATTGGTCCCATAATACCACCTATTTTAACAAAATGTCAGGACAAATGGCTACACGTGTTCCCCAGAGGGGCAATAAGACATCATAATTGATAGGCCAATAGGAAACTAACATATTTATTTTGTATCCAGTCTATTAAATAAACCAGCAATCATTAACTAATGCAAGGTGAAAAGCATTAATTGCCATTGGTAGAAAAAGCGTATGTAGCCCAGAAAAGAGGATTTTCTTTGGTTATCAAATGATTATTTGGGGTACTGGCATCCCTGCCCTCCCTCACGCTGCTCCTTTCTGGGGGCAGAGGGACAGCGGAGCTGGCAGTGGTGGCCCTTTGGCACCAGATCATGGGGCTACTCCTGCACATGGACAGCCAGTGCCATCACCCAGAGGCCTTCGAAGGGGACCTCGTTAAAACACTGCTGCAGTCCCCAGACACTGACAACACACCCCCTGCATGGCAACCATGGCTTTTGCTCATGATCTCACAGCACAACGCGGGCCAGAGCAGGATTCATTTCTGGCATCCAGAATTCACGCATCCTTCTACCCCAAGCAACCAAAGGAAAAAGAGACAAGAAATACTGATTGGGTTTCAGCAAACACATTATTTCCTTTGCACTTTCCAACCACGTACAGCTTCACGCCCAGCTCTCCTGCCTGGTTTGCACATGCCTTGGGTAGTACACTTACACATTCGTGGTACATTTACTCACTACTTTACATTGTATGTTGATGGTACAAACTCACATCCAGAACATTTTGAGGCTCCTTTTAGTTCTTTTTTTAAACACTGGACCCTGGGCTAGCTGAAGGTTTTCTATATACATTTATTATAATTGCTCTACAATCAGTCAGGGTTTATAGTGAACGTTAGCTTCATTCTAACAAAAAACCATGGAAATTGAACACCCAAAAATGTAAAACCACAAATCTGGACAAAGGATTTCAGCCCTGACAGGAAGAGAACAGCACTGTGTTCTGAACAGGGCACTGGAAAGTCTATCCCAGTAACACTCAGTGGTGTGTCAGAGCTACTGCACTCCTCTCTGGGACCCCTCGTGCAAAGACTCCCTAACGCTGCAGAATTCGCAGCATCACAGAATGCTTTAGGTTGGAAAAGACCTCTAAGGCCATCAAGTCTGACCATTAAACTTCGACTTGACTTTATTAGACCCTGAGGACTCGGGCCCTGCCCAGCTAAACACACTGAAGAGTTGGCTGCAGTTCAAGTATCTTTAAGTGATCCACATTCAGAAGGGCTGCTCAGGGCACTGCATGGTAAACACGGGGCCGACTCATTTGTTGTGTTCTTGGCATCTTCACTGATCCCTCACTGCTACTGGGAGGGGCTCTCCCAGCCCTGCATCTGCCTGCAACACTTTGGTTTTACTTCAACATTTGTTACTGAGAAAGCCGAGTGACAGTTACTGCTCCAGAGGATCCACACGATTTGAACTGTAACTGTAAAAACCATCAGAAGCAGTGAAGACAATTAACAAACCTGTTACAAGAGTAGTGCTGAGCTCAGCGACAGTGGCAGGCAAACAAGAAGGTGAGCAAACAGAGCTATTTTAATTTCAAGCTCCATTTGAACCACATGTTAAAAAAAGAAACATCAATGTTTACCAAGGTGATATGAACAAAACTGATTGGAAAATGCATGCTTTTTCAGCCTGCATTAGGAATTGTTTTCTAAATACTAGCTACATTCCAAAAAGCCTCATTAGAAATCTCTGCAAACATGTTTTCAAAAGCTGTTTCCAAGCATTCACAGATTTATACAAACAGCAGAAAGAGAAGGAAAACAGAAAAAGAAACAGTGATGAAGAGTGCAGCCTTCATCGCTTTGTCTTTGTCAAAGAACCCTTCTTTGAGACCTGTGGCTCGGACAGATAACACCTTGCCTTTACAGAGTATTTTCATCCACAGATCCCCAAGGCCTTTATGAATGAAGTCAGTATTATCACACCATTATTAAGCCTGTATGGGTAAATGCTGATCTTCAGCTTCTGGCAAAAGCCACCTCTATATCCATAACTAATTGTACGCCAGTCCCTATGGCTCTGTACGAAACCAGGGATTGCCTGCTTAACTCCAACCAGCAGTAGAGGAGAGCAGAGCACGGACACGTCTATTTAACTTCCCTGCAGAACCACTGTTACCATGGTAAAAAGCTGCTCTTTTTCCCTTTGAGCACTGACATTTGGATCCCCAGCCCAGAGAGGGCCGGGCAGTTCACACTCGTGTAAGGACCTGACGTTTGCTTGCTGCTCTGCTCCAAAGGCCAAAGAAATGAACACAGAATGGTGCCACTTTCAGAGAGCTCAGTTCTCCCTCGTTTTTCTGGGAAGAAAGGGAAGGACAGGAAGGCACAGGAACTCGATCAAAGCATTCAAGCTGGCAAGGGGGTGAAGCATACGGCTGGCTCTAGTCCTCTGACAGCAGTCATTGCTTCCCAGGTCATCTGTCTACAGCTCACTCTCCAAGGCAGAAGGAAAGAGAGCAGCAAATACAAACTTGGGGTTTGGCCAAGGACTGCCCCCCTGAGCTGCACACCCCTCTGAGAGAGGAACACGCCGGGCCGTCCCTGGGGAAAGGAGCCCTGCAGGAGCCCCTGGCCTGAGCACAGCAACAGCAGCCAAGGGGCAGCTTGCACTCACTGCTCTCTGGGACCACCGAGCCAGCCTGCCGAGGCAGCTGCCCACACACACACACGCTCAGCAGCCACGGGAGCAGAGCCAGAGCTGAGAGAAGGCAGAGGCACCTCACAGTGCCTGAGTATAGACTCAGAGCAACAGAGGCAGCAGTTTAAACATACTGAACTCATTGAAAAACGTAAGAGAGGTATAAAGTAAAAAACTTGAAAAAAATAAAATAAAAATCTTAACATTTCATACTGAAATAATGAACACGAGGTAACAAATAACAGTCCAGGATATGAGGGGAGATTGATTACTAGGGTCACAGAGTCAACGTTTTAGTGAGAGCAGACATAGTTCTCCATTTCACAACAGTGAACATCACCTTTCTGTGGCAAAAATGTCTGTTTCCTCCTCACAAGCTGGAATTATCAATCTAACAAACAGCTTTGAAAAAGCTGTAAGCCAAGTCTGACCTGTTTGTAAGCAGAAGTGCCTATTTCAGTTTACTGCAAATGTCATTAACACCTGTACAGCACTGACACCACGCTTTCAAAACAAAGATAGGTCATCTTACTTTTAATTTCACACATGCACATAAGTGGTAAACATTCCTGTTAATGATGCCATCTGGTGCCTCCCGTAACGGTGTGACACTCAGCCTTCCAAACAAAATGTAATGGCAGCATCGCACAAACCCCACTGACATTTACAGTGAGGAAATTTGTTATCAGCCTCACTTCAGAACGCCTGTTTGTGTGCCTACTGGTGCTATAAAACCAGCACCTTCACCAGCCAAGGGGGAGAACAATAAATAATGGATTTTCATCCATGCATATACTACAAAAGCATTAAAAATTCATTACTCAAGCACACGAGCATCTTAAGCAACAGTTACTGCTTTAAAAATTAATACTACTCCCCTGGTTAAGTGAAAACTATCCATACCAAGCCTTTGTTTGTAATCCCAGTGTCCACACACAAATTGTAACAAGAAGGAACTCTGCCGTTTTAACTTTGATACATAATCCTTGATATTTAAAATGCAGGGAATTCTCTAGCCCGGCTTCCCTAGGCTCTCTGCTATATTTGCTCTTTGTTACCTCAGTAGAGGCCTAATGATGAAAGAAAAACCCGAAACCCCCAAAAACCTTTCATATTTTACCCGTGTTCACTACATTCCAGGGCTTCAACTGCACATAAATAGAACTGGAACTGCCAAATCCTGCTCCCCCCAGTTGCTACAGGTGTTCTACCAAGCCAGCACACACTTTGCTCCAAGGCAGACAGCGAGAGGGTGAAATAGCAATGACTGCTTTCTCCGAGTTCCTCCAGGCACTGCTGCTCCAGAAGCACCTCCAGGAGCAGAGCTGGCTGTTCCCGAGGTCACGCCTGCAGACCAGGACGGGAAATGGCCAGTACCCAGGATGGGCACTCACTCCAAAGCAGAAGCTCTGGTGCTTCACAGCACTTGTGCCTGTCTCTCTCCACCTTCTTGACATTTCTCTTTGGCTATGTCAGGTGACAAACCTTGTTCTACTCTCAGCTGCAGTCAGAAGCCAAGAGCTTTGTTTGCTCAGAACAGATTGTTCTGTGGTAGCCTCTGTGCATAGCCTCTCCCCCATGTTTTACAATGTGATTTTAAGTCCTTGTTTTTATTACCCTTGAATTACAACTGAGCTAAAATGTTCAAGCAGTACACTGCGGGCTGGCTGGGACTGGACAGCAAGGTGTTGCTAAGTCAGTCTGTCAGTCCTGAGTCCTTCCTGCTGCTCTGCCTGCACAGGTCAAGGCAGTGGCTTGTGCTCAGTCTGGGCGCCAGCGAAAAGCTCAGGCAACTGGGAGTGAACTGGCCTAAACACCAGAAAGTGGAAGCCACAGAGAGTGAAACTCCCCAGTGGTTTGCTGCAGGGAACACCAGCATCTAGGGATGAGTTTTCTATACAAACACTCACATAGATCAGTTTCATTTCCGTTTTTTTAAACAAGCTTCCTCACAAGAGGAAGTTTGTCAAGCACAAAAACGTTTTAGATTTTTTTTTCCCTGGTTTTACCTGATAGCTAATTTCTCCTTTTCTTTTCACAAAACATGGTAAATACATATGTTTCAAAGTCCTACAACTTTATAATGGACATAAAAAGCTCACAGAATAGAGAATCATCCAGGACAGCTCCTACATTCATAAGTCATTTGAGTATGTAGTTGTGAACATACACTGCAATGGAACAAGTTGTGAGATGAATCTAAAAGCAAGGATGTATTTTTTCTCATGTTCTTGTTTTAATTACTATTTTAAACTGCTCTCAGGCTATTTATTCCTAGCCTTTACCACAAGCATCATCGTGGAATCAGACAAACACACAAAAATACCTCCATACTGCACTGGAAATTGTTGGGGTTGCAGTGCCTTGGCCTCCATTTTGTATTTGTACCTCACACTAAACTAACTAAATTTATACAACACTCCACAGGCTTCTGCAACTGTTCTGTCTTTTTATGGGCTGGAGCAGAAAAAACAATTCTAAACTGTGCAATAAAACCTGACAGCTTGAATGCAGCCATGAAATAATAATATAATAAACCCAATAGCATGAATAATAATAAAAGGGCAAAAACAAGGAAATAATTCAACAGATGTGTGACATTTTTGTTCTTCATTGTGGATCAGTTATTCTTGTTAATTATATCACCTATTCTTCCCTTACATTGATAATTACATGAAGCAGATGGAGAACAGAATGCTCCCAGATGGTGAGAAAGCAAACAAGTTTATAAATTGTTTATTTATGAAGAAATAATTAAAAATTATTTCATTATCTATAGTTTTCTACTCCACCAATAATGACATGCACCACGAAGGCCAGCAGCACTTTACGAGATATTCAGGATTCTGTTGTAACCAACTGTTTTCCACCTAACATGGCTGCAGTGACTGACAGATGTGCAAACCACAATAATAATCTGATCTGTTTTAACGCTGAGGGAATTAAGAGTTTGAATCTTTGGATCTCCTGCCAGTTGGCGCTTCAGCACTGGTTGCTGATCCAGAATACAAAAATTAGAGATTTCCTTTTGCTTTGGCACAGCTGTACAAAGTGTTTGATCTAATGAGCAGGCAGGAGCTCTGGCAGGTCTGTGCCCCGAACCCCAGTGTGGCAGATGTGCGGCCAATGCAATTCTGAGACAAGATGTAGCACCTCTGCTGCACTTGCTACTCAACAGGTATGCCAAAAGTCTGGACACTTCAGGACTGGATGCAAATCAGCAACTGTGGCATTCCAGAGGGCTGCAGATGGGAGACAGGCAAGCTTAACTTCTCCTGCTCTGTGCCTTCTCAGTCCAGTCTTACCCAGTTTATCCAAATCACTTTAACAGAGCAATGGGAGACAGAGTTTGGTAGGAACAGACACACAAAATCAGCAGCAAAATGTATTTGCAATCTCAAAGCGTAGGAAGAAGTAAGGAAGAATTTACAGCCCTTCGGGAATAGGAGCCGCTGCTTGGGGACTGACAGGGTTTCTGAGGCAAAGATGAAGCAGCAGAGAGTTGTGATTTAAGAGAAAGAGTGAAAAAACTTGTGATGGCCTTAAAACCTATGGCAAAGCATTCATGAAAAGGATGCCAAATAGGGGAGAAGCAGGGAGAGCTCCTAAGCTCTGTATTTCTCTGGAGTCGTAGTCATTTTAGCAATAAACCAAGTGGCAACACAAACCAAAGGCCTGTTTCAAAGCAGAAACAAGATTGGACCACAGGGAATGCCACAAGGGCCTGGAGAGAACAAGGCAAGTGGAGAACTGCAGGCAAATAGCTACACAGGTAACAGTCAGCTGTGGGTTTATAGGGTAAGTTTCTGGAGATTAAGAGTACATCTCTCCAGCTGACATCTAGCTCTGCCCGAGAGCCCACGGGAGGAAGGATCTATGCTTCCTTCAATACCACAAGACACAGCTCACGCTCCCTGCACGAGGCAGGCAGGAGCAGGCCAGGAATCCATGGGAGGGGGACACCTGGCGCTTCCCCCTTGGTGGTTCTTCCAGATGCCACAGAAGCATAGAGAGAGTTGACAAAGGGACAAGAACAAGTTACCACACACTGTGCTCATCTGCCTGTAGCAACTGATCCAGACCTGCAGGAAAACCACCTCTCCAGCACAGCCAAGATCCATCTGGACTGGCAATGCTCAGGAATTAGCCGAGAGCAAAGCTTCTGTGGTTTAGATTGCTGTTTTCTCTTCTTTGGAAGAGAAAGGAAGAAGGAAGCAGGAAAGCGCCTGCACGTGTCCTGGTTGAGTTCTGTGCACTGGGTCTGCGTTCACAAGTGAATTCCCTTCACGCCCTAAGCAGGCTGGAATGTTCTGGGGAGATACAGACCGGTGGAGCCCAGGGCTCCCACTGCACACTCGCTGAGATACGGAGCCACTAACAGCCCACAGAGGTCCACACACAAATCGTGAGCTGTGCCCTGACACAGAATGGCTGAGCTGCTCAGCCCCACGCTGCTACCAGAGAAAAAGACACTCGGCAGCTAGAAAAGGAGAGCAAGAGCTCGAGAAGGGCTGGAACAAGAGGAAGGCAGCTGAAAAAGCAATAGATGAGAGGCAGATGTTGATTTGTTGATTACTAGATATCAAGAGGCATCTTGTGGGTATAAAAGCAAGAATGTCACTACAATTATCTCCATTACAAGCAACAGATACTCAAGCAATCAATTTGGGCATGCATTCAATGAAAATTTTACATTTCTGAAATCAACTTGCATTTACAAACTTCATCTTGTAGTTCACGTGACAAATCCCGCCACTATTGCAGGGCCCTCTAAAGCAGCAATTACAGTGATAACCTGTCCTCCAGCTCTTGGGAACAAAGCAGGCATGGATTCACCTCTGGAGGAGCTGCTTTCAAATAGGAGAGGGCAGAGCTCCCTCGGTTTAAACCAGCTTGGTGAGCTGGGATAGAGACATGGGATAAAGAAATGAGGAGTGGTCTCAAATGCTTGGAACCCCTGCTGGCCCAATCTCAACATCTCGCAAGATCCTGCCCTGATCTCGTTTAAAACCACAAACCAAAGATGAAAGAAGACATTTTCTCCTTACTCCTCTGCAGGTGCTGGCCTCAGACATCTTCCCACTGGTTCCTACTCCAGACTCTTTGTCTGCCTTTCACCTTTCTCCCTCTCTTCTCCACACTTTGCTCACAACATTGTTCTCTCATGTCCTTTTTCCCTCACTTCCCAGCCCATGAGCATCTTCTACAACCAGAATGCGTTTCACCTTGTCTCACTGTATTTCATAAGGTGACAGTTCCGAGCCTTTCCATTCTGCAGAGCTATCACATTTATCTCCTTGGTGGGACAGGTTGTCCTCTGCCTCACAGATTGCACCTCACTGTTTACAGCAGGCCTGAGAAGCCTTTTAATCACTACAAAAAGGCAGAAAGATAATATTGTGCCTACTCCAACTTGGTTATATTAATTCATAAAATACACCTCAGTTTATTTGTAACTTCGCTACAGGACTCGGCAGGGTAGTGCACCCCACCTGTTTTGGATCGATCTTCCTTTACGAGGCACCTGAGCAGAGAGAGGGCCAGTGCCTTCTGCCTGGCTGCTACCCAAGGTCTAAAAGCAGCACCATCTCCTTACTCCTGCGAGTACACTCAGTTCCCCGTGGCAGGCTGCTCCTCATGTTACAAAGCTTCCCAACGTATGGTGGCCAAAGGTCGCTTCATTCACTCGACAGAAGAGTCAATTTAGCTTTATATGGTTTCAAGTTCGCGGTATTTCAGAGAAGCCAGCAGCAGAAGCAGACCAGCTTTATCCTCAAGTTACCACCCAGCACTTAGCCCCACATGTCCATTCTGATAGAGCACAGTCTGTCAAAAATCTATAATTCATGCAGAGGCAGATGTACGGATACTTACACAGTGGCTGGCCTTGAGTTGGGGTTTTTCCAGTACAACTTCTCACCAAAAATTTCACACATTCTATTAAATAGAAATTCGAATCTGAGATTTCAAACCATTATGTCACTACCTACAGAGAAACTCAGAAAAACTCAGGAAGAACCTGAGCTGACAAAAGATTTGCAAATCTTTCAAATACAGGAAGTATGTGATTTTCCAGCTTCAACAAAAACGCTAAGATAAGCTCTTTTAGTAAGAGAGCAATCACTTTAAAGATTAAGAATAAGAAGCAGTTTAAATAAACGCATCAGACAGTTCACTCTGCAGAGAAGTGAAAGGCAGGGATGTGCATGTGGGGGAAAGGCTGTCGAACAAAGCCAAACTCAGAACAACAGCCTCAGCCATGTTCTGGATTTCGCTTTGCCAGCTGCTGCCTAATTAAAGAGTTTTAGGTGCCAAAACCTACTGACTAACTGAGAAAAGGACAGCACTAAAAATATTATATGGAAGCCCATCTCAGCCAACTGGAAGTTAGTAGACAGACATAAAGCTCCCTAATTATATTTCTCCACAAAATTACAACTACCTACTGAGAGAATCCATCACTAATTGTGTTTTTCCTAACATTTCAGCTTCATTCGTTACTTTTTTGAGGAATCACCTTCATGTCAAATTTTAGTTACTTAAAATGTAAGAGAATCAAGTGTAAGTTATTTTAAAAATGAAATTTTAAGAGACTTTTCATTTAGAACCTCCAGACCGCATCAGTTCTTCGCAAACAAAAAGCTTCCTAGTGAAAACAACCTTTGCCTTTGCTGTTAAGTCATTTGGTGTTTTAAGGATATCTCGTGCATGGAAGAAACCCGACTTTGGGACTGAAAAGTAAAACGTACCTACGCAATTTCTACAGAAAGAGTCAAAAGCATGACCCTGTCTTTTTTCCGCTTGCGGAGCACGGTACCTAAATGAACCCAGCAGGAGCAAGGGCTCGGCAGTAGGCAGAGCATTTCGAAGGCGCTGGGAGGCCGTGACAAAGCGCTGCCATCGTGTCAGCACGGAGCAGGCAGGGCTCTGCTCCGGCGGCCGCTGCGTGTGACGGGCCCGTGACAAAGCGCTGCCATCGTGTCAGCACGGAGCAGGAAGGGCTCTGCTCCGGCGGCCGCCGCGTGTGACGGGCCCGTGACAAAGCGCTGCCATCGTGTCAGCACGGAGCAGG
>VYXC01005741.1:161067-190465 GCA_013397175.1 Platysteira castanea
GCGTGTGACGGGCCGCGGGCCCAGCCCGGCCGGGGCGCGGCAGCGGAGCGGGATCGGCCGGCGCGGCCGCTGTAATTAAGGAGCAGCCTATGGGCACGGGGAGGGTAATGCCAGCCCATCTGCCAAGCCCTGCGCGAGCTGGCAGCGTGCCTCCCGCCTGCTGCCGCTGCTGTCACCCACCTGATCCTTGGAGACCTGCTCCGACGGAGCGTTCACGCCAAGCTCTTCCAGAGGATAGACAATCTGTCGTCTCGGCCGCACGGGAGCCATGTAATGAAGGGCAGATGTCAGGGAATGGGCACAGGGACGCTGAAACTGAAAGACAGCGATCCATATTTCAGCAGAGAGAATGTCAGAGCGGCGCATCACAGATGTCTGCTGCATGGCTTTGCAAACACACAATTCTTAGCTCTGTTGGCTAAATCTGAGACAAAAATCAGCAAATAAACAAACATACTCAGAGCAGAGGAATGAATTGCAGATAATTCCTGACACTAATGAAGATAATTATGAGAGTAATTACATTACTATCTCTGTGGGAATGACAGATAAACAAGTGGTTTGGTTTATGGGATTTTTCAGCACAAGTATTTTCCCCAGGAGGATATTTTTCTCCATAGCGATCATGAATCAGCTTGATTTGACCTCATTAAGCTGTGTTATCTGCTCACCGCTAACCTTTGCTCGCTTGGCAAGGAACGGAGATGAATTTATATAGAAATTCTATACCGACTGAAATGTCTGGTTCATCCAAGTGACAAATGTTAATAAACTGGCAGGAATTTGACATGAACAAAACCCTAATGCTCGTCTGAGCAGCCTGGATCATTAGAAATAGCTGTATCTGTCTATTACAGCATGACTGGCTCTGGCATAACTTACAACATGAAAGGGAAGAAAATAAGAGAATTACAGGAAATACAGAATGAACATTAACGCAAACTAAATTACACTCAAGTGCCATTCCATCCACAAATATTAAAAACTTGAAGTTACTATGTTGAGAATTAAGTAAATATCACATTTACCACTTATTAGATAATGATAGTAGGTAAGTTAAAGTAACTTAGAGTAACTCTGTAGCCTGGTAGCCTGGAAACAGTCAAAACTGGAATCACTGGTAAGATTTAACTTCTCTTCCATCCAGGGCCATTAAACTGCATTTTTGTGAGTGCCTCTTCAGAATCTGAGAACCTAATGCCACACAGGAACATCAGTTCCTCACTGGAACACTTAGAACTCCACGAAAGTGCACAGGAAAACACATCCTTCTGCAAATGTACCCAAGTCCAACCTCTCAGAAGTTCACACATGAAAGTCAGTGGTGGTTGCAAAACCACCCAAATCACCAAGGACAGAACCCATCTCAGTCACCATCCAAATGCCAAGTGCCCAGTCCAGCCAGCCAGGCAGAAGCCCGAGCTGGAGGTGAGTCTCCAGGGGAAAATTCCATTTGTCCTGAGACAGGCAGGCATGACCAACGGATGAACTGCCCTCCGGATGCACCACGTGCTTCCATCAGTGGTGCCAGGAGCCCAGGTGATTGGGCTGGGCAGGACAGTAGCTTCAGATGGCTACACAGGCTTGAAAATTTTACTTTGTGTTCCCTTTTCTGACATGAGACTGATGACAAAACACATCTCTGAGTATTGCTGAATTACATTCCTCTCGGAAATGGATTTTCTCCAGTAGAAGTTCAGTTCTTATGGTTCTCCTGTGACACTTGCAAAAACACAAGTCCCCCTTCAAAAGCCAGTGAGGTGCCTAGGTAACACTGACTTTTGGTGAAACACAGTCTAGAGAATCTGAATCCCTTTGGAAGAGTTTTTATAAGCCACCTGGATAGGTTTAAAATGATCCCCTTGCATTTACTCAGGCTACACTACCCTTGTGCTGGGCAGAGTGCCAAGGCCAAGGACATTTCCACTCTCTGCTCCCTCACAAACTTCCTGAAGACTGGTGGATACCACGGACCAGCCCTGCCATACAAGAGTTGTGTCCATGGGTCCAGAATATGTCAAGCAGGAACAAAGTACAGTTTGCTGCAGATTGCCAAGAAAGTCCCTGTTTGCAGCCATCCACAGAAGCAAAGAAAAAATAAAGTGAGAAAAGGTGACAATATTTAATACAAGAAATACAAATTACTTTCTCCTTACCTTGCCCTCCACGTTTTCTGGATAAATAGGGTAGTAAAGAGAAGATTTGTGACCCAAGCGAAGAATCTCCTTTAGAAAGTATTTTGTATAGTGATGAAATGCAGGATTTAAGACAAAGTGGCAAAGATGTCCATGTTCCTCTTGCTGGTGGTGATTAAAATGAATAAAGTCCTCAATGTCGTAATGTGCTCGAATATACTCAATATCCTGGAAAATTAGGAATTTGTGAGTCAGCAGTGATCAGCAGCTGCCTTGACAGGATTTGAGCAAATATCAACCAATGAGTCACTTTCTATCAATCAAGGAACTGCATTTGAACACTTAAATCGTTTCTGTGAGAGCTGTTCTCAACTAAGGGCACTGACTGAACAGATTTTTCTTGAAAATCTTTTCATTGTATCAAAACCTCTCTTTGCAGTTTGCCCTTATTTACAAGGAATGCACACCTGACCCTTTCCCTACAATGTCTGATACAGGTTAACAGATACCCATGGCAGGGGAAAAAAAACCCCACCTGTTTTTCTGAGTTCAAGGCACAGAAGCCCAGACTGTCCCTCTCACCAAACTCCAGCTGAAAACGGGAATTCTACAGAGCAGAGCTGTGTAAAAATACCCTCTGACAAGTCTTCTCTGTTGAAGTGATAAGCTGATATTTTTCCACATTTATTCACTCAGTCTATCCTCTTAGTTCTTAATATAATCAAGAGAATTACTCCTGGAAACACAAGTGACTCCTCTATTGTAAAAACTAAGCGCTAGAACTGCTAAACAACCTAAAATCCACCTTTTCGGTCCTAGCAGAATGCCACAAAAGTCAGACTTGGAGAATGTTCACTTTTCGACAATAATATGCAATGTCTTTTTTTACTCCATCAGAGAACAGGCTTTTCTTTGTTTTCGAGTGCATCATTCACAGTCGGTTAGAACCTACTGTCGGAGAAAAAGGTTATGAAAGCAAATCTAGAAGGAGAATTACTGCCCTTTGCAGGACTTGTGGTAAAGCTGCTTATTGACTTGGAAAGTAAAAGGGAAATAGGTGATTAAACACATATTTAGAGGCAGACTGGCTTTGCGCAGGAGGAAAACTTTCAGGACACAGCAGCAGCTTCTCAAAAATAACAGGATAATTTTTTAAATCTGTGTGTCAATCATTATTGATGAGAAGAGAAATAAAACAGTGGACAAAGGCTGGAGAGCAAGGGAGCTTCTAGACAGACACTTTGTCAGGCAGACGTACAGTGCCAAGCACAAAACTCAGCCTTTAGTGTGAGGACCAAGCACCACAGAGCTCATGGAACACAAACAGAACTTACCATTTCATCCCTAGTGACAGAAACGCCAACGATTTGATCCAGAACTTCTGCTACAAAAACCCGTACTGGCATCCCATCCTGCAAGGCAAAGGCAACAGATGCACATTTCCCATCTCAGCAGAATCTCTTTTTAATGGTAACTGTGTGTATTTCACCACAGAGTCCCAGTTAAAACAGCTTCCTCCCAGTGCACCATCCCAGTTTAACCAGTCTGCTCCCTGTTTGAGCCAGGTGTGTGGCTGGACTCTGGATCACACAGACCTTTCCTCACTGAAGTTGCAGTTTGGATACAGCTGCTGCAGGAGTGCTACAAGCTCAGCCACTACTTCAGCCCTGATGTTAGGACAGAATTGAACACATATCAGCAACAAATACTCACTGGATCCTTGCGAGCCTCAGTGAATATCTTTGAGTCACTCCATATTGCTTCATTCAAGTTAAGAGTTTCAATGAGCATTTTGATACCCTTTAGGTCATCGGTTGTTGCTTTTCTTACATTAAATGACCTAAAAAAGGACAAAAAAAGAATTAAAGTTGACTCTGTGACAAAATAAAAACAACTGCCAGGCTTAAGACAACACACCCTTCATGAGTACCGACCACATCTTTCAGAAGCTGTAACTGATTGCTAAATGACTCTTGTTCCAAAGGCAGATATTAATTGACTGCACGGTAATAGAAAAGATCAGAGCATCTACTTGAGACAGCTCCAGCATCCTGCTTTTGAACACTCAGCCCAATCTATAACCACAGGTATCATCTGTCTTCCAGTGAGTAAAAGTCAGCAATAAAGGGAGGCAAAGAACCCTAAAATGAATGTGGAATCTGTAGCTGCACACTATGGCACATGGGGAAAAGAGCAAGAAAAAAACAGGGAAAGACAAGAAAAAATGAAAAAAGGACAGAGAAAAACAAAACTGAGATAAGTGTAATGGCATAAAGTAAAGCAGGAACATCGATTTCTCCGAGAACAAATTACTAATATTTGTGTTAGGCTTTGATGCTTCCAACAGTAACTCATAAGGGTAAACCTAAATGACTGCAATGCCTCTGCTAAGCGTGGAGTGCCAGTTAGGAATCACCCAGCAGTGAGGGTATCAAGCTGCCTGTGCCACACATGGAACACCTCACCCACAGACAGCAGTGACCTGGCACCTAGCTCATTTACAGACTGTTAGCAAACATCTTCCCACTTACTAATTAGGAAAAAATTCACTTCACAGTGACAGTCTACAGCAGCTGAGGACCTCTCCCAAAGTCTGTCAAAGGCAGCAACCCCTTCCTGGTTCCAGGCAGCTCGTGCAACAAACGCCTTGTGGAGTGCTGTTCGAGAAGCTGAACTGCAGCTTCAGTTCCAAGAAATAAGTTCTCACCCACGGATAAAAACTTGCAATTCACGTAGTATAATTTTTTTATTCCTATTCTTCTCTCTTTCAATTTAAAAGTGGATGTGCTGTTCTTCAACCCCAGTCACCCTGAGAGGCATTTTGTGGAACATGGATTTAATGAATAGCACTGGTACCTTAAAAACCCCCAACTTTACTGAGATTCTGGTATGTTATGAGAAATTTCACAGCTCAATCCACTGACCGTTTTTGAATGCTCAAAAGCATACATTTGGTTACTAAATTACAAACTAATCCTGAACTCCTAAGCAAGCATCAGCTGAGCTTCCACAGCTTTTCCCACATTTCCAGTGTAAGCTGCAAGACCCAGCAAGTGCTGAGGACGATGGCCAGCAGGCCCAGCACCATGGCTCACACTGCAGCCCCAGTGTGCCATCCTCCCGCCGCTCTCCAGCTCTGCCCTCACCCATGCCCCAGAGAAGGCAGCTGTGCCTAAAAGAGAACTGCACCTTGAACATGACAAAACCAGAACATGTGAAAAATTGAAATGGCTTTATTTTTAACAGGCAGATCCACCGTCTCCACCATGAGTATGGAATACGGGAAGGACTGTCCAAGGTCTGTACTCATTTCTCTCCCAGCAATGAATTAACTCCTTCTAGATGCTCAAGTCCTTTGACTGCTCAGAGACAAGGACGCTATTATTATTATTATGCTTTTTAGTGAAAATGGAGGGAAAGTATCCATTAAGCACCTTGGCCTATGCCTTGTCATCTGCTATTTTTTTCTCCTTCACTGTTAAGTATCAGACTCACAGTTCCATTTGCTGCACTCTTGCTTTTTGTGTACTTAACACTTTTTCTTATTCCTTTTACTGCCTGTACTAATCAGGAGCTCATTTTGCGCCTGTGCCTTTTCCAACTTTGCCCTTTCACATCTTCATATTCCCCTCTTCTTACCCTGTTTTTCTTTTAGTCCATTTTCTGTGACTTCCTTTTCACTCACATGCTTTTGAAAGCCATAGGTGCAAGTACAATGTATTGATCTTTCACTTTCACAGATTTTGGTTATTTCCAAGAGAGTATCTGCTGTTGTACCCTGTGGGTTTTGTTCTGCAGAAACTTTCCAAAACCTTACTCTGGCTTCTCCTAAAGCTTTTCTGTTCCTGAACCTAAATTTTCCTTACTGCAGCTATTTTTCTTTACTTTCCTGCAAAGCTGCAGGGGGATTTGGCAAATGCTACTGATGACCCTGTTTTGTTTTCATGGAAGGGCTGGTGTCATTTGGAATATGCACACTGTAATCAGAATGGTAACTTTTTTTTAAAAAGCCTTGATAACAACTTGAATTTTGCTCAAAATTACAAGAGGACATATGACTCCCAACCCTACTGGTGGATTACTGAGCAGCTGGGCCTGAGATTACCAGGAATTACTCCAGTGGCTCTCTCTCCAGCCAGCTGGATCCTTACTCAGGACCCAGAAGCACAGTTGCATCCCAGGGTAAAAAGCTTCTGCCTAAGTCCAAGAGTAGCTGGCCAGTTTCTGCGTGAACTATTTGTGTACCACCAAAGGTGATTAAGTATGCAATTAAACCTAGAATTATTTTGCTAAAGCCCCACAGTATTTAGCTACATTAAGATCAAAACCAAAAAAATAATCTCTAACTATGCCACAATTTAAGCTTGGTGTTTGGGCCAGAATAGGCTTGCTATACAAGCAAAATTTTGGAAAATTCATTCCATGCAACAGAAGTCACAGACAGAAAGGTTTGATGTCCCAGTTCACTGATATCTCAGCCAACAGAAGTGTTCAGAGCATCACAGAAACTGAAGGCACGGAATAAATGATTTAACACCAAAAGTAAAAGAGAAATCATATATAACAGATACTCAACAATGTTACTGCTGTGATGTATATGTCCCAGAAACACACTACTACAGTTCTCTTAAGAAAGCTACAGCATATTTCCAAGAATTAAGTACACCAGGCTATCAGGTGTCAGTGTCACACAACCTGACCCACATCCCCACATCCCCAAGGCCAAACACAGCACCACGTTTGTCTGCTGGCCTTGCCCCACAACCAGGGAACTTGGAGCTGCTCGTCTGTACCGCTGTCCACCTTCCCTACCTCAGTACTGTACATAAAATCCCAAAGGAATCCTCTCCCTGTGCTCGGTTTTTACTGAGAGGACGCTCCACACAAGCTCTGGCAGCTGGGTCCCACAGCAGCCCAGAGCCCAGCAGTGCTGTCCCGAGGCACGACTCACGTGAGCAATCCCGCCCGGTGGAACACGTACAGCTCCCGGCCCAGCCTGGAAGTGCAGGAGGGGACAGCCCGAACAAAGCTCCGGATCAGGGGGAGCTCCGGGAGATGATGCGGCACCAGGACGACACACAAGTCTCTGTCCTGAAAGAGATTGGCAGGCAATAAAGGTGATCGCTAAGCTTCACCCAAAGCCCTTGGAGCGGACAGAGAGCCCTGATCGTGGGGCTTACACTGCACACACCCAAGCACTGCTCTGCCTGGGCAGCACCAAGGAACTGACAGCTCAGAATTGGCTTTGCTTTAGGCAAACTACGGGGTGAACTTTCCTTACTAATCTGGTGATTCCATCACGACATTTGTGTCCAAGACTGACATTGTTGGATGGATAAATGACATAAATTTGAAATGCTTTCTGGGTTCACCCTCTCTAGGAACTTTCTTTGGTGGTAAGCAGTGTTTTTGGACGTGCTGTTCTTAGGGCTAAGTCTGTGTCTCTGGTACCCAGGGCCTGTCTCTAAGGTGCACTGCCATGCAGTTACTTGTGACTTTACCACACTCTGGTGTGTATTAAGGATGTCTCAGAAATTGGACTGTTACCTCAGATAGAGTGATCACATGGGGCATTAGTAGGAAATAGCTACTGCACTGTGAATCCACAGTGCCACTGTTCAGTTCACAGGCAAATACTATGGATCTCCTTAATACCACTGTTTTGTAGGCTTTAACTTCACCTCCTTCAATTTTTTTCCTGATTTTGTTTTTAATTTAGGTACAGTCTGGATCTATACATGATTTGAAAGGAGTTTGAAGCATTTCTTTTCTAAATCTGCATCTCAGAGAAGTCTCTATGGATCATAAACTAGATGGACTATTTACAAGCGCATGTAGTGCTCGGGAGATGCCTTCACACTGACAGAGAGAAGGTTTAAATCAGATGGTAAGGAAAAATTCTTCCCTGTGAGGGTGAGGAGGCCCTGCCACAGGTTGCCCAGAGAAGCTGTGGCTGCTCCAGCACTGGAAGCGTCCAAGGCCAGGTTGGACAAGGCTTGGAGGAACCTGGGATAGTGGAAGGTGTCCTGCCCATGGAAGGGGTGGAACTGGATGATTGCTGTGTTCCTTTCCAACCCAAACCATCCCAGGGTTCTAGGATAAACAGAGGACTCAGGCATGCATTCCACGAGCCCAGAAGCAGCCAAGGAGGGGAGTAGCTCAGTCCAGGGTAACCAGGCGCAGCACACTTGTGTGGGGCACAGACTCGCTGGAGCAGCAGACCCAAATCCCCTGGCTGCCAGCTGCACTGCTGTCCCACCACACATCACACAAAAACATTCCAACTTTCATTATACTCACCGGGAAAACACTGAAAGCATAATGCAAAAAATCCAGTGACCTGCAACCAAGAGCAAATATTGGTAAATAAAGCACATATCAGACTGATCTGATACCCTGTGATACTGATGTCCCTGCAAGTGCACACTGATCAGACAATCCCAATAGATCATCAATAATCAACTGCTGATGTGGAATGCTGCACAGCAATTTCTGACTTCTAGTGCTTAAAGCATCATTATTAACAAGAATAACCAGAATATTTGATGTAATACACGAGGTTCTAAAGGGCCAGGGAGAGGAACAAACAAAACATCAGCTCTTGTGTTGTTGACTCCAACCTCTTCAGAAGCCATTCCTGGACTGTCACAGCAGCATTAGTATACAGCAAATATTAATTCAGGCTACAAACAGGCTACAATTCAGGCTACAAATACGTTCCACAGTATTTTCAGCCAGCACCAAGAGCTCTGTGACTTTCCACTCAGGAAAACCTGCTGATGTGCTCTGACAGACTAACAGGAACATCAATACTTAGAATTGTTTTTGAACACTTCTTTCCACTTCTCACCCACTGACTTAGAGCTATCCCAATCTCTTTTCCATGGTGACAGCAAATTGTGACATTTCAGTTTAAGAAGACTTGAGAAATCTCACCAAAGCCCTGCTGTTCCTCCCATGTGTAAGGATATCAAAGAGCTCAAAATCCAGCTATGCTGGAGCTTCATAAAACACTTTTCCACCACACAAGATGTATCTTTTGAAGAAATTCAATACAAATATAAGTTACCTATAAATACTGATAAATCCCCTGCTCCTTTCAGAACTGTAATTAAGCTCCCTTTAATTACCTCTTTAATAATATTACTTAAAAGAGAAATAATTTCTAACTGCAATCTCCACGCTTGAATGTAAACTTAAAGCTGCAAGTACAGATCAGGATTGGGGTATTATATATTGACCTATATAACACATAATTAAGACTAGTTAACAGAATAGCTAACCAGGGGAAAGGAAAATAGCACTGCAATGTAGTTTTCTCTCTGGTATCCAGGACTTTGTTGGTAGCAAGGACCACAAGAATTGAGGTGGGAGATTTTTCAGGGGTCTTAGGAAAGTATTAGGTCTCAGCAGATAAGCCACCCAGCAGTTCAGTTCCTTCACATTTCACTCTCAATGCACTAAACAAGGCACATAACCGCTCTGGATTTAGGAGATGGCAACACAGCAGCTTTACTGGGTAACAGTTCCCGAGGAGCAAACTTCCCTCAGGGCCAAGATGCAATCACACCTACACTTCAGTCAAACTGCTATTTCTGGGTCCATGCTGTGCAAGGCCAGCAGAAACCCCCTCGGGACAAGATTCCAGGCTGCAGTCAACATTACCTCCTGCCCTCCTTTACATATATTTGCTTTGCTAATATTTCTTTTACAGGCAGGTGGATCAAGCAAAGGCAAGCCAAAGAAGCATATCAGCAAAATGTTTGAAAACACCAAGATCGACAGAGTCCTCAGCTCTGCATGAGGTAATCTCAGGAAAAGTCTTCAGACAGGAATGCTATCTTCTCCAGATACCCATCTTGGAATCCACACTGCTCCACAGATGTCTCCAGGTAAAAAAGACTGGGACCACAGCATCGAATGACAAATGCAGTGAGAAATGTCTTGAACAGAAACAGACACAGATACAAAGCACAGAGCATCAGACGGGGGCTGCAAAAAAGGGACAGATCCTTATCCCAAGCAGAGAACTCAAGAAGTCTACAGTGAGATTATTTCCTGACATAGGTCTCCATCATAGCTCTGAATTGCTGTTTCAGTATAATGGAGTCATTCCAGAGCAGCCTCACTAATATTTTAATATAAAGCTATGTTACTCTGCAGTAATTATCTCGCTTGAATTTTTACACTAGATTGTCCATCATTTAACTGTTCTCAAACAGTCTCTCTGCAGTGCAATTGTTCTTATCACACATTGGTTGATCAATGCTTCTTAGACTTCTAGCACTGCATTTCACTAATTAAACTAGTTCTTAACAAACTTGAGCTGTATTACTGGGTGTATCACTCGAGAAATAGTACCCAAAAGGCCATGTCTTTGCTTTGTTTTGGTAACTTTGGATATTTGCATTTGCAGCAGACTCAGTGTTCGATCCCCTTGAGTAGGTAGGTGTGCTCCTTAATCAAGACACAGCTCAATAAATAGAACCAGTTTTCAAGGAATTCTGATTTTTCTTCTCAGTGAAGTTTACTCTTCCACTTCCTTCAAGCCACAGGAGTTCAGAAGTTGTTACTCAGCAGTTACTACTATTACAAGTAGGTACATGTTTTTTCAAATGGTACTACAGATGTTCAACGCATCCATCAAATCCTTACTCCTGATGCCTGGTGTCTGCAGACATGACGTGGATTTGAAAGCATGGAAGATCCTGGGCATGCTCAGCTGCTTCATCTATTCTGTATCTTCCTTTCTACCATCAGATCCAAAAGGGACAAAGTTCCTGGAGAGGTTTCTGCTTATGTAGTTGAATATAGGTTTGTTCTTCAAGTGTGGAGAGAAATTTTGGGGAAAAAAGTCTAAACCCCACTTATAGTCCTATTCTAATCCACCAGGATCTAGGAGTCCAAGGTCAGCAGCAGCAATCATGTTAAGAGAAAAACCCTTTTTCTCCCCCAACTGTAGAGGATTCTAGAAAACAGAATAATTTCTCTCAGTGGTTGGAGACAGTGTTTAGAATGGGAATACTTTGCTGCAGAGCTAAGAACAGCTTTACCACCCCAGGCAGTGAGATGACCACCACTGTAACATGTAGCTCCTCTTGCAGCTAGCCAGCTTCAGAATGAGTGTCTCTGCAGAAGGAAGAAGCAGCCTTTTCCCACAACCTCAACTCACATTTTTTCCAACACAAATGAATTCTTCACTTTTTGCCCCCACAGACCTACCAGAAATAGGAAGTTGCAAGCAGAGGTTGAAAAGTTATTACTGAAGGTAAAAGAAGCAGAAAAGAAAGAGGTCAGAAAAAAATCCCACCTAACTGCGGCAGGTGCTGTCACTTTCTGATTTTGCCTAAAAAACACAACCTTGAAAATTAACGGGAAAGCAGTGACAATTCCTCTGTATTTACCTAGTTTCATACTTCTTATTGATACAAAACAGACGGATACAGAAAGCGTTTGAAGCTCCTGTGGACACAGGATGCAAATCCCCTTCCTCATCAGTCTCCCGGAGAGGTGCTGCTGAGACTTTAGAGCCTGTGGTGCTGACATCACCTGCCAGCAGTTCAGCCTGGGAAACAGTCACAGCTTCATCCTTCTGCAACAATAACAGACAACGCATCACTTGCAACATTTCACTAAGTATTTTCATTCTACAAGCCCCATCCTTGCTCTCCTCTCAGTGACCCTTTCTTCCCACCCTGATGGCTGCACGTGGGGAACTGGATGGGCAAACTAGCCCTGACCAATAACACTGACCCCCCTCCCTCCAAGACCCCAGCCAGAGCAGCTTCCGACCTGTGCCCCACAACAAAAGCATGTGAGGGCCAGAGCAGAGGACAGGGCAGGAGGGGAACTCAGCAGTATTTGCTTGTCCTCATCTCTGCCAGCCTTGGTCCATTTATCAGCTCTGAGAGGGATCAGCACTGCTGGGTACAGCAGCATTACCTGCACAGCTGCATCTGCACCAGGAACATATTCCAAGTTTTGAGAAGAAGCAGGCTCTGGCTCTTGACTTGTTTGGTTGCTTTCATCTTTATCTAGCAAAGAAAAAGAGAAAGTGCGTAAGATTTAGTAACATGAGCTTAACCCTCAGAACCACAACAGCTGGAGCAGGCCAGGCTACATCTATCAAATGTTCCATTTTAACAACCACAGTTAAAACAGACCCTCCTATAGTTACTTGCCTAGAGCTTCATTAGACTATTTGATTTCAACGCAAAAAAAGAAATCCAGGGAATTGATTGTAAAATAAGACCTGAACAAGACAGTTTGGGAGCAATTCCTAACTTGTGTGTATCCTACATCAAACTTTTACCCTCTCCGAACTGAAAAACAGGAGTTAGTGTACTGACTGATATCTTAAACTCCATGTGTGTTGCTAACTTGCTTTCTGGTGATCATAAGGACAAGCAAGGGCTCTTCATTCTTAGATTAGTTTTCCTAAAAGAACCGAAATTCAAGTTAAATCCTAGTCAAGCCAGAACTCTTACTGGTACAATAAGGGACAAGAAACAGGGATTTAAATTCCCTCATAAATTTTACACAATAAACTCTTGAGGTATAGGTGTTGCTGCTGAAGAAAACACATCAAGCAAGGACACCCTTGCATTTGGAAGATCCAGTAACATAAGGAAGTCAAGGTTTTTGAGCTCCAAGAAGAATAAAAAACAAGCTTCAGAAAGCAACAGAAATCATCCCTTCTCTCTCTGTTTGCCTTGGGACACCCACGTAAACTACATTCACAGACAGAAGCATTTCTTCACACAGTAATGGGCATTTTTTTTAAAAAAATACCTCAAAGGTTTAAAACAATTTAGCCAGAAGTATTTAGGAAAAAAAATCTTATCTCAAAATCTGTTTCTCTGTGAATAAAAGAGTGCAGATGCAACATGCAGGGCAAGGAGAAATGCAGGGGGTAAGACTCATAGGTTCTCTGGGGGTATCACAGATGTGAGCCTTCACAGAAATGATCAAATGTCGTCTTGATTAACCAGCTCCATTTCTCATTACCAACAGCCTTGCAGGTGTCAGAACTTAATTAATACAAGTCTCTTGTTGTCATGTAAATATTGATATGTTGTTTCTGACTTTATACTAAAATGCAAATCCTTAATGGCCCCACCATCCACTCCTGTCAGACGTGGCTGCATCGCTGTTTACAGACATGCTGTATGCGAGCGATGGGAAGAGCTGCAACATTGTCACTAAATCAAGTAAGGACCACAAACAAAGAAAATTAAAATAATTCCGTGATTGCTGGGTTGTTAGCTGAGGTACAGTCAGCAGGATCAAGAAGCCAGTTCACCATGAGGCCTGATGAAAAGCCCTTGAATCATTCCCACTGCATCATGTTTTCTAGCAACTAATTCATGACACCATATAGAGTAACAACCAAATTACTGTAATTACCCTGAAACCTAAGTGGCATATCAGTACAGACTGTTGTATACTCTTTCATTATTATTCAGCATTGCATTTTGAAAGGAAAAAAAATACCAACCTGTGGTCTCTACTTGAAAGCTAAAGAGCTTGAAAAATATCCTTTTTATATGTAGGAACATAAAATTACTTCACAAGGGAATGCAGCTTGTTTTTTTTAAATTTCCAGCCTTCAGATTCAATAAAGCCAAGTCCAGATCTTCTGTTGATGTCAGGTCACTGAACCTGCCCTGTCCTCACAGCAGGGCACCACCCAGCAGCAAGTTTTCAATGCAGTCACTAAAGCATCTCCACGGAACGGGTATGGCTTTGCAATATCCAGAGATGCAAACTATATGGGACTAATACCACAATGGATTCCAAGGATACAGGCTGGCCCTTATGTTGGAAAGGCCTAACAACGGACTGCTGGGATGCCAGTCTTCTATTCTAAAACGTGCAACGCTACAACAATAGTTTTAATTACTATTCAGTGAAAACAGAATTGATGTTCCTGAGCAGTGACTAGACAATCTTGCTATTAGGTTTCTAGTGGCACTCTCTAGGAATAGCACCAGAGTCAGGCTCTCGGCTTATGATACTCAAGTTTCTCTTCATGTGTCCAAGATCATTAATGATTTGCACTCAAACTACCTGAAAGTCTACAAATAATTATTTTTCTCCAGAGCTGCCCTTGTCATGCCAAATAAAGGAATACTACTACTTTTATGTCTTACCTGAAGGCAATCCACAGGACTGCAACTGCCATCAAAGCTAATGAAGTTTTTAATTGAAGAGAGAAAAGAAGAGAGATAGATTCACAGGACTGCTAACCACACTGCTTAAAACATTTCTGAAAAGCACTCAAATGCCAGATTCTCAGGAAACTGAACAGAACAGCTGCTCATGCTAAGTTTTAACATTTAGAAAAAGTCCCATAGATTTCCTAAATGATAAAAAACACCTAACCACTGTATCGTTAAAACCTGTAACCTCATACTCACTGAAAAGCTCAGCAGCACACAATTTGCCACAAAACATGGGCCTACAGCTTGCAGTCCCTGGAGAAGGAAAGAGGACACCAGAACCAGAAACAGCCCTGAGACGGGTAAGGCTGAGAGGGAGCCCCGGGGGTCACCTTGCCCAAGCCCCTGCTCGAGCAGGGTCACCCACAGCAGACAGCCCAGGACTGGGCTCCGGTTCCTGAGTGATCTCTCTCCCTCCTCAGTCTCATTCCTCCCCTCCTACCCATGTCTGTCACCTCTTCTGAACTAACACTCCTGAAGCTGCAGGAGCACAGGATCAAACAGGAGACAGGCAGCTTCCTCCATCTCCTTAGTGCAAGATGCTTCCCTTGCAGGGGAGGGGAAATCCACAGGAGCAGCTACAAGACCTGTTTCTCTCCCTTTTTTGTTCTGTGACTGCCAGCTTCGAGGTACCAGCTGGTGACAGTCCTGCAGTTCCCTGGTTGCCTTTTTTACCTGCTGCTTTGTGTTCAGAAAAGCAGATATGTAACAACCGAATTGTGGAGGGGTTTTATTCCATTACTGGTAATTAGTAGATGGCAAAATGTTGCCCTTCTGCACAAAAAGCCCTTTGACACTGAAAAATAAAGACAACAACTGTAAATCATTTACATTACACTTCTGTTCTACAAACAGGTGACATATTTGTGCTACTGGTTTTTATCACTCGCAGGAAGGCGGCTTGTACGTGTATTGCAGTATTGTGCCCAATATAAAAGTGGAATAAAGAGACAGTCTCTGATCTCCCAAAATCTTGTAACCCAGGAGACTGCAAACAATAAGCAAAGAGAGCAGAAGCTGAACCACAAGGAAAAAAGATGACATGAGTCAACAGGACAACATAACAGGCACAGTAACCAGCTGCTCAGCTACTGACAGACCTCCCCTTACCACCAGATTTTACAATCACATCTTCATTTAACACCCCAGCTATATCTGACAGACAGCATACCCCATGCTACAGCTTCCTGAAACTTGAAGCCTACATTTATCCCACAGCTGGTATAGGCCAGCTCCCCACAAACGGCCATCGTTTCTGAGTCAGAGACTGGGGCTATCAAAATTCCCCTCCTCAATTAAAAAACACCAGACACCCTGCTTCAAAAACAGGTATGTTAATTTGTGTTTTCTTGCTAGTAAACCTATACATTCTTTTCCAACCTCCCGCAGAACCTACTCAGAAGCTAGACACAGACACACCTTGAATCTATTTAGCACTTTAGAATACAGATACCTCCTTGAACACTTGGCTTCTGTGGCACTTTGAGAATATCCTCAGGATGTGGTTTACAGAGTCCATGGAAAGGCCCCAAGTCAAAACACTCTTGAAACAAGGAAATGTTCACATGAGAACATAAACTCATGAATCCTACTGCAGTGCCACCAACCTGGAAGATAAAAGCCACGTCACACAAACCTGTCATTCTAGGTCAGGATAAAAAAAAATTGAACAAAGAATTTCTGAAACATCAACTTTCATGTTTCCATCTCTGACTGTGCATAATGGAAAAGTGTAAAGGAACTATTTCAGCAAATGCTAAAGATCCTTTTACTTTTTCCTCGTAATGTGTGTATTAGGACCTCTACAGTAGATCTTCTAATTCTTTTTTAGCTATGACTTGCAAGGGTATCAGGTTTATATATGGGCTAAATAATGACCTTATGTTTCAGTAAAATATCTGTTATGGCAAATTAAAAAAATGTACTTCCAAAAACGCATCATTTTGTTTAAAGTTAGAGTGCAGCTCTAGAATGCAATAGAACCTGCATTCAGCTAGCTGTAAGGGTTGACTCATTACTGGACACTGATGTGGACCTAAATTGGGCTCAAACTGAAAAGTATTTTACTCTCCTAAGAAATTAACAACTCAAGCAATCAGTTATGTGTAATATGAGTACCTAATGCAGTATGTACTATTTGCAGCACTTACAAGCCCCAAATACATTTCTGTGTTCTGAAAACATCCAAGAGCTAGTCTTAAAAACCAAACGCCCTGTCAAACATGAAAGTGATGGGATCCCTGCAATGCTGGCACCCGCAGTACTCTGGATGCCCGACTGCTGCTGGAGTTTCCAGCAAGACAACACTCTGGGACAAGGGAGAACTGGCATGTTGGAGAGCTTCTGGCTTTAACCTGAGACACAACTCTAGGAGAAGGAAGCTCTTTAATTTTTAGTACTGTATGCAATTCTCTGGTAAAACACATTATCAAAACACATTTTCTTTCTCCTCAATACATATAATGAAAGCCTTTATAAACCTAATGAAAACTCAAAGGCTGGATTTGTACAGCTGTTTTATCAGGCCATCAGCACTTCAACAAAGACTTTAAAAAGTGTGACGTTTAATTTTTCTGCCCTCAAACAACAAGTGATTGTTTGTTTGCCTTGTTTGCGTAACCAACAAAGCCGGGGCGCTGCAGTTGCCTGGCTGCTATGTAATTTCAGGCCCAAGGCTCAGCAGAGGCTGATTAACCAATCCATCTACCATATGTGCAAAAAGAGGCTGCCAGCTTCGTTCCCCGCAGGGAAAATTGGCATCCATCATGGTTTGCATGGAGGTGCCTTCCCAATTCGTCATGGCAGCGGCAGCTCGCGTAACCTGGGGGCCTGAAACACCTTTTGGTGGTCTCACATGGAGCTCTGAACATGCCACTGAAATGTATTATTTATAGCAACAGCCCTCTGCAATGTGCCATTACACTAATGGTGCATTGTTTCTCATTTGGCTCCAATGGCAGTGATTACATGTTGCAATTTTATAAAACCATTTGCCACAAAAAGCAGACTTCAGGAATTAAGGAGGTTATACTGCCTATCAGCTTGCACTACCATGCACAAATACCAACATATGAAAATCTTAACAGGAATTTTCAGGAGGGTAACTATTACCACTCCCGTCTTATTTAAATTAATCCCTGGGTTTGTCTTCATTTCAGCAAAAATCTGTTTGGGCCAAGAGAAAGAAAAATTATCTACAGCACTTTAAACTGTGAAAGGATTAGTGGCTACTCATTTTCATATGCAATATGAGCTTTCACTGGGAATGAAAACTGGTCATCGAAAATGCAAATGTCTAAAGTGACAACATGGCTTTTTCAACATGGTCTGTCCAAATTCCTCGAAAATAATCTGTGCAAGAACTGGGCATTGCTGCTTCATTTCTGAACTGGAAACATCAGTCCTGAGGACAGACACAAACGACACTGAGAGGGCACTGTGTGGGTAGAGACCATGAATTCTACCTTCCACAGGTGGGCTGCTGAATTTATTCCCTGAGCTGGAGTGAGCTGTCACACAGGACATGTCTAACGCTACGATCAGACTAAACCAGATCTCATGGCAGACTGACCTCACAAACAGCTGCCTGATTTTCTTCGCCTTCACGTTCTATGAGATCAACAAGGAGATATTCACCGTAGGTTTCCTTCAGAGTCTCACTTTGAGGTGTCCAGAGTAGCATGAGATCATCATAATCTTCCATCCTACAAAAAAAAGAGATCAGGTAATGTCCTAGGGCTCTGCCATTAATAGGTCCTGATACTTCTGTTCTACTCCATTAACATATGGGAAAATCTTACAAATACTCATTCTAAAGCCTGCCCCCACAAATCACTTCACCTAGGACACATCCCCAGTGCACACTAAAGTGAGAGTCTCAGCGCCAGAGAGACAACCACTCCCAAAAGCCAGCAGAACACACCAAAATCTGTACTGCCCAGTGGAGATGCTTCTCTTTCCTGAAGAAAATATAAGGGAATCCCAGTTCAAAATTCTCCTGCCTCACTCTTCTATGGGTGTGGTGGAGCACTCATACAGATCCCAGCCTACACAGATTTTTATCTAAACAGGCAACAGAGACTCTTTCCCATTAGACTGCTATCCCTAGCCAGGATCAATGTAACTCTGAATAAGAAAATCCAGCACTTTCACCAGAGCAGTGGTAGAATTCATTAGTCACACACCCTGTGACCGTGGCACAAAGGCTGGTGGCAAACCAGCTCTAACACTCAGCTGCTGTCGGTAACATGAAGCCACTTTTATTTATCTCTTGGAAAAATGCCGGAATTAAGTGGTGCAACCAAAAGCAGCAGAGAGGAAACCAGGGATATATCAGTCTGCCATAAGGAACCACTGCAACAAACTGCAGGGGAAAGCCTCCCTGCTCGAGGCCGGGAGCAGGCGGGTACCTCGGCTCTCACACCAACACCCCGGGAACGCTGGCTCCGGGCCGTCCCGACGAGCCCGTCCCGGCTCCGGGGCCACGCGCGGCGACACCGGAGCTGGCGGAGCCCCGCGCGGTCTCTGCCGCCACCTGGCGGCCCTGCCGGGCACGGCCCGCGGCTCCTTCGCTCCCTTGGGATGCACAGACCTCTTCCTCCTAAATGGGAANAACCGGGACCGGCCCGCGGCTCCTTCGCTTCCCTGGGATGCACAGACCTCCTCCTCCTGCACGGGAACAGGGACCGGCCCCCGTCTCCTTCGCTCCCTTGGGATGCACAGACCTCCTGAGCCTCCTGCACGGGAACCGGGACCGGCCCGTGGCTCCTTCGCTTCCCCGGGATGCACAGACCTCCTGAGCCTCCTGCACAGGAACCGGGACCGGTCCGTGGCGCATCCCTCGCTTGTCAGGGATGCACAAACCTGCTGCTGCAGTAAGGTATCCAGGAACAACTATCCAGGCGTCCCTCGATAATTAGGGATGCACAAACCTGCTGCTGCAGGGAGAACCAAGAGCTTCAGAGCTTCCCTGGGTTTCAGGGAAACTCCTGTTTTGCTCCAGGGTCCCACTGCTCAGGTAGGGAAGTGCCTGTGTGTGATACCTGTTAGTTGGAGATCATTGTTCCACACAGGCAGGAGTCCAGAAACAGAATAAACAGATTCTCAGTGACACTCTTTACGTGCTTCCAAGTATGGAAGGGGCCTTAACACAGCTGGGCAAAAGAGGTTCTGTTTCTCATTTTATCAAGCACTGTCCAAGCTCCCAAGCACTGCCTGACTTCAGCATAGGAGAGGTGGTCAGCGGGTTTCTGGATGGTTTTGCTGCTCCTGCACACCAGAATGGATGTGACCTCTGGGTAAGACCACCTTTGTAACCAAGGCTATATGGATCCCTTGGATTCTGACCTTGTTCCTGTTTTTCTTTCCCCTCAAACTAAAATGAGGCTCCAGGAACAATGAAAACTCTGTAAAAACTTACAATAACTCATTCTTTATGTCTCAACTCAAAATGGTCACCCTTATCTCCTTCACAGGAGGTATCCCAAGTGAAAAGCCGCAGTGAAGTTTTCTATTATCAGAACGTCACCACCTCAACACAATTAATTAGTATAGCAAATCTGCTAATGAGCCATCAAACTTCAAAGAAACCAAACTAAGAGGAGTAACAGAGTGAGACTGAATCCTAATTGAACGCTGTTATTTCATGGGGTGGATAACAGACACACACCTCCTCCAAATAGAACCTTGTGCCAAGTGCTCCAAGTGCCTTACGTCATTCTGCTCTGTGGGACACAGGACAAGGCCACACACAAAGGTGCAGATGGCAGTTCCTGGAGACTGACCCCGTGACAGTCAATGGGACTCCGCACACGCCCATTCATCTCCGTGCACACTACACTGTAGGAACGCAACCATTTTAACTTTTTTATTCTGTTTTAGTATCTTCCGCCAGTACTACAGTCCTCAAAATAGTAAAGAAACCCTCCAAACCCCAGTAGCTTTCCAATATAAAATGCCACAAAACTCCTCTACTGTGAGCACAAGCACAGAGCTGCAAATTTGACTCTTACCTACAGGGTACAAACCCAAGAATGACAGGGTCTAGACAAGATACCAGCAAGAACCTTAAACATCAAAGCTGAGCAGGCTGCATTCTGGCACACTGCTGACATCTCACATTATAGAGGCCAGGCAGAGAGTAACTTCAAAACTGATGGTTAAGCAAAGTATCAATTTACAGCTGCTTTTCGCCCTCTGTAAGTACAGGAAGAGGGAACAGAGATTACCCTAATCTCCTCTCACTGCCCCTGAACATGTTGCTAGGCAGGTGGCTGGGGACAAGTCCACTGACCGTTACTATGGATGCCAGTGAAGCACAGAGGTGAATGCAGAGGAAAGGCAAAGGCAACACTCCTTCTGCAAACAGAAATTAGCCTTACCCGTTATCTACTGATGGACAACACTGAAGTATGAATTTTATATCATAACAGTGTAGTTTCAGAGGAAAACCAGTTTCCTAGTTAATTTTCTAAAATTAACAAAACTAAAGTGATTTTTATTTTTGATAAACTACAGAAATCCTAGACAAGATGGTAGCTCTTATATCAGGAATATATCAGCTCAATATCAGGAATATTGCTATGGCCTAAGTGACATTTCCAGTCATGCAAAAAAACATTCCTATTGACAATATCCAATGGCCATCAAAAAAAAAATTAGAGTTTAAACTGAAAAAAGTATGATAGTTGGAACCAAGACATATGGGAAGACTTTAAATCTTCAGGCATTAACTCACCTATACTGATACCGTCTCTGTATAAAAAAAAATCTACCACTCACTGATAGGTGGTAGATGACTCAAAAGAAACATTCAGAAAGCCTAACAATTGTACGTTGAATTAGTATGAAAGAGTTTTTTAATATATTGAAATACCTGGAGCTACAGCAGGAGGATGTGAAGTGGCAAAGGTCAGGCCTTAGGCCTTTTTCTTAAAATGCTCAAAAGTCAAGCAACAGGAGAAGCATAAGCTGAAGATTTGCTTTGGACCCATTTGGTAAAATTCAATATGCAAAGTAAAACACCTCTCAGAGACAGGCTTCTGTCAGAATCCAGCCCAGGCTGGCAGCATGAATCGGCCCATAAACAAACAAGTGTGGTTTTACCAGGCAGAGATATCAGCCACACTCAACGTGGCATCACCCTCTGCAAGCAGTGGTCAGTACAGACCCCCCACATCCATCTCATGTGATAGAGTGTCTAAGGAACGTGCCGCTCCCTAAACTTCCTGTCTCCACTGCAGGCATCAGAAATGCTAATCTAATCACAACTCGGCTACCTAGCCACAAAGCAACACTTATGCATGTATGTAAAACTACATATGTAGTAAATGCTACATACAAAACCAACTCCAGAATAAATCAGAGTTAAATCCAATTACTGCTTCATAAGACATTACCCTACCTTAAGTCTTCCCACTCTGAAGAGGACAACAAGTAACCCAAAACTGGATGAAGTTCTATTTCAACCACACTACCGGGAAGCATCTCCACAGCAACGACAATGGGAGAATCACCAGACCCCTGGGTCAGAAACTTGGCATTTCTCATGTCCTGGACACAACACTGGCACAAGCAGAACACATGTGGCAACAGTCACTACACAGATAGAGCAGACAAGCTGCAGCGAAATGCACATGTCTGCCTCGTGCACTGCAGGCAGCTGTGCTGAGGGGAAAGGAGAAATTAATTCAGAGTCTCACATTTTTAATGACATTTACGATTGGGATCCCACAGCAAGAGCAAAGCTCTGCTAAAGGCCCACTGTGTGGGCGTATCAAATCTCTGCTCCAAACTGGGGCCATCAAAAAGGGTAACACAACAGAAGGAGAAATGTGTTACCCCATGATTTTCTTCAGCTCCCTCAGCAAGGCCAAGGAGGCTGCTCCCCTGAAACACAGCCAAAGCCAAGGTAAGGAACACTTCCACAGGAAAAACCGTACAAAAGAGAATTACATTTCATGTCTGAAAGACTACTGGAACTAGGGATTTTCTGGTCTTATTTACTTCTTTTAGGTAACAGGACTTCCTATTCAAGTTTTGCTTGGCTTGTCAGCATGAAACAATGAGAAAATTAAAAACAAATCGGAAGAGGCTTTAAGAAACCTGGAAACCACATGCACTCCCTAAAATACACAGTGGTCTAACTCAGCCAGCAGATCACAGAATAAACATCACTGACAAAAGATAGTCTTTCTACACAGCTCACCAGTCTTCAAAAAAATACAAGTGATCTTGTGATGAAATAGAACAAAACCAGCATAATCCTAGAACTACCTAGTTTGGTTATCACAGAAAACCAGAGCAGTCAAACTAAGATACTGATGCTGCAAATTAAGAAAGGCAAATGTTTCAGTTTCCCCCAGACAGATGTGCTCAGGGAAGCAGGAATGAGGAGCTGCATTACCTTGCTTGGCGCACGTACAGCTGCGGGTGACACTGATGCCTGGGGCACGCCAGCAAGGTGAAGCGTCTCTCCAGGGATGAACCTGGAACAGGTGTCATCCTTTCAAAGACATTCCCCATGCCTAGCTCTGAATGACAAAAACCTGTCAGGGGTAACAGAGAAACTTCATTATGCAAGCTTTATATTAGCAGGAAAACTGTCTCAGGAAAATGGAGTTACAAACTTAAACCACAGATAGCAAAATGCTCCAAATCTTTTAAGTTAGGCACTGCGGCTGAAATGACAGCAGTATAAACATGTCAGAATTGTCACCAAAGTCATCTAATTAATCCAGCATTCCAAACCTGAATAAGCTTCAAAGCAATCAGAAATTGGTAGACTCCAATCCCTATAAAAGTAATAAAGCCAACTCTCTATGTCTCTGGAGAATCTCTGTCAGGACTCAAGGTGCTGAGGGAAAGCCGATGTTTGTTGCCGGGGCAGGGTTGACAAAACCCTTCATTCAAGCCCTCCTTTCTGTAGTTGACACACTACTACAGCCTTTCAGTATGACTTGGAACCGAGATGCCTAGGAGCTGGCATATCGGAAAAGTGCCAGCACACTTCTCAGCTCCATTAAGTGCATGCTTGGTTTATTAGTCTGAACTCAGGACTAAAATTCCAAGTGCTGTTCTCTGATTAACATGTGTATTTTCTTTGTACCTCTGTTCTAAAAGAAATAACCCAAGTTTCCTTCCACGTCTCCAGCATCCCCCTCTGAGCCTCACCAAAGTGTCCTCTTCCAATCTGTACTGGCTTGGCTAAGTAAGAGAAAGTGCCAATTTCAAATCTCTTGGCTCTATTCAACCACAAATCGCCACAAAACTTGTAGGAATTGGTTTTTGAGATCTTTACTCCTTTTTGATGTCCTGTTTCTGGCAAATTTAAAGTTTGCAGGGAATGGACAGACTGAATAGCTGCTGGAGTGAGCATGGAACCACAGACACCACAAGGGATCTTCACAAGAGGATACTTGTAGATTATGTTTCCCACATGTTTAGAAACTGATAGCTGTCCTCAGTATTATAAAAGGAACACCACAAAGAGCTCACAGTGCATATTAATTAGATTTGCAATTGCTCTCATTTCAAGAATAAAACAGTATTACATTCTTACCTAACCTCTCCTCAGGTGGTATAAAGAGAAGTATAAACTGTAGTTCTGGTAGTAAGATGAAAGCTCTCCTGGACAAATAACAAACATATTCAGTCTTTCATCATTACACCCATCAATGACAGACAGCAGCTAGTTTTTTAATATATAATTTTTTTTTTCTTCAGTGTCTCTAATCTTCCTTCTTAAGTCCACAAGGCTCAAAACTTAAAACATTTCTGACAAACAATATCATGTGAAATTCATATGGGTAATTTTTACTCTTTTTTCCTACACTATTTCTTTCAAATTTCCCAACCTATACATTTCAAACATCCTCTTTTTTACAGCAGTTTTGCAGTGGTGAAATATTAAAGATACCAGGCCTCTGCTGGCAGAACTCTGACATGGTATCTGGATGAGACAGCTTGACTTGACGGCAGGAGAGGGCACATGCTTCACTACACAAGGCTACACAGGAACTCACCTAAAGATTTCTTGGGAACATCCAGCTGCGTATTCTTCCTTTGCCACAAAGAGATGCACGAACAGCGTGTTCAAAGGCTACGAAACGAGGAATGAAAGTCTACACACCATGCAGCTCATGTTTATTACATCAGCCCAAGTATTAGTATGCACACACATTTCCAGTATGCATGATCTGCACTCAAGGAGCAGCTACATATATATCTGACTTCAAAGCATGTGTTGATAAAGTTACGTGATTAAAATGCTTAAAGTGCTTAATATAATTTTGTGCTTCTGCACCTGATTTTCTTTGTACTCAGTTTACTATTATTTGACTGCTATATACACTGTACATTTCATATTAAATAGTATTAATTCTTGACTAACAGCATTCAACCACATTAACGTTTAACATGCGTCTGCAAAGACATTCTTTTTAGGTTTAAAAAAACCTCAAACCAAAAGCACACATACTTCCCATGATCCTAAAGTAAGAAAAATTACAAATTTTAAGATGACATCATTAGAAAAATACCAGGCAGAAACGGAACAGTCTAACAGACACCTTTATCTTGTGCACCTCCAATAAACCTGGAAAATCCCTGTGCTGGAATGGCAAGGGCTATTAATTCAGCTGTTCCCTGGCATATTAATTACAAGTGCTCGGTCAGCGAAGGTCTGCCTGTAGATAAAAATACTTCTACCAAAAAATACTTAAAATGGAAAACCTGAGGTCTTCTGAATAGTACAATCAAAACACCACAGCTAGAGTCACCAATAAACTTCAGCAATTAAAGAGCAAGAACGATTTCAATAGAGGCTGCAGATGGACCAGCATCAAGACAACCAGCTATCGTAACAAACATCTAAATATATTTCTAAAAATCGGGCTATTTATTTCTTTGGTTTTTAAAAGCAAAGGGAAGAAATGAAAACAAAATTTAGTGTTGTGGTCCAAGAGGACACCAAGTAAACCAGACCTAGACTGTAACAGTTTCTGAATAGTGCTGGTAACCAGACAACCCAGTAAAGCATCTTCACTAATTCCATTCTGCACAAGTCAGCTCTCACTCCAGACCCTGAAATTATTTCTGTGCTCTAGGAAAAAGACAGGTCAACTAGACTTCACAGAAACCCCATGTTCAGATGATCTCAGTTTTGAAAAGCACACCTGCATGGATTTAATCTGCAGTTTACCAATGACATCTCATCAAGTTATACCCAGAAAACGTTCAGAGCTTCTGCCGATGCAGAAGCATAAACCACTGAATCACTACACCTACCTTAGCAAATAAACTCTATTCTAGAAAAATAAGAGCTCTGCTGCCTGTCTGTTTCAAGGTATTTTTCACTACTGGTTCTGACCAGTAACTTACTTTTCTTGTCTTTTCTCTGTAGGCCCCTGCACACCGCAGTCAGCTGCGGCTTTGCTGCACCAGACCCCGTGGAGCAGACAGCCGAGGGAGGACACCGCATAGCAGCACCCCCGGAGCAGCTGCAGCTGCACCCTGAATGAACGGGCTGTGCCTGCCCACAAAGTGCCGCTCAAGGGACAAAGAACATCCATTACAAGGAAATCACAGGTCCTTTCTGTACAGTCCCTTTGGCTGCAATGATTGTGTTTCTTTTAAGAGCACACATTTTCAAACACAACTCCTGTTTTTGTCAGTTCACCTCCCAGCCATTGCTTAACAGCTCAGAAGACTCCGGAGAACTGGTGAACAAATGCCCAGAGATAACAGCAGCACTGCCAACACCTTATTATGGCAAGTGCTGCCCACCTTTTGAGTGTTTGGGGTTAACACTTTCTGTATTTTCTCTACAATCACCTGATCTAGCTCCCAGCTGGACTCAGTGATGGGAGAGCATTTGAGTTCTAAACTTGTAAGGGCCTGTTCGTAGTTCGTAAATCCTATCAGAAATTCACAAGCTTGCCCAAGGAGCCCTAGTGAAAGTTGCCACTACGCAAAGCAAAGAGCAGCACAGCACCAAACAAGCTCACTGCAGGACGAAGATGCCCATGTCAGCACGAGGGTTTCAAAAGGAATCCATCACCTTCTGCATCCTGAATGCCTCAAAGCTACTGAAAATAGATTGTAGATGCCCACGTGTATTTTTCATACCTGAGCCTTAAATGAAAATTCAACTAGAATCACACAATTTACTTACAGTGCACTTCTTGTTAGTGTAGTTTTCACGTAAGAGGGGTTCCCATTCAGCCTGATCACTGATGTTCCAATTTGGATAGTCCAGAAAGGCAGCATGGGCTATAACCTCATTCTTCTCATCACAGAGTGTCAAAGCAAGATTTGATATTTCTCTATGAAAACAATTCAATTTTGTACAAGTTGTAGAAACTCCACATAGAGAGTTGAAGAAACTCCACATAGAAAAGTAACTGACTATGAATTCAGCCTGCTAGAACAGCAAAATTAGCCATGTATAAGAGGGCTAGCAAATAAACTCCATTTCCCCCATATTTTTCCATAGTTCCCAGGCTCAGGCCTCAATAAAACTTCATCATCCACATTCTAACTTGGTATTGCTGCTTCAGTTCCAGATATTTGTGTTCTAACATTACAAAAAGTCATGTGGATTTTCAAATCCTCAATCATATTAGTAAATTTGAGGGACAAGACTTAAACACTCCCTCCTGTTTGTATGTTTCTTCACACATCTCTTTTTTGCCCAAAAAGCTGTTATTCGAGATTTTTGCTATTAAGAGGGAAAAACCTAAGTGACCCACCAGCATCTATCTGTCACACAGCCTGTCTGCTGACAGTTTTATCAGGTGCTATTTAATAGCATTTCTTCTGAGCTTTTATAAAAGGAAGCTAGCCTAGAATTAAACCTTGTTCCCCGTGGCAGGGACCCAGGTTTGCAGAGTCATCTATGTGACAGACATGGAAGCAGATTTTCTTTTCCTTTTTAGAAACTGCACAAAAAGTCATTATGTCACATCATGTCAAGGCTCAGAACGTTTTCTGCCGTTTTAAGTGTAACATGTTTGCCTGAAAGGCGATAACCTAAAATACCATTACTTACAAAAGGTAAGTGACATCAATCATTCCAAAGAGGTCTTCTGTCAGAGGGCTGAAGAGGCCGATAATGCCTGGGACATCGTGTGACTCCGTCCTTCTGGCAGTGACCACCTCTGCATTTCCCCTGGAGGAGGTTACTGTGGCCGTCCTCCAGGGTGCACTGAGAACCACGGAAAACATTGCCGCTCCAGCAATCCCGCTGCGATCCGCTGCCCAACACAGTCACTTCAGGTGGGTTTTCATAAAAACTCCCAAGTGGGGCAGCTCCGATGGATTTCGGTGCCTGGTTCTTGTACAGCTCCTCACAGATACGCACTGCCGGCACGTACAGTGCACACCTGAAATGCAGCAGGCAATTACCCCTATTGTCTGGATCCCACAGAGAAAATTAATGGTTTTAATGGGCTACAGCTGCTTTTGTATTTATTCATTTGCATGCTAACCAGCTCACCACCAAGAACTTCAAACTCAAAGGCCTTCAGTGGGAGGCTCAGCTGTGGGCAGTCGGGGCAAGCAGGCTGCAGGCTCAGCTGCAAACAATCAGGAGAACAACGTCCTGATTAAACAGCAGTTTCAGGTGAGTTAACTGTATTTTGTCCAAAACTGCTCCTCAAATTTCTTTTGAGGTCAACAGCAGGTCTAAATTCCAGAAGGAATTCAAAGTTCTGTGGCTATTCGAAGTTCTACTGCTTCCCTACGCAGAACAAAAATGTGGGGGGCGTTTTGGTGGTTCCGCATTTGCAAAATGTGCCAACTGATTTATCGCTCTGCCCAAGCAACTTTAGAACACGCAGGGGGGCAGCAGATACTCGAAGCACCTGCGACCGTCCCCTCAGCTCCAACACCTTTCAGCTGCGCGTCAGCTCACTATTGCAGCCTGCTGTCACCCAGCCAACTATCAGGCACGTGAAATACAGCGGCCAAACAGTGGCTTCTCGCAATTTCTTAAATATGCCTGCAAAATACAGCACTACTAACTAAAAAAAAGTCTAAACCAACACGCCTAGACCAGCAGAGCAGTTTCACCACTCTGCCAAACACAGCAGCCTCTTCTAACAGCGACTCCAAACCCAGATGAGATGCTCAATTATTAGGCAACCGCATTTCCCAACTAAAGCGAAAAACCAGAAGAAACGCAGGTTTTTACACCTTTTAAACACAGATAAAATCATACGCACATCTTTCACAGACAAACAAGACATTCTAGTGCCAGCGCGGGTCCTGAAATTCACCTGAGGCAAGGCATCTTCTACAAATACGCGTCAATTTCATAAATAAAAACAAACACGAACTTTAAAGTGCCATTCATCGACTGAGGTTTAGCACTAAGATGACTTCCACTGAGGAAAGCCGTTTGCCACATTTCCATAGTCAGTTGTTTAACTTAATGCAAAAAAAATACACACCCCTCTCCAGCAGCTCCCCTACACACTCTCACAGCCCTGCGGGAGCGAAAGCAGCACTTACACGGTAAAAATGTACCTTTTTCGTGAGGAAATGCGCTGTTCCTGCAGCAACGCCTGCACTCCTCCCAGGGAGCAGCATCCCAGAGACACCCAGCAGAACACGCAGAGGAAGGCGTTCCCCCCCGAACTTCGGCAGCTCCCTCCCGCCTCCTCACACAAACGCTCTCTTGGAGTACAAGTGAGACTCCACGCGGGTTTGTTTTTTTTTTTTTTGCGTTTGTGGCTCAGAACGCATCGACGCGCACGTACCTCGGGTGCGGGAGCCGGGAGGGATCTGAAGGACCGCGGGACCCTCCTGTGCGGCATCCCCGGTCGCTTGGGGCGGGGCCGGGGGCGGTGCTGTGGGCGGTGCTGCGGGGTGGTTACGGGGCCCGGACACCGGGGCCGGACACGGGAGCCGGACACCGGGGCTGGACACCCGCGCTGCCCATGGACACCCCCGGGCCGCCCTCACGGACCCCTGGCGCGAGCGCCCCCCTCAGGCACGCGGGACACGCCCCGGCACGCGGACAGACCCACCCCCACCGCCCCC
>VYXC01005741.1:190497-225836 GCA_013397175.1 Platysteira castanea
GGGAACCCCCCCGGAACCCCCCCGGCTGCCCGCTCTCCCCGGGCCGTGGGGTCCCGGGGGGTCCCCGCGGGCTGCGGCCCCGGCCCCGCGCGTAGCGAGGCGCCGGGGGAAGCTGACCAGCTCGGTGCTGCGTTAGAAGAGGTGACCCGAGCCCGCCTTTGTGCTTGCCCTGCAGGTGAAAAACAAGGCACCCGCCGAAGTTCAGATCACAGCAGAGCAGCTTCTGAGAGAGGCAAAGGAGAGGGAACTCGAGCTTCTCCCACCGCCTCCTCAGCAGAAGATCACAGATGTTGAAGAGCTAAATGACTATAAACTCCGGAAGAGGAAGGTATGGTAAAAAATCCCGAGCTTAATCTCGACACTCCCATAAAGCACTAAAATTCTACTCTTTTTAATTTAAGCAAGACGTAGTCTATATCTCTTGTGAGCTTTCCAGTTGGATACCAATTCTTTAAAATCCCTAAATGCTTCATGCTATCCTTTATCAAAACCTGTAAGTTACAGAGGTGTTGTGTGACAAAATCTGGTAGCAAACATCATCTCCCCTGTGCCCGTGATCAGAGCACTGAAAGGGTAATTATTTACACAGTTAATAGGCATTTTCTTCATTACCACTAGTATCCGGCCAGTCACTGTGAAAGAACATGAACCAGAAAAAAAATAACATCACAGTAATGCTGAGTTATAATTCTTCTTTTAAAAGAATTGCTTTGCTTGTGCAAATTTATCTATGGTTTCTACTTATGGTTTTGCGTGGCTTTTTGCTTTGAAAATGCCTATCCAGGATCAGCAGAGTAAGCACATCCCTAACAGGGAGTTTTCCCCTTGATCCTTGCTGACAGGATCAAATGCAAAATTACCTGGGCCCGCCAAGTGCCCTGGAGCAACCCCCAGGTCCTGCTGGACCTTCCAGGTCTCCCTTGGTTGCCTTTTTTCCATCTCTTCTACGGATGTGGTGGCTCATTCCTGCCGTTAGCTGTGTTCAACATGCCATGCTGACAGCAGTCATCCTGACCACAGCACAAAGCTGGGGGTGCCCTCGCTGACACCTCCCTAGCACACTTGGTGCCAGCATATTAAATCCAGGGAGTGAGAGTAAGGCATCTCACTTTAAAGGGAAATTTAGTGCAGTGGTACATACGTGTCAAAGTGACTGAATTCCCGCTGGTGCGTCCAAATATATCCACGCATGTCCGCAGTGACTGGATTCCAGCTGTCCAGGTAGTGCTGCTATCAGGACATTAGCAGAACATTAAAAAAATGAATGTAATGTTTTAGTGCTGTCAGCTGTTACTCTGTCAGTACTTCAGGTGTCGGGTTGCAGGAGCTCGGGTTTAGGCCTGTTCTATGTAGTGATCTACATTTCTAGCTTCTCTGCCAGGCAGTTTTTACAGTGTTGTATTGAGTTACATCTGTTACCCCAGTTGAATAGGTGTAGGATATGGGGAATTCTTAAAAACGGGAAGGATAATAGTATCTCATATTATATACGGGATATTATTATGTTATTAAATGGCCCGTAAGCCATTTATGACGTGAACGGTCTGCAGAAGGATTTCTTACTTAGAGATGTAATTTTCTCCTCAGACTTTCGAAGATAACATAAGGAAGAACAGGACTGTTATCAGCAACTGGATAAAGTACGCACAATGGGAGGAAAGCCTGAAGGAAATCCAGAGGTGAGGATGATGCGGCTGCAGGCATCTCTGACCAGCCTTTTTAGCCATGTGCTGACACGCACACCAAAGCCTTGGAGGCACGTTTTACCTGCCCTGTACTCGTGTTTTCCAGAGCCCGTTCCATCTACGAGCGTGCCCTGGATGTGGACTACAGGAACGTCACCCTCTGGCTGAAATATGCCGAGATGGAAATGAAGAACCGCCAGGTCAACCATGCCCGGAACATTTGGGACCGGGCCATTACCACCCTGCCCAGGGTGAACCAGTTCTGGTATGTTGGCAGAGCAGGGAGCACCCCTTCTAGCCCCAAAGACTGCACGGCACTTGGCTGTTCTGGGATTGGGCAGACTATCCTGTTTCTCCAAGCCTTCAGGCTAGTCTGAGCAAAAGGAGGAAGGCTGACGTTTTGGAGAGGTTTTGTGCTTTTTAAGTGACAAGAGCATTGAGAGAAAAGGATGTTTGTGTGCCTGGATGCTGCCAGTCACAGCTGTGTCTACAGGCATTTCTAGGGTGGGAGGAAATAGGTGAAGGAAACTCGGGGATGCTCTTAGGAAGCGCTCCAGAAATCCCTGAATTGACACGTTCACTGCATGATTGCAGAAACTCGATCTTCTTTGCCCAGGTACAAGTATACTTACATGGAGGAGATGCTGGGCAATGTTGCTGGCTCACGCCAGGTGTTTGAACGGTGGATGGAGTGGCAGCCAGAGGAGCAAGCCTGGCATTCCTACATCAACTTCGAGCTGAGATACAAGGAGGTGGACAGAGCACGAAGCATTTACGAGAGATATATCCTTTTCAGTGCCTTGTGGCTCCTGCCCGGGTTAAGGTCTCCGTTCTTTGTTTCCTTCCCAAGCATTCCATGTCCGGCAGTGTCCCTGTGCTCCTTTTCACTGCGGCGTGCTGGGAATGAGCCACCACCCTGGGAGCCAGCAGGAGGTGTTAAAAGCATTTTTAGGGAAAGCCTCCAGATTTACAGATTCGGTGAAGTGGCTGTAGGTCCTGCCGCAACAGTGTCTGTTTAACTGCACTCATGCACCCAGCTCTTCTGTAGTCATCGTTTGTTTCAGGTTTCTCCTCAGATTCTCCCCGACCCTTATCCCTTTTTAAGTTCTCAGTAAGGCACAAAGCCTTTGCGTGCTTAGAGCTGTCAGTGTCTTCCTCACAGCCGCATTTATTTTTCCCCTGCCTGTACCATCCTGGGGAGTTGTTTGATGCAGTCCTTGACCCGGTAGTCCCTGGGAAGAGCACAGCTGGGGATGTGTTTCTTTAACAAAAGCTGTACTCGTCCTCGTTCACCCCGACGTGAAGAACTGGATCAAGTACGCGCGCTTCGAGGAGAAGCACAGCTACTTTGCCCACGCGAGGAAGGTGTACGAGAGGGCCGTGGAGTTCTTCGGGGAAGAGCACATGGACGAGCACTTGTACGTGGCTTTCGCCAAGTTTGAGGAGAACCAGAAAGAAGTAAGATCTTCTTGGGAATGCATCTGGGTCATGCCAGGGTTTCTCCTTGAATATCAAAACTCGAGGCCACTTAACATTCACTGCAATACTTGTAGTTTCCAGCACCTACAATCAGATTGTAGTCTGAGTTAGGGAGGCAGTTTTTTTGCTCACCTCTAGTTGCCTTTTGGTGACATCCATAGAAGGTGCTCCAAGGGAGATCTGCCAAGCCCAAGACCAGCAGCGTTGGCTCAAACCCGTATCCTCGGACTAGAGAGGTTCTGAGAGGTTATAGGCCTGCATGATGGAAAACTGGGTTGGTCCAGATGTTTTTCACAGTCTCTAAGGTTCCCGGGCTGTTAAGAAATTGAAAACATTCTCTGAACACCAAACCACAACCTCTTAAAAATGGTTTAAATACTCTAAACCTGTAAGTGCATAAGAGATGATGGGGGCTGGCATTTTCAGGTTTATTTTTTCCCCCTCAAAGTTTACTCTTCAGGGAGATCTGTCTTACCCCTGTTCTTGATCGTAAAACAATCACTTACATCAAGATGTTCCACAATTCTGTATTGTATTAAACGTTGCCAAAAGCTCATGGAAAAATTGTGGGGGAGGACAGAAACTGCTCTGTAAATATTTTTCAAATGATACTTAATATTTTCAGTTTGAAAGAGTGAGAGTTATCTACAAGTATGCCTTGGACAGAATTCCAAAGCAGGATGCCCAGAATCTCTTCAAGAATTACACCATCTTTGAGAAGAAGTTTGGAGACAGGAGGGGAATCGAGGACATCATTGTCAGCAAGAGGAGATTCCAGTATGAGGAGGAGGTGAAGGTACGTGTGACAGGTACCCTCCAGGCTCACCGCACACCCAGCTGCCACTCAAGGTACACGAGTGTTTTGTGATATCAAGGCTGATGAGTTTCACATTACCCTTGAAAGCCAGGCCGAAAAAATACCCAGAGAATGTTCATTTTAGAGCCAGAATTCCATCCCTGGGGAAGAGAATGATGTTTGCATTCACTGCTTTTTTTGTTTCTGCTTTCTAATCTAGATTGTGCCGGCGAGGTTTTTTGGTTGAACTCAAGGCTTGGTCCCCTCTCAAGTCATCTTAGGGATAATGCAGTTTAGCTTGTAGTTACTGCTTCACTTAGGGAGTAGCCTTTACAGGACACCTCACCTGTGCGTAAATACCTTTTTGTGAGAAAACAGCTGTGCCACACACCTGTCTGCTGTTCAGTCCACACTGCACGTGTCATCATTCCTCGTCCCTTCTCACACTTCACTTGGACCGCCTTCATTGAGACAATGCCAGGGGCAAAATAAAAACAGAATAGAGCTTAAAGCAAACTCATTTTTAACCCAAAAGCTCTACCATAAGCATCCCCAAGACTGACGGTTTTCGTTGATGCTCCAGTGATCTGTTTTAGAGGGGAAGTTCTGACTGAGTGAAGGATCAGGCCCTGTTCTCTTTGGCGACTGAGGTTTCGTGGCTGTTGCCCTGCCCCGCTCTCTCTGGCAGGCCAACCCCCACAACTACGACGCGTGGTTCGACTACCTGCGGCTGGTGGAGAGCGACGCGGACGCCGCGACCGTGCGGGAGGTGTACGAGAGAGCCATCGCCAACGTGCCCCCCATCCAGGAGAAGCGCCACTGGAAGAGGTACATCTACCTCTGGATTAACTACGCGCTCTACGAGGAGCTGGAGGCCAAGGCAAGTGGGGACAACTCAGGGGTTTCCCTTTCCTTATAGTAAATAGCTACTGATAATTTATAGGAAAACCAAGAACTAAATATTCCGCGTCTTACTAGTTTTGTGTAACGAGCTGCAGGATTTACTGTTTAAGTATAGAGAATTTTTGCTCTTTCAGTTTTCCCTCCTGTGCATAGGGGAGGAAAAAACTCGAACTTGTTTTACCCTAAATCATCCAAATGATCACTGATAATGAAAGCAGAAGTGGGTGTTTCTATCCACAGCTGAACTGCCCATGCCAGGCTGTTACCTGAACTTGTGAAATAGTTTTATAGTTAACAAAAACCATTTGTGAAGCAGCCACATTGTTGCTGTAGTGGCCTTTGAGGCTGTGCAAGCATTTATTCTGTTTCCAGTCATGGAACATCAGAGCTGCTCTGGGTACAGAACACCTATTCAGTGTCTGTTAAAGGAAAAGGTACATTTTTCCTCCCACAATGGGAAAAAAATTTGTTTTATTGTCTGCTTCTTAGCACTGAACCTTGCTTTGGAAAGGTGAGTCTACTGATTCAGAAGGTACCACCTCTGAATTGTGCACACTAAGTAGATAAGCATTCCTGATTCCAACCAGCTTGACTTAAATACCGTTCTGTGGTCTTGCAGTCGTTGCAGGATTCAAAATTCAGCAAACAAAGAGTTTAACGCTGCCTGTTCTTACAGGATGCAGAGCGAACCAGACAGGTGTACCAGGCATGCCTCGAGCTCCTGCCCCACAAGAAGGTATGGCTCCTCCAGCACTCCGGCTTGAGTTTAGGGTTAAAATGCCCCAGATAAGGTCCTTCAGTTCTCTTCCTCTCCAACATTCGAGTGTGTAAGCAGCTCCAGATAGCTGCTAGCAGGTTCATGAAGGCTTTGCTTAAAACTTCAAGTATCCCTTCCAGTTTCTCCAAACGCCAGCCTTCCAAAATGGATGGGGAGGTTTTCAAGCTAAACTGCGAGACGTCTGTAATTTGCATGACAGTGGGAAACTGCAGGACAAGTGCTGGTCTCAGATTCCCTCACACACATCACACACAAGGGTTTTTCCAGTATTTTCGAATTAGTAGGTAGTTGCTAAGTAGACTGTAGGAAGATGAAACTCCGCAGAGTCAGTGAATAGGGGAGACCATTTAGGCTTTGCTTGCTCGCATTCCTCCTCAGGCAGGACCTGCATTACTGCTCACAGCCCAGTCTCCTGCAGTCTCTGGAGGGCACTTGTGGCTCTGCTTCTCTGGGGTAGCACCTTTTACACCATCCAGAGGCCTTCATGGTCACCCCGAGGCGTTTGACAAAACACCTTTCAGGTCGGTCTTCCCCATTACAATTGGTCTTCAGTGCTGATTGATTGGAGGTTTGTGGGGGTTTTTTTGCTTGTGAATTCAGCTGAAATACCCGTGTGGCCAAACCCTTACAACTATTAATCTACGTTGCCTTGGAATGTATTCCTGTTCTTTATCTAGTTTGTCATTTATTGTGNATTGCCTTGGAATGTCAGAATACTCTAATTCCTGTTCTTGATCTAGTTTGTCATTTATTGTGTCATCTGGGTGTCAGATTAATCTCTAGTTATTAAAGGCTGATTAGCTATTAATTGATTCAGCAATAGCTGATGTTTTGCCGGTTGATGATGGGTTAAAAAACTATTTTCTGTTGTTTAAAAGACTTCTGTCCTGGCCATTTTTCCTTTCACACCAATATATTGTCCTGTCACAGAGAGATTGTTTTAGGTAATGAACTCCTAGCCTTCCAGCAGGAAATGAGATCAAATGAGGTTACCTGCAGTAGCAGTAATATCTTGTATGGACGGAATGCTTATTTTTTTAAGGAATGTGTGCAGTATTATCTGCTGACTTCCCAGCCTAAACAGCACTTTGTTCTCTTTTCTTCCAGTTTACATTTGCCAAAATGTGGCTGCTGTATGCACAGTTTGAAATTCGTCAGAAAAACCTCCCCCTTGCCAGAAGGGCTTTGGTAAGCTTTTGTCAGAGCCGTAATTGACTTCACTAACTGATAGTAACACAGGAATGGCATTAAAAGATCTTAAATTGTCTTTTCTAAATTGCTGGTTTAATCCACTTAAAATAAAGCATCTGAGAAGTCTGCAGGGGCCAGCATTTACTGTCACGTATGATTTGAAAAGAAATGTAGCTTGCTCTGATGAATTAGCCCCGGGCTGGAAGGACAAAGCACTCCTCTGAATGCAGAGCACCCACATCAGCTTAGTGCTCTTACAAGTTCTCTGCTGCTGCTGATTCCTTACAGTGATACTTGTTCTAACAACAGCGTGTTAAAAAGCGCTGTAGATGAATGGGGGGTTTGACTGTAGGAAATCGGGACCTGCTGACAGAAGCAGTCACAGGGACCTCAGGCAGGCTCGGGAGCTGCTGAGCAGGTTCAATTTGTGAGTGTCAGCATGTCAGGGAACAGCAGGGTGTGATGGGGCAGCAAGAGCTTTTGAAATTAAAAACTTCCTTTCTTTTCTGTTCGGAGGTTCTTAGTAAGCTCAGGGACAGCATCAGGCATTTTGAGAGAAAGCCAGTGTTGGTAGCAGTTGAGGTGGTTTGACTTTAAAGAGCAGACTGATGGGGTTTCCACCAAAACAGTGGTGGAGGGCACATGGAGAAGAACTGAGCATATTCTGAAACATCAGCAGCAGCTGTAGAGCTGGAGGGCCACGACAGTGGCCAAATTGATAATCCCAAGTGGTGGTTTCCTCCATTTTTAACAAATTCCAAGGTAGTAAACGTGTAGGAACGTTGTGCAGGAGAATTGTGGTGAGGGAATTCTGTCTCAAATTACCTCGCATCGGCTTGAGGGAGCAGAAGCTGCATTGCTTAGTAAACAATACGTGTCTGCAGAAGCGACTCCCAGGCCAAGGTCACTACAAGCTGTCTCAGGTGTGCCCATTCTTAGCTCTTGTTTGAAGAGATTCCCAGACTAAGAATCCAGCATGGCCCTCGGCTTGGCTTAGGACAGACAGTTTTCCTCAGAGACTGAGGCATACCAGAAAGAAAACACTTGGTAAAGACATCACTCTCCAGCTGCCCGATGCTGTCAGCCGGCAGGCTGGGGCGAGCAGCTTTTCTCTGTGCCAGGAGGAATGATGTGGGGCCACAGTCTGTTTGGTACCATTTGTTTTGTGAGGTGCTTGGGAGCTGCTTAGCGGGCAGGCTGGCACAGACTGTGCTTCCTCCAGGTGCTCAGCTGATGAGCCAGGCTGGGATCCACTCACGCTCCATGGGGAGCCCACATCGTGTAAAAGTGTGGCGAGTGATGACGTTTGCTGCTTCCCAGGCTCTCAGTGTTGGTGGATGCACGTTTGTTCTGCAAACACTGGATTTCCTACTGGCCCTGAACAATCTGAATAAACAGCGCAAAAGAATGAGTTGTAGTTCAAGCGCTGGAGAGTAAAGAAACACTTAGAAAATAAAGCGGGTTTTATTTTCCTGCAAGATCACTAAGGGGTTTTTTTTTCTGCTTAACAGGGGACATCCATAGGTAAATGTCCAAAAAACAAACTGTTTAAAGGTTACATCGAGCTGGAGTTACAGCTGCGCGAATTTGACCGTTGCCGAAAGCTGTATGAAAAATTCCTGGAGTTTGCACCCGAAAACTGCACGTCCTGGATTAAGTTTGCTGAGCTGGAGACCATCCTTGGGGACATCGACCGCGCCCGGGCCATCTACGAGCTGGCTATCGGCCAGCCCCGGCTGGACATGCCGGAGGTGAGCAGGGAGGGGGCCAGTTCTAAGCTATTTAGTGCACAGTGGCTGATGAACCTGTAAATAATCCTCCAGATGAAACAGGAGGTGAAAGCTGAGTGGATGATGTGCACCGGGTTTGGTGCTGCTCCGCCCTAATCGCAGCCTGTGCCGCCAGTGAACTCCCTGATCTCCAAACCTTTTCTCATGGAAATCACCCTTTATCTGTTGTATCCCCGCGTGCTCAGAACAAACACGATGAGAGGCTTCTCTCTCGCAGGTCCTTTGGAAATCCTACATTGACTTTGAGATTGAGCAAGAGGAGTATGAGAAAACCAGGAACCTTTACCGGCGGTTGCTGCAGCGCACACAGCACGTCAAGGTGTGTGTGGGCACCCAGGACACAGAGCCAGCCCTGCACCTGGCCCACGGGCGGAACCTTGAAGGCTGCCTGGGGTCAAACCAACCCAGGCCAGGCCCGTGCCTGTGCTCTGAAGGGGGGAGGGAAGTTCCTGAATTCCATACAACAGCGGGCGTATCTCGGATGGGAGAAGCTTTTCCAAGCAGCCCTCTTTGCCGAGCAGCTTTGGGATCTTAGTTGCAAAAACACTGCAAGGGAAACTGTGATTTTCCAGTGTCGCCTGGTGCTGTCACTGGCTAAGTTCACACAGGTTTCTCACTGCCTGAAACGGCCACAGGAAATTGATCCACGTGGCTTAGGCGGAGGTTGCGTCCTGCTGAAATGGGCGAATCTCGCAGGCGTGAAACAAGCAGGGATTTTCTGGGCGCCCGCTTGTGTCGCTGCGTGGGGTTTTTTGCAGCCTTGTTGTTTCTTGAGCCCTGCCCCGGCCGCGGAAGCGCGGAGCGGGGCTGGAGCCGGGGTTTGGCGTGCGTGCCCGCAGGTGTGGATCAGCTTCGCGCAGTTCGAGCTGTCGGCCGGCCGGGAGGAGCGGCTGCCGCGCTGCCGCCAGGTCTACGAGGAGGCCAACAAGGCCATGCGCAGCTGCGAGGAGAAGGAGGAGAGGGTCATGCTGCTGGAGTCCTGGAGGAGCTTCGAGGACGAGTTTGGGACCGACGCCACTAAGGAGAGGATCGATAAGCTGATGCCTGAGAAAATAAAGAAGAGGAGAAAGCTGCAGGCCGAAGATGGGGTAAGGAAAAGCGACGCCGGTGGTGGCTGTGAGCCCTCGGTGGCTTTGGGCTTTGTGGAGTGAGCTGCTGGGGCTGGGATAACAAACGTGGGGTTCAATTTTCTATTTTTCCAGTTTCTCTTTCTTGTTAGAAGCAGCTCCTAATAGCCAAGGTTAACATGCAAATTAAACTTGCTTTGTGGTATTTTTCTCTAGTCCGACGCTGGATGGGAGGAATACTATGATTATATTTTCCCAGAAGACACTGCCAATCAGCCCAACCTCAAACTCCTGGCTATGGCAAAGCTCTGGAAGAAGCAGCAGCAGGAGAGCGAAGCTGCAGCCATGGATCCTGACAAGGACATTGATGAAAGCCAGCCTTAGTACCTTGCCTTTCCCCACCCCTTTCCTGGGCCACTGTACAGTATTTTCATGGGTGATAAATAAATGTATTTGGGGAGTTTTAGTATTCCTGACTGGAGATGGGTTTGTGTGGAAGCCGAGCACTGTCCTGGGGTTGATTCCCTTTCACAGTCCCGTGGGTGTCCAGCAGTTGAAGGAGAGGTCCTGGGACCAGGGCAGGGCTCTGCAGCTGTCACCAGTGACCACAGAACTGGGGGAACTGGGCAGAGACTTGGCTTTCAGCACGAGGCCCTGTCCCAAGGCTCCCACAGCCTATCCCAGCACTGCCCAAGGACATCAATGTGCCGGGGCAGCAGGCCTGCTGCCTTGAGTGAGAGATGTTTCTAACCATCATCCCTGACGGATTTTTGAGTAATTCTGTTAAATAGGAGGATATAATGAGAACAGTCGAAAACAAAAAGCCCTGCTGACCACAACCTGGTCAACTTCCTATCCAAGGATGCTTTAATCCCAGAAAACTGTAAGGCGAGACAGTAGCAGAAGTTCAATACACAGAAAGTAGCCCCTGGAGGACAAATCTGTGGGCATCAGCACCACAGTCAGTCTGTGTTTGAACACTTCCACGCCTCAGCAGGCACCAGCAGAGCCCTGTCACTGCTCTGGGCTGGGCACTCACCACCACTCTCCCCTGTCCAGGTCTGGCCTGTCCAGCTGTGGCCAGAGCAGCCTTTTCCTGCCTCACATGAGCCTCGAACTGTGCCTCTCCTCCCCTGTCCTCTCATCTCTGAGTGTTTCTGCTGACCCCCACCCCATGACAATTTAATGCTTGTTTCTACTTTCCCTCTTACTTTAATCCCCCCTGCTGCTCTGTGCCCCGGTGCTTTTCACACTTCCTTTTGATGTTTCCTTCTACCCAACTCCCTGTCTCTGCTTTTTCATTTCATTTGACTGAATTTGTTACGGAGTTTTCAGAGGTGGTACGATGGTTTTCTTGCGTGTATTTTGGTGAGGTTTTTTGGGTGGTCTTTATTTTGTGTGTGTGGGCAGAGGTTGGTTGGTTGGTTTGTTTTTGTAGTGTTTTATTCTTTGACCATTGCATTCTCCCAGGAATTCCTTCCATTTTTTGAACGGAACCTTGAACGGACGTGACTTCTGGGCAGTGAAGGGCCCCCTTTTTTTGCCAGCTGGGCTGTGTGCTGTGTCAGTTGCTGGTGTTGCCTCTCTCGACAAGGCCAGCGGTGAGGCTGTCAGCAGGGGCTCAGGTGAGCTCCTGTCTGTGTCTGTGCACAGAGAGAGCTTCGGCAGCTCTGCAGAAAGCAGCAGGGCCACAAGGCACAGCGTCTTGCAGGGGAAGAACCACTGTTACTCTGACTTTTGGGTTTGCAAGCCAGATGGATTACTGTGGAGGTGTTGTTCGTGAGAACAGGATTTGGACTTTTTTGCCTTTTCAAACCCTGAAACTCCTGTGAGGAGTGATCTGGACTTGCACCCCGAATGCTGCATTTCCAGGAGTAAAACTATTCCCCCTTTGGAGCACCAGTGAGACTGGGAGGTTTAATGGATTTCGCCTTCCACAACCGTGTTCCCACCTCATTCCTCTCCCTCCATCCTCTCGTTACAAGCCCATCCTGAAAAAGGCAGACAGGAGGATTTTATTCCACGACAAGCGAAGCACAACAGACCTGCTAACGTGACTTCTGGGCAGTGAAGGGCTCCGTGGCTGAAGCATTACTTCAGGAGTGATAATGGACACAGATTTCTGCCCTCTTTTCCCTTGGAATTCGTGAGGCACCTGTGAAGCAGAAGCTCCGTGCCAGAGACCCCACGCTCCCCAGGAGCACTTGCCCAGACTCATCCTTCTGTTACACCAAGCACGAACCTGAAGCGTTTTCTGAATGTTTCCAGCATTAATCTTTTGCACACTTCCAAAATGGGGAAGCCGAGCTCACCAGTGGGGCTCTTTTTTCCAGGGCTCTACAGCAATAGTTTTCCCTCACTCAGACTTTGGGTTGCTGAAGTGAAGGAGGAAGGAATTCCTCCCTGTCATAGTGGGGAGGCCCTGGCCCAGGGTGCCCAGAGCGGCTGGGGCTGCCCCTGGATCCCTGGCAGTGCCCAAGGCCAGGCTGGACACTGGGGCTGGGAGCAGCCTGGAACAGTGGGAGGTGTCCCTGCCCATGGCAGGGGTGGCACTGGATGGGCTTTAGGGTCCCTTCCCACCCAAACCATTCTGGGGCTCTCTCAGTGCTTTGTGCCCTGCTGTCTGACCCCCAGTCCCTCCCTCTGTCCTCCCTGGGCTCGTGCTCTGGAATAGGTGCCGAGATATTCCTGCCCATTTGATTTATGCCTGTTTGCCTCACTCCTGCAGAGCTGCAGGTTCTCACGTTTAAGTGATGAAACCCCAGTGCCCTCCTGGCTCAGCTTTGGCCTGCCTGGATTTATCACCAGGCTGGAAGTGGGAGAGAAACATTCCTGCTGGAAAGGCTCCTGGCAGCGGAGAGGGGAAGGGGGACGCCCCACGGGAGAAACAGCCCACTGGAGAAGTGGCATCCCAAGGTTTAACTGTGATTCGTGAGGGGGCTTTGGGAGCATGGAGCGCTTTTAGAGCTTGCAAAAGTCAGGTTTTCAGGTGGAAGAGGGAACACGGAGCATGGGTTCCTGCAGTGGAAAGGTGATCAGCTCGACTGTTACCTGGGAGAGGAGGATCCACAGGGTGAGGAATGGAAAAACGCTCAGATTTAGGATGCATTCATTCTGGGACAGCTATTTAAAACCAGACTTGTTCATGGAACCGCTTGTTTAAGAGAGGGCTGACGCCATGCCTAAGTAAGGAGTAAATAGATTTTACGCTCTGGAGCTCGTGTGGCACAACTGCCACCGCCTGTCCCTGTCTCCCACCAACTGAGCAACAGCTGCTGTCGTGCTGGGCTCTGGAAATTAGTGAGATCACAGGCTCCAGGCTGCCCTTGGGTTTTTAGGGAGCATATTTTTTATTTCTGGACTCCATTCTGCACACTATCATCTGCGAAGCTGCCTTTTCACCTGTTTTTAAAAAAAATATCCCTTTTCGTGAGGGATTTAAAGTGTTTGCGTTCGTTCCACTTCTGTAGATACCATCAGTCAATAAAAATGCTGCACTTGAAAGAAGATAAACGCTTGTCTGTGCTTGGAAGTTGTGCTCTATTAGTGGATGGTTTATCTGCTGCTACAAGAGCTCAGTAGCAAGATAAACCCGAGGGCCACGAGTGGAAAACACCCTTCCTCAGTGGGAGCTGAGCCCTGCGCGGGTGGGAGGCGAGGGGTTCTGCTGCTGTGGAGCCCCGGGTGGTGGCCAGAGGGCAATTTGAGCTGTTTCCTCCTACGTGTGCCGGGTGGGCTTTTCTGCTGAGCCCTCTGCCCCTGTGGATTGTGCAGTGACCTGCCCGTGGTGCACGGATTGTCCGGGCACCCACAGCGCTGGCACGGAGAGCCCTCGGCCTCAGCCCTGGTCCGGCCGCCGGGTGGGAGCCACAGGCACAAGGGTGGGCAAATCCCCGGTGGGTACAAGGATGTCCCTCGTCCAGGGAAAGAGGAGGGGCTCAGCAGCGAGGCTGAGGGAGTCACACCAGCTGCAACCTTCACTTCCATAGAAAGGGGGGGAAATCTGAGCTGTTTCGTGGGAATTTGAGTGAATTGGCTGCATGTGTAACCTTTGAAGAGACACGTCCAGGATCGCACGGGTTGGAGCGGTGTCCTTGTTGTGGCTGGGGGGGAATTCCCAAGAAGTCATCTCCCAGAGGAGGGTGGATCAGGGATTTCTTTTTGCTCCTGGCTGTGATACAGAAAATGGCACATCGGCGTTAGTGAGGGGTCTGCAGCAGCTTTGCACCTCCCAGTGCTACTCTGTGAAGAGGGTTCAGAGAATGCCTTCTGGGAGTTAGGTGTGTCCGTTTGGATGACGCTGGAAAATACTGACTTTCATGGAGAAGGTGAGGAGTGGGGCAGCAGCTGTGGGATGGGATCTGGAGCTAGAGGCTGCAGCAAATGTCTCTGCTCTCTCCGTGAAGGTCCGGGTAGTGCTCAGCCAAGGCCGGCTCTGCCCAGGATGCTTTTTGTTCTTCCCATGTGGCGGAGGCTGGGAGTGGTGGAATCTGTCTGTTTTGTGAGGAATTTGTAGCCAGTGAGAAGCAGCCAGTGAGAAAGGGAAAAGGGAGAGGTTTATGGGGTTGCTCAGGAAAATGGCATGGTGACATCTGAAAAGAATAGAAATCTTTGAGAGCGTTATGGATAACTATGGAATTCAAATTGGGAATGTTCTGTGCATTTTTCATGTCCCTGCTAGGAGGAGTATAGCCGTTCTAATGTTTAATGCATGCACAGTAATAGAAGGCTGAACTGATCTCCACGGGCCTGTTGGTTCCATTACCATCCAGAAGGAAATAAATCAAATTCTATCCAATTCTAAAGCCTATTCTATTCTATTTGCATCCAGATGCTGCAGAGGGAGAGACCAGAGGAAGGAAAGCTGGGCTGGAGAGGGTTGAGGTTGGGATGACGTGGACACAACACACCAAAACCAACCCCCAAACCCCCCAGCCCAGGCGATACCCGTGGGTGCTGCTCTCCTTCAGGAGTGTAAAGGATCCTTGGGCTGAGCTCAAAGTCTGAAGGTTCTTGAGAGGATCCATTTTACTCACAAGAGGATTTTATGTTTGTTTGGAACGATGTGCTTGGCGCCCAGCATGCTCCAAGTCCCAGAACTTGAATTGTGGGAACATTTTGGAGATAAATGATTGTGCTACTGAGTCTTTAGAGAGGCTGGTGGAACAAACCTGGGTTTTCTTGTTGGGTGTCCTGACTGAGACTGTTGAGAAGAGTTTGCAGAGGTGTCTGTGGAGTTCTGATCTCAGAACGGGCATCAACTCGCACAAAGAAACCAGAGGAGATTTTGGACAGCTTGGAGTATTTTAAAGCATCAGCCCCTGTGCCAGTCTCTCTGGCCAGACAGAGGGTCTTCTCCAAGATAAGCAAATCCCCCTTTTCTACACACTTGTCTGCCCCATTTTAATCTTTCTTCCCCAGTTATGTAAATAGCACCAGACTGATATTCCCTGTGTAGCGCTGGTAAGCTGATTCGCTCGCTCCGCGTTATCAGACACAAAAGCACTGCAGGGCTGGTTTGCAAATTGAGTTGGGTTTTTTTTTTCTTTTTACATCTGTGTTATTCCAAGCTCTTATGTAAACACTTGGAAAGCAATTTCTATATATACTCGGTTTGTTATGCAACTACCCTGTGCAGTGATGCCAAAGGGATTTAATTTTCTTATCGGTGGTTTTTAGAAGAAGTGATCAAGCATTCTTTCTATGGAAGGCTCAGGGATTCATAGAGTGAAAACCAATAATAAATGACAGAAAACAAGGGCGACTACAAAATTAAAAGGAGGGAAAAACCCGAAATGTTCCCGAGTTACAGAACTATTCACGGAGGCTTTCGCTGAATGCCTGACTATTGCTTCAGCGCGAGGCGGCTGCGTTTGTTCTTTATGGAAATCACTGGGTGGTTCAATCCGTACGTCTGTGCTTCAGCCCTGCGTGTTATGCTATTGATGGAACACCTCACTGAGAGAGCAGGGATGCTGGGCAGGGCAGCGGTGGCACCGCTGGCAGCGTGGCACCGGCTCCGGGGCTGGTGCCGTGCAGGGGACGGGCAGCCAGGCTGGGGGCAGCCCTGGGAAGGCGCGGAGCCGGACACACCACGGCGGCCCCGCTGCCACAGCCACTGCCCAGCACTGCTGGCCACGGCCGCCCGCTCCTCTCCCAAAAACCTCCGGGAAGGCGGAAAACTCCCCCACGTAGAAACCGACTTTTAACTGAAACCGATCTAATTGTTCCACGAATTAACGCGTTACTGACTGAGAAGAGAACACTGAGGGAGAAATGACGGCTGAAGCCCTGAGTGTGCTGAGGCTGCTGCAGCAAAGCTCCTGGAGCCCCAGAGGGATTTTCCATCCGTGTTACAGCCATGCCCAAAAAGCCACTGGAGAAACCCCGTCCTGATTCCCGACAGGCTCCTCTGACACGCGCAGTGAGCCCCTCCATGCATCCCAAGGCACTGCTCGTGTGCAGCTCCCGTGCACCCGGCCGAGCCCGTGGGATGCAGCTGAACCAGGACATCCATCCCTGAACCCAGACAACCCCAGAACCTGCTGCTGCTGAGGGACACGGCTGGCGGCCAGCTGGGCTGCTCCCCAAGCTGGCTCTGGGCTCCCCGTGAGCTTTGGGCTTGGTTCTGGGGCACTACTTTGGACAAGGAGATGATGAGGACACGCTTCCACCAGAAACCGAGCTCTGGCCACCAGCTGATTTAGTTTAGCATCCTCGGGTGGACCTGCGCAGCTCTGGGAGCCCAAAGTCCAACACATCCTTTGCTCAATCCTTTGGAAGTCAAAGCCAACGCACACTAAGTGGATTTAAGAAACAAATGCCTGTAGTTCCACACGTTGTTCCTTCTCAGGGCTGTTGTGAATTTCATTTAAAGGGGAACTAAGATGATTTATTTTTAACTTCACTGCTGGGTTAACAGTTGGACTCTATGGCCTTAGATGTCTTTTCTAATTTAAATGGTTCCCTAACTCTAGTGTAATTTTCTGTTGTTGAAGAAGGAATACGTTGCCCTTTTACCACTTAAAAAAGCTGCTCCTTCCGCGTTTTGCTCTGTTTCGGTATTACAAATCATGGCATTAATTTAATTTTGTATTAATTTTCTCATGCGTGTAATGAAATCCAGTTCCCCTGTTAATCCAGCAATCTAAGCAAACACAGCATAGGAGCATTGCAGGAGAACACTTAATCCCCCCTCTTCTTTCTCTCTAATGTGCTTTTGACTTTTTTAAGGGTGAAATGAGAGCGTTTCTGTGCAGACAAGGGCAGGTATCACCTTTCCACATTTATTACCCAATTTAGGTTGTTCGTGTGTTGCCGAAACGCATCCAGGTGTTGGTGGTTTCTGTCCATGCAATTTTTGTGTTTGGGAAACCAAGGCCCTGCAAAGGGGTTGGCATGTGAGAGTTCCAGACTGGGGAAACAAACCACATCTAATTCCCAGAGAATTCTTGGTGGGTTGGGCTTTTTTTAATTCTGGGTGTTTTTGCAGAAGACAGGCTGGTGGTGGAGGCGATGTGACATCTTCGTGTCTGCAAAGACCCCTCTCCGAGGGCTGCCAGGCTTCCCACCAGCAGCTCAGTGTCTGCTGCGTGCTATTGAATTGTGTCGGGCCAAAATTCGGCAGAGGAGTGGTGAGCCCAGCGCCAGCCCCGACCTTTTCCAGCGTGGCTGCTGCTCCGCGTGGCCGCTGACCTGCTGGGGATGCACACACACGTGTGACCAGGCCCCCAGGCAGCAGCACCTCGTGGCTCACGTGGGACTGTCTGCTCCTGCCACACAACCAGGCTGGATGGGGCTTGGGCAGACCTGCTCCAGTGGAAGGTGTCCCTGCCCACAGCAGGGAGGGTCAGAACAGCGTGAGTTGGAGGTGCCCTCCCACCCTAACCACGCTGTGATTCTGATCTCAGGTCCTGTGCAGACACAGCTCAGCTCTGTGCTGCCGACCCCATCCACGCCCACGCCGCTGGTGTTTATTTAAACGAGAACCAAATGCAGAGACCCTGGGGTTGGGTGAGCTGAGGCAGAATTAAAGCTCTGTATCGAGGGTCTTACCCACCCGCAGGTCCCTTCTGCAGCTCTGAAACTCTAAAATCCACGACTTTCATGAGCTCTGCAGAAGCCGGTTTGATTCCGTGGGGACTTCCCCCTGCAGATGTCTGCTGGCCCTGGAATGGTTTGTGGCTGTGCTGGATCTGGGGTGGCTGTGGTGGAAGCAGTGAGAGACGCAGGAGATCACAGAAAGTGGCCAAGCTGACCGAGTGTCCCAGCGAAGTGTCCACGCTTTCCTGAGGAGCTGATGATCCGTGGTGTCCCTGAGCCTGCTGCATCCCGCTCCTCTGAGAAATGGGGGACAGAGGGGAGGGAAGTGATGGCCACCCAGCGTCAGCCTCGCCTGCATCCAGAGCACAGCCCTGCACCAGCTCACCAGAGGAAACCTGCACCCCGGCCAAACCCGGCACAGCCACAGGAAGCGTCTCGTGGGGTATTTTGTCTGTTTGATTGCTGGCTGTGCTGGGAGGCAGGTCCCCTCACTCTGAGGTCACCCGCTGCAGCAGGTGACAGCTCTTGAGGCTGGAGTTCCAGGCAGCACACGGGCTGTCCTTAGGATGCTTACTGGGATTTGGGGTTTTTCTCCCCTCTCCTCTTGACTCCGAACTTTGCTTCCAGGGGTCTGGACGGGACTCCACGCCCTGGGGAAGGGAGCTGAAAAGCTCAGCTGTATGTTCAGCATGTGTCAGGGTGTCTTCTCAGGCTCATAAATAAGGAATGTTGTTGATCTGAGCCTTTCTCTCAAATCAGAACGTCTAAACCTGGGCACTCAAAATGTAATTTGAACTTCAAATTCAAAGAGCTCGTCTAATTTTAGGTGTTAAACCTGTTCCCACCTGCTCTTTATAATCAGTGGAGATGCCTGAGTGTGCCTCTCCTCTGCTGACTCCAGAGCAAGCCTTGGGGTAGGCTGCTCCTGACAGCCCCAAAAGCAGGTGCCACGACCTTGGGCAGTAAAGGAGAGCTGTGTGTTTCAAGCTCTTTAAAAGGCTGTCAGCTCCCCAAAGTGGGTGAAAGCAGAACATCTTTTTCCTCGTTTTTTGCTAACGATGCCTGTGTATTTTCACTTTTCAGTTCCCTCACTGGGCTACAGTTCTGCCAGATGACTCATGTCAAAAGCCCATAAAAGCTGCAGTAAACAACCTACTGTTCATCAGAGCAGTTTGGGAGCTCCTTCTGGGAATATGTTTCGGATTGTTAAGGTTCCAGCCCCGGGGGTGTTGCAGTACTGCTGCTTTCCAAATCGCTGGAAATCCTTGGGTGCCCCCTCTTTTTGTTCTTCAGGTGCCTAAATGCCATGTTTGCAAATTAATAACTACACCCCCCTTTCCTTTCGGAAGCAGCTCCTGCCCCCTGAGTGTGGCATCCTTTGGACTCGAGCTGCTCCTCCTTAGTGGAGGTGTCCAGGTAACCGTGGCACGGTCTGGGTTGGGAGGGACCCCAGAGCCCACCTAGTTCCAACCCCCTGCCCTCTCAGTGCCTGGCTCTCCTCCCGACGCTCCCTACGAGGCGGCTCCCACCGGAGCAGCCCCGGACACTGCAGCACCCGAGTGACCCATGGCCCTCGGGAACCCAAACGGGAACCATGGCACAGGCTGCACCGCTTCTTTCAGTGTTCCCAGTGCCCCCCAGCTGCCCGAGGATGCCCCCCGGTCCCTTCCACCCTCTCAGCCCTGGCTGAAGCAGCCCTGATTTCAGACTGACAAATGCGTATGGAAATGGTGCCGGGCGCTGAGGGATCGCGGTTCTCTCATCTGGATAATTAACCTCTCAGCTGGCTCTGCAGTCGGATCTGAGCTCCACCGAGCTGTTAATCAAACCCTTCCTTCGTGTCCCCACACGTGCAGCTCAGTCTGGCCTGTGATCTGCACAACCCAACATCAAACACTGCTCACAAAGCCGCTGGGGATTTTATTCTTTGCTCCTTTTAAAACCCTCCCTGGCCGTCAGAGATGGGGGGTGATTCCTGTTTCTACACAGGGTCATCTCCTCCACGTGGCACTAATTTGAATGAATTTGCAGAAGGCGCTGAGTCGATTTCTGGGAAGGCGAGAACTTGCTCAGGATGGAGCTTCCAAAGGAACCAGGGAGGCTTCCAGGCCGCCGCTCCCGTTTCCCCGGGCTGGTGGGGAGGGCTGGCTCGGGGCTCGCTCCCTGGGCTGGCTGTGGCACAGCAGCTGGGTGAGGCAGCAGCTGGGTCCGGATGTCTGCTGGGAAAAGAGCACTTCCATCGGTCTCCTCTTCCCAGCGGCGTGTAAAAGCACGGGAGATGGATGCTTTAGGGATGTTAAATAACAGTTCAGCGCTAGTTTTGGTGCCGTGGCAATAAGATGCTTTTCTTTCAGCTGAAAGAATCCCACTTTCCCCTTTCTCTGTTCGTGTCTCTGCAGCTCTTCTCGTGCAAAATCTCCAAAGGACCCTTGAAGGGCGGACAGGAGCCTGGAAACTGCTCCCCTCAGGGCCGTTCCCCTGGCACTTTGGAAAAGGATGGGAAGTGAGGAAGGAGAAGGAGGACCCAAGAAGGCCATGCTTTCTCGGGGAGCCGGAATGTCCCAAGCCAGGCGCTGGGCTCACGGCTCAGAGCAGCAGGAAGATGTTTCCAGGCAGCTGCTGCTGGGACAAGGGCTCTGCTCCAGACATAAATCCAAGTTTTTCCTTAAACCTCAGGTCCCAGCACTGCCAAGCAGCAAGCAGAGGAGCCCCAGGAGGACACGAGCAGTCCCACCAGGGTGTTGCCTGCCCAAAGCCAAGGGATGCTCAGGCCTTTCTCTCCTCTTGGTGCTGCACCTCAGCCCCTCCTCAGAAAACACCAGATTCCAGGGTCTGGCACCATAGGAATGCCAGAAACAAAAGTGTTTTTAAAAACAATAAAACAAAATAATGTCCTAAAATCACTGGTGGCTTCTCTGCACTGTGTTCAGAGTCCAGCCTGGCCTTGGGCACTGCCAGGGATCCAGGGGCAGCCGCAGCTGCTCTGGGCACCCTGTGCCAGTTGCCAAAGAGGATTCTGAGTGCAACGCAACTAATAAACGTGCCAAGTGGGGAAGGGCATTACAGCCCTGCAGCAAAGCAACCCCTCTGGTCTGTGGGGTTGGTCCTGGCTTTGGCTATTTCCAGCTCCCGGTTTTGGCCGCCCCTCACACCTCCCACGTCGCCGGGTTCCGATGAGAGGTTGTGTGCTCCCAGTGAACACGTTCTTAAAACTACAGTCTTACAAACTTCGAACTTGGTGGGGTGCCTGTGAGCCCCCGTGGTGCCCACGTGTGCCAGGCCGGCAGCTTTCCCGCTGGAAATGCCCAGCAGTCACCAACCAACACAATGCCAGCCTGAATACAAACCTTTTTCGGAACTTCTCCTAAGTGCTGGCAAACAACAGAGTGGCTGCCAATTGCTGCTATTGAAATTCGCAGTCGTGCTGGAGCAATTTACTGTAGGGCTGAGCTTTCTTTAAAAACTGTTTTTATTCTCTCAGTAGAAAGTTCCCTGAGGAAATCTCCCTGGTAACCAGAGATTATGTTAGGGGTCCTACGAAAATGTGCTGCTGGTTTTCATGGACTCTTGGAAGAGAAAATAATCTTACCAGTGAAAAATCCTGATCAGTCGGTATCTTGCAAATGTCTCGGTCCAGGTGCTGGACTGAAGGGGCACTTTGCTCCCAGAAGCCGGATTTTAAGGGTGGAAAAGCATGAAGAAATGATGCTACTCCGACAGGCCAAAGGTACTGGTAAAAGGGATTGGAGGGGTTCAATTTGATGCGTAAACACCAACGGATTAAAAGGGAAATAACTTCTGGCTCTCAGTCAGAAAGACAAGTCTCTGAGTGTCACAACTGAGCCGGAATGGGTGAGTTTGCAGGTTCCAATCCTGAGGGCAGTGTGAGCGAGGAATTTAGGAGTGGTCTGGCTTGCAGAGAGTGTGGCTGACGCTGGATCCCCGCTCGCAGCATCAGCTGCCCCTCTCCATCCCACACCAGCGGCTGCTGAGAGCAGGGCTCCAACTCCCCTTCATCTGCGGCAGAGGGCAGGGCTGGGTGGGGTACTGGGGAGCAATCCTTCCCTGTGAGCGTGGGGAGGCCCTGGCACTGGTTGCTGAGAGAACCTGTGGCTGCTCCATCCCTGGAGGTGTCCAAGGCCAGGCTGGACGGGACTTGCAGCAGCCTGGGATGGTGGAAGGGGTGGAACTGGATGAGCTTTGAGTTCTCTTTCAAACAAAACCAGTTTGAGATTCTGTGATTACCGTCAAGGCTCCTTCCCCTGACAATGGCTCAGCTGCTGGGAGGGAGTGCTACTTGGGAACGTTTGGCTGTCGGGAACCTTGTCTCAGCGGGAAGTTACACGAAAATGCCTCTTTGCACTTGCAGAACCACTTCCCGTGCCGATGACAGATGGCTCTCTGCTCCCAGCCCGCCGTGTTTCGCTGAGAACAGAACGCCAGACACGCGTGTTCCGTGGGAGCTGCCGGTGCCCAAACAGCCCCTAAGGACAACCTCCCCCTTCCTTGCCCCAGCCGGGCACCCTGCTGTCCTGCACTGCAGCCTCGGGAGGCAAACGCCAGGCAGGCAGCAGCACAGCTCCTTCCTCTGCAGCCACACTCCGCTTCCCTGCCCGCCAGCACCACCCCTGCGGCACCGAGCCCTCGATCCTCTGCCCAGGCAAGAGCCTGGCACGCCGCCCTTCCCGAGGGACCGGGAAATCCAGAGGCTGCAGAGCCACGCGGAACAGGGCCCGGTGCAGCAGGGGAGCCTGGGCAGGTTTTCCCCCGCCACGATAAGGAAAGTTTGCTGAGCGAAAGCAGCCCCACTTTGGCAGCAGTGTACGGAGAGATGCTCCGTGAGCAGCTCTGCCCCGAGATCTTCTAGAGGGATTTACAGAAAGTTCTGGCAAATCCTGGGTGAGTAAAGCTTTAAAAGCAGCTGTGGGCTGCAGCATCTTTTTAGGCAGCCTGGCATAGCTCTGGCTGGGGAGCAGGAGACCTCTGATAGTGCCAGAAATGCTCTCTGTGTCCGAACAAGGAATGCTGGCTGGGGATTTACCAGGGAACAGTTACCAGGGAAGATTTCCCTTCATTTCTCCACCTTGTGCTGGTATCGGGGAAGACCCAGGGCATCACCTCTGGTTTTTCCCTTGAGGCAGTTTGCTCTCAGGCTAAATCTGATTCCAGCCCCCTCTGCCTGCCTGCGCCAGCCCTGGCCCCCTGTGCCTTCTTGGTGTCAAAATGCAGACAAGGAGCAATTCAAAGCAACTTGCTGATATGCCTCGTTCCAGCAGGGCTGCTTCTGCTCAGGCCCACGTCACAGATCCATGGAATCCCCTCTGCTCAGGCCCACATCACAGATCCATGGAATCATTTCTGCTCAGGCCCACGTCACAGATCCATGGAATCCCCTCTGCTCAGGCCCACGTCACAGATCCATGGAATCCCCTCTGCTCAGGCCCACATCACAGATCCATGGAATCATTTCTGCTCAGGCCCATGTCACTGATCCATGGAATCATTTCTGCTCAGGCCCATGTCACAGATCCGTGGAATCATTTCTGCTCAGGCTGATGTCACAGATCCATGGAATCATTTCTGCTCGGGCTGATGTCACAGATCCATGGAATCCCCTCTGCTCAGGCCCATGTCACAGATCCATGGAATCCCCTCTGCTCAGGTCCATGTCACAGATCCATGGAATCCCTTCTGTTCAGGCCCACATCACAGATCCATGGAATCCCTTCTGTTCAGGCCCATGTCACAGATCCATGGAATCACTGAGGCTGAGCTCTGACAGAACTCTCAGTGGGCGCTCCCGAGGTGAACACACAGAAAACCCTGCTGCATTTATCCTGTGCCAGGAGGTACCCGGGCAGCCTCTCCTCTCGCTTGCTCTGCTCTCCCCACAAGCTTCTCCAGCCCTCTGAAGCATGGGATTTATTGCAGGCAAACCCCAGAGGCTCTTTAAAGTGCTCCATGCCTTCTTCCCTTGTTAGCACAAGGAACAGGCGCTCCCAATGCCTGAATTATTCCCCTTGCCAGACTCTGGAGAGACCCAGCTTGTTCCCTTGACAAATTCCAGGCTCCCTCCTTTCCCTTCCTCCCCCCCACCTTCCCCATCACTTTCATCTTGTATTTTCCTGCACTCGGAACAATGGCTGGTACCTGCAGTGAAATCGAGTTGGACTGCAGCAATTTGGGGGTGAAGGACGCCTGCTCTGATTCTTTTGTTTGTGAGGAGGGAGCAAACCCCACTGTTCGAGCACGGTGCGGTACAGGCAGAGGTGGGAGCGAGGGCTGGCGCTGCTGGCGAGGCAGAGCTCCATGGAAGCAGCCCTGGAAAGCAATCCATGCATGGATCCGGGGCTTCCTGCATTAGCAGGCAGCGCCGGAGCCGTGACTCACTGGGCCACCAGCACTGCCCTCTAAAAATACCTCAGGAGAACATTTCAGATGGATATTGCAAGTGAGTCACTCTTCCTAAGAAAAGGGCTTAAGGAAAAGTTTGTGTACGGGTGGAAATGGCTCTGAGGATTTTAGGGAGCACACAGGCCTTGGTCATCCCACTGCATCCATCCCAGCCCCTCCAGGCTGGCTGTTACCCCGGGCCCTCTGTCCTAGGAGGATGAGAACCCAATTAACAGGGAAGGCGAAGGGGTCAATAACCATTAGGAAACCAAATACTAAGAGCTGTGTGACTTGGGACCAATGAACACTGAACCAATGAATTCCGCTGGGTTTTGACTGTATGTGAAAAATCTAGTAAAGAGTTATGTGTGATGGGATGATTTTCTCTGCACAACACAGGCAATGTGTGGATGAAATGATTTCTGCTGCACATCCTGGCCACAATAAAGTAAGACCTTGATTCTCTAGCTCTCAAAAATGTTGTTGGAGAGTTTTTGTTTTTCCCAGAGTTTCGGTGACATCCTCAGAGCAGGGCCATGAACAAACCCGGACCAGCAGAGGGATGTTCCTCACAGTCACAGCCTCTCCCACGGGCTTTTCCTGAGGCGTTTCCAGTACAGCTGGTGCCTCTCAGTGTGGGCAGCTTGGAGACCCCACTGCTCTCCAAGCAGGGAAGCTCCTGGGACAGACAGTTCCAGATTTTGAGCCCTAGGAGCTCATCTTGCTGCCCAGCAGTGTGGCCACCTCCTCAGGCAAACAGGGGTTTAAAGTGGAGGTTTAAACCCTGCTTGTCCTGATGAAAAACCAGAGTGCCCAGTGATCCCGAGGGAGACGCCTGCCCAGTGCCAGAGGGGCTGTGGGTGAGTTGCTCCATTTCCTAAAGCCCTCCCACAGACTGTGACGAGCAGCTTTGGGGGCAGGCAGGGAAATGCCTGCTGAATTCAGGCAGCCCCCTTTCCTCCTGTTGCATTGCTCCTCCTGCCCTGGAGCCCACCGCCTGAAAATCTGCTCTTGGAGGGCCAAAATCTGCTCTTGGAGTGCTAAATTCTGCTCTTGGAGGGCCAAAATCTGCTCTTGGAATGCTAAATTCTGCTCTTGGAGTGCTAAATTCTGCTCTTGGAATGCTAAATTCTGCTCTTGGAGTGCTAAATTCTGCTCTTGGAGTGTTAGGCACAGCTTTGGAAAGGGCAGTTTTTCTGGGCCACTGCTCACAGGGACTGGTTTGAGCCCGGTGCTCAGCCTGGACAGCTGTGGAGCCCCAAGCGTGGTTTACCGTGTTGTTCGGTCACTTTCTGGCATTGCTCTGTTCCTTGGAGATTACATTCCTTTTCAAAATAGCTCCAAAATGAAGCACTGCTGTTTTCTGCGAGTTTTTATTGTGGGTAGGAAAAGAATGGGATGGGTTGGGATCTCGCCCGAGGCAGTTTGTTAAGCACAAGGAGAAGGCTTATAAACAAAAGGACAGTGATGGGCTGGAATAAGGCTTGGGGCAGATTTAAGAGCAAATACAGTAATTTTTTCGAAACATTTGGAAACCTTCTCAATCTCTACAGCTACTTGAAAGGAGGCTGTGAGCCCAGGTGGGGCTCAGCCTCTTCTCCTGGGTAAAAAGTGGCAGGGAAAGAGGAAATGGCCTCAGGCTCTGTCAAGGGAGGTTTGGGGTGGATGAGGGGAAGCTGCAGGGCAAACCAGCACATCCCTGACGAGGCTTCAGGCCTGTTGGTTACTGGAGGCAGTGCAGATTTCGGGTCATCATACTTTTGCTTCTTAGAAAGATTTGCTGTCTCTTCTTTGGTGCCAAACAGGTTTTGCCGTGAGGAAAACAAACCCGAGGGTGTGTAATGACTCTGCCCTTCCTGAGGGCTGTTTCACTTGGGCAGAGGAGATTAACAGGAAATGGGAAACTTAGGAAATTTCACCAGCATTATTCCTGGGGCCAGCCTGTGAGCGAGCAGGGATCAGGTGCTCTTTTCTGGATCCATTCTACTGCTTTTGAGCGGTTACATTGTTGTCTCACCAGATCCTCTTTTTTTTTTCCTTTTTGCTTTTTATTTTCTGCTATGCGCAGTGCTGGAACCTGCACTGAGCTGAGCAAAGTGCTCTGCCATTCCCTTCACCTGGGAGGGTCAGAATTCACCCCGGCTGTGGCAGACCAAGCTGAGGACAGGGTCTGGTCAGAGAATCCTCCTGTTAGAGTCACTCCTGGCATCCATCCATCCTGTTCGGGCAGAAAGGCCCTGGAGCCAGCTGCCCACGTGGAAACCAGGCCAGCAAAGCCCGGTCCCTGCTGTCTGGTGGCAGTGTGCTGGTGTCCCAGCTGAACAGAGAGGTTGTGGGGCTGCAGCGCTCATCCCTATCCCTTCCCTCTGCCACAGCTTGCGGAACACGAGGAACGAGCCCTGCTTTGTGAATCTCGCAGCCCTCAAGGCAGCCCCAGGATTCGGGGGGCTTGACTCATAATTTCTGCATAGCTGGGGCTGGCAGCTCAGCATTTAATAGCTGAGTGCCTGGAGAACTGACTATAAAAAGTCATGTTTAGATTTCTGCAGCATTCATCATTTATTTGAGAAAATACAGCAGCGACCGTGTAGGCAGACCCAAATATGGCAATTGCTCCATCATCTCTGTCCCAGACAAAGGAGCGATCCGGGTTCCAACGCCTCTTCCTCGCCCCGACCCACGCTTGACGCCGGGGGTGCATCTATTAAGGCTGTTCAACAGCCACCAGTAACTACTGAACTCATGGAAAAGCAGGCCTAGCCATTAGCAGTTGAATGCCAGGAGCTTGGGAACATTTTCCTGTTTTGTTTTGGTATTGTTTTCCTTGTCTATGTAAGTGGGTTGCTTAAACTGAGTTTAACATACACAGGGTCAGTCCTCTCTGACTGAAAGCTGCGTTAATACTATTTAAGTTTGGAAATGACTGGAGGTAAATCAAATTTAGGTCATTTTGCTTCTGAATAAGAACTTGCATTGAGGGATTGAATGCATTTTAACTAATCCACTTAAAGTCAAGCAGTGACTTAATTTAGGTTATCTTTCCTGAGCCAGTCTGTCCAGGTAAGACCTTGCACTGCTTTCCAACCCATACCACTTCACTCGGGTAAAGCGGTGTGGCACCAGCAGAATTAAATCCATGTACACTGAGCAGAGTGCTGGGCTCCAAAGTGGGAAATTAAATACAAAATACGTACTCGGGAGAACGAAGTCATGGTCTGGATGAGGTTTTATTTCTCTCCTTTCTAAACAGCCAGCAGAAATACAGCATGTATCTATTTGGGGAAAAATACAGCACACAGGACAAGAATTTGAAGCAAGTCTGGAGACTGTCTTTGCTGTCCCTGAGGCAGCACGCAGTGCAGCAGCTGCGTAAGGGTCCCAGGTGATTTTATGGTCCTACCTGCCTTCAAAATGCTTCTTTATCTGTTTTTTGCAAAATACGGTGTCCTGATGAGCGTTGACTTCTTGCATGTGCTGTTTGCGTGGCAGGCTGTCACAGGTCACCCAGAAGAACTGGGGCTCCTTTGCCACTGAAACTAAAGAGAGCAGAAAGGGTGAGCGATGTGGCTGCCTTCCTTCTGGGTGGGGTTGCTCACACAGGAGATGGTGAGAGTGCTGTCCCTCAGGTAAGCAGAGGTTTTGTTTAGCAGTGCAGGCAGGTGGAATCCTGGATGCTTGACGAGGAGTTTGGTTCACCACAAATTAACCATCTCTCCCTCTCTGGGGGAGGGACTGACTGCGCTGCTTTTCCAGCACCGCTTCTTTACACAGAATCATCGCTTGGGTGGGAAAAGCCCTCCAAGACCATCAAGTCCAACCATTCCCCAGCGCTGCCAAGGCCACCACTGACCCACGTCCCCAAGTGCCACATCCACACATCTTTTAAACCCCTCCAGGAATGAGACTCTGACACTGCCCGGGGCAGCTGTGCCAGGGCTGGACCGCCCTTTCCACAGAGATGTTCTTCCTAGTATCCGACCTAAACTTCCCCTGGTTTAGAAGGGGTTCTTGAAGCCATTCCCTCTTTGTCAGGGTTTTCCTGGCGAGTGCCATCCCTGGGCAGTTCGGTGCCCGACTCTTCGGAGGGAACACTCCAGCTTGTGGGAGGTGTTACATGAAATAGGATTTGAAGAATAAGCCCAGGGCTCGTGTACTTCCCTGGCTGGCAGCGGACCTCGTTGTTTGGGCTGGATGTGCTGGCTGTTTCCTGCTGGCCGCGATAACGTGTCGGGAATTGGGAACGGCGGCGTTGGCCGGCTGGGAGCCAGCCTGGGATTATCAGCTCCTCGCAGGGCTGCTGCCCTCTTCCCTCCGGCTAAAAGTGCCAGAGGCTTGTGCTGAGTGATGAAAATGTGCTGGTAACAGGCACTCCTGAAAACAGAGCAGAACTTTTGCACTTGGATATTCATTTCTGAGAGACTTTGAAATTATAATTTAATTTTACGATAAAGATTTAAAATAAATTTGGATAACTTACAGATACATTTACGCCTGAAAATTGGCATCAATCTAGTTAAAACAGTAATGTGTGTCAGCGCATGGGGTCTCCGTAGTTGTTTTAGGTAGGTCGGGCCACGCCAGTTTGGAAAGTGACAAAGTGTTGCTCCAAACTGTCACCAGCTGATATCTGAAGCACATTGTGTGTCAGAACTTGGGCAAATGCTTTGGCTAAATTAGGTGTCATTGAGGAGCCAGCAAGGAGCTTGTTTGTTTCTTTCTTTCTTTCTTTGCTCCATGACATGCACAAACACTGGCTGTGTCTGAAGTGCCGAAGGACTCTGAGTCCATAAGCAATGGAGCTGTTCCACCAGCACCCGACAAGAGCTCTCCCGCAGCAGCTCCCCCTCCCCACAGGGCTGTTTTTGGGTGGCTGTGCTGGTTCGTATTACGCTGACGCCTCACTAGGTGTCTCCAGGAGCAGCCGGTGTGCTCCGAGATGCATCGCCTGATAAACCCGAGACTGGAACAGAGCTGGAAGTGAGTCCCAGCAGGAGCTGGCCTGCATGTACGCTGTCACTGCCTCGTCTGGGAACAAGAGCCAGTCTCTGCAGCATGAGAGGCCTTCTAACCTATTTGGGCTTTGTCGCCGAGAACTGGTGACAAATCCTGTCACAACACATTTATAGGCAGAGAAGTGAGGGCTACTCTGGGCACGGGGAAATATCCCACTGAACTCTCTCGCGGGTCTTCTGTCAGCCCAGGCATGTTTCACTCACAGTTCAGGATGCCAGCGAAGCCTCCCACGTAAACTACTCTTCCATCTTCTCCTGTATCTGGAAATGGGAGGGGAAAATGGTAAGCAATAAACCATCTCTCTGCTGCCAGCAAGGATGATCACAGCTTCCTTCCCCGGACTTTAATTAAGCTACTTCAGCTGGGCCAGTAAGTTCAGCTCACTCAGCCAAGCAGCAGCATCTCTTCCCCTGGTAATTGTGAGTTATCTCTTGGAGCCGCAGCAGAGCGCTCCGATTGCATCAGCTCGTGTGTGAAGTGCTGATGAGCTGGTTTCGGATACGGGCCCACAGACTGTCCCAGGGATCTCTGCCCCGTACAGGTCCTTCCAGTGCCGAGGGAACAAACAGCCCCCGGCGCTGGAGGCTCCTGCACCTCTCCTGCAGACCGTGTGCTGCTCTCCTGCTGGCAGCCGCCCTCTCCAGCCTTCTCTAACTCCAGGCACACTGCCGAGAGGCTGGAGGGGAAGGAGGAGAGGCAGATTTATCTGCTGTCTGAAGGGAACAGAGTGGCCTGGGAGAGGCCACTGGAATCACCCCAGGGCAGCCAGCTCTGCAGAGCTGAGGCGGTGGAGACCCTGGAGGGCAGCGCTGCTCAGGGGCTGCTGCTGCTCAGTCCTTACGAGCGACTCGGGGACGGCCAAGCGCGCCCCTGGCAAGCCCCAGGACATTGCCAGGCTGGGGGACAGGCTGGGGGCAGGAAGGGGGCAGGGCTGCCGTTCGGGGAACGAGGAGCAGCGGCGGGCCGGCAGGAACAAGTGCCGGTGTGCCGGGCGGGGTGCCCTGCGCGGGCGGGCACCGCCGCTCCCGTGTGCCGGCCGCGGCATCCTCCGGAGCGCCCCGAGCTCCCCGGGAGGAGCCAGCCCGCTGAGCCGCGGCGGCGGGGACGCGGTGCCCAGGGCAGGTCCTCGCCTGCCTGCGGCCCCGTCCGCACGCCACCAGGGCTGATGCACCAGCGGGGCCCGGGTGGTGCGTCCCAGCCCGCATCCGGGGCGCCGGGGTGCCGCTGCCCGGCGTGGCTCTGCCAGCGCCGCCACGGCAGCTGGAGGCAGAGCAGAGCTCCTGTCCTGAGGGGCTCATCAAGTCCTCGTGTTTAACGAGGAATTAGCAGTACTGGGTTAATGGCTGGGCTTGACGGGCCTCAGAGGAGTTGTCCAAGCTAAATGATCCTGAGGGAGCCGCGGGAGAGCTCGAGAAAGGCAGGAAGCAGAAGGTGCTTTCACACAGCCTGAGGGGAAACGCTTGTACGAGCAGCCCCCAGGATTCGGTGACTGCGAGGGTGGGCCTTGGGGACGGGGACACACGAGGAAGGTGGGGGCAGAGGCTGGCATCCCGCCAGCGCTGCTGGCCTGGGGTGATGCTTTTTGGAGGGCAGCACCCCTCGCAGGCAGGCCGCTGAGGAGGGGTCCTGCTGTAAAGGGGGGCAGAAGGATTGGTGATGATCCAAGACTTATATTGTAATTCACGATCTTCCTTTGTTTTCTCAGACTTTTACAAGCTGTAAACTGTGAACGCTGGATATACCAATGTTAGGATTCATTCTGACTCTGCTGTTCTCAGTACTTACGCAGCTACCCATCCTTCTTCTGCATTTCTGAAATGTTTTTGGCTTCAGAAACATCTTCCTGTGGCAAAGGGTCCTCCAGGGCAATTTCACCGCATGTAATAGGGCTTCATTTGCATTTGTTTTGAATTTTCTGCCCTTTAATTCTATTAACTGTTGCTGTTTTCCAGTGCCATCAGGCAGGTAGAAGAGCAGCTCTTTCCTACGGAGCAGTTGTTATTCCCCAGCCTTTCCCCAAGGCAGGATGCACAGGGACATGCCAGCAGCCCGCCCTGTGCCCGCAGAAGGGGAGGGGAGCACGGGAGGACGGCCCATAAGGGGACGCGGAATCACTCTGTTGGTAAACCTGATCCTTGATTTGAGAGCAAATGAGCTGCTGCTGAAAGAAAAAAAGGAAAGAGTCATCCCGAGGCATTCAGCAATGAGCTATGCAAGACACAGCCTCAAACCACAGGAAGCCCTGATATCCCATGAAGTAATAAATATTTTTCTATAAATACCAGCGTTTTTATTGCCTCTTTCATCCAGAAAGAACCCTAGCTGGCTTTTATGCGCTGCATACTCAATTTGGTAATTGCTTCTCCTCGCCACTGAAACGCAAGATATTCCCAAAGATTCACCAGTAGCAGAGGGTTAAGCACTGGGACAAGCAGCTCCAACGGGGGAGGGCTGTCCTGCTCTGTCCTGCCTCTCTGGCTCCCAGCCCACTGGCCTTGGTCGGAGAAAACAGCACCTAAAAGAGGGCTGCAGGAGAAGGCACCTCCACGCCTCACAAAGGGACAGATCCGTATACACGTACAAACACAGGCTATGCTGTTTCTCCAGTCTGTTTGTTCGTGTGTGTATTTAATTGCGAATCGAGAAGGGAGGACCCGAAAAGCTCCAGAAAAAATCTGTCTAAGAAAGGGCAGAGACCAGAAAAGGAGTGAGGAAGCCGGGTGCTGCCGCCTTCCTTTAGCCACCAAAGACCCCAAACCCCTCTGGCAGAAGGCGAGCCAGAAGTCAGCTCTGTCACAGCCCCGTCTGTCTTCCTGGAGAGCTGAAGCACGGAGAGTGTGTCCCCCCTGCTCCCTCCTGTACAACAGGCCTCCCCGAAACCCTGAGCTCACCACGAGCCTGCAAGCGCAAACACTTTTGCTCAAGCCTTTTGGAGAGAGGAGAGAGCTGCCAGCCTTCAGGAGGAGGACACCCGGCTTTATCCGAGGCTGTGACCTTAAGCTGTTTTACCGAAGCAGATGCAAACTTATTTAAATGCTCCCCAATAAAATGGGAACAGGCGTAGCCTAAACTACTGTGAACTGTTTTTACATGAAAATCGCATCAGCTGGGCTGCCTTTTGAACCGCCCCGAACCTGGAGCAGGAGTGCGTGACCGAAAGGAGGAGGTTTGTCATCGCTGCGTGTGGCACTGCCAGGGGCTCACCAAAAGCATCGCTCCTTCAGGTGCCGGGCACCAGCTCGCAGTGACATCCTGGTGCACACACACTCCCTGACCTCCCTCGGGGCACGGCTGGTTGGATTTGCTGAAACCAGCTCATTTGTGCCGAGCTGCCCTCGCTGCTGCTTTTGACCTGGAACTGGAGCTGTGCTCAGCCACGGCCCTGGCGCTGAACCACTCAGAGAGGGCAATGAGCAGCCATCGTGCACAGCAGCGCACGCCTGAGGGGAGGGGTGCGGCTTTCCGCGTGGGTAGATGGCAGGGAGGGCACGGGAGCTGTGCTGGGAAGTCAGGGCCCCGGACTGGAACCCTCCCACTGTCCTTTGAGACCCACCCGGAGTGCCGTAGGTGGGTTCTGCGTGGGTGGAACACAGTGACAGTGAGACTTGGTGGTTCTGCCGCGCAGGTGGGCGCAGCACTGCCCAGCTCCAGGCTCACGGTGCCCCTGTCCATGTTTGGCCAAGGCTCCAGGGCCGCTCTCAAGTGCAGCCCCCTTCAGCCCTTCGAAGAGGCTTGGGGTGCTGCCCACCAGCTGGGGATCTCTCTCCCTGGCAGCTGGATTCTGCCTGGCCTGGATCAATTGTGCTCTGCTTGAATCCCAAATATTTTCTTTTTCTCCAGAACTGAAAGCTCTTTGTGAGCATAATCTGTGAGTCCAAACAGAAGAAGTTCTCTGTTTGATCTGAGGAGCAGAGTTTGGCGTGGCTTGCAGGGGAAAGCACCAAGTACGAGAGAGCCGTTCGCTCTCCTTGCAACAGTCAGGCTGCTCCCTAGCTCCGCTAAGGCACATCTGGCTGTCATCTCTGCACATCTGTATCCCGTGATTTACGCAGCATACTCCCAATGCTTCGTGTGGCTTTGTGCCACAGAAAGAACAAAAGCGCGTCTTTCTGCCCCTCTGAGAGCGGCTCTGAGAGTGGGAACCTTCCCAGGGCCCTCACAGAGCAAGGGGACCTCCTCCGGAGCCTCCGCGGCCCTCCGCAGAGAACGCTCTGCGTGGCAGCAAGCGTGGAAGGCAGTGGCGGAGGTGACACAAAGCAAACTCTGTAAAGCTCAGCAGCAGGTTAGTCACGCCTGGTCTTCAGCAGTTGGGCTTTTTTTTCCTTGCAGAAGACTCCTGCGGAATATAAATATAGTGTTTCTTTCGGAAGAGTAACATCCACCGTGATTCCCCTCCTTCTGTTTCCTCCTGCAGACGGAGCTGTTCAAAGCCTGTTCCACCCACACACTGGTTTATCGGTGGGAGAGAAGAGGGAATTCTCCTGTCTTACGCTCCCCAGGAATGGAGACGTTTCAGGAGCTAGTACTCACCATGCGAGTAAGGCATTTGCTAACTCACCTTGTGATTCTGAGTGGGAAATTTGTTCCTAAGCTTCACAGGCTTCCCAGACAGTCCCAGTCTCAATTCCCAAGACAGCGAGCTCCCACCTGGTATTTTCGAGCAGCCCTGCAGTGGGGCCAGAGGAGGCTTATGATGGAGGCGTGAGTAATGATTTCGCAGTGACTCTCAGGGTCACATTTTCAAGAAGCTACAGACTTCAAAGGGACATTTAAATTTAAAGGGAGTGCTTTGGGAGCGGTGTCACAGTGCTGTGTTGTGTCAGCAACAGGGACTTTCACCCCCAAGCCCCTCTCACCCTCCAGTGGGTCGGTTGCTTTCCCGCGGCATCAGTTGGACCCAGCAGTGGGACAGTCAGGACCTCGTTCCTCTGCTGGAGTGACTCGCTGTAGTGTTTGACAGCGCTGCAGGTTTCAGAGTTGTTTACCATGGGATAAAACCTGCCCTGCCAGGGGGAAGGGAGTGTATCCTACCCGGAAAAAACACAAACCAAAACAAACCACTTCTTCCATAGCTACCTCCTAGGCCAGTTGTCAGCTCCATTCACTGCCTGGGTGGGAGCTGGCTCTGCCTGCTGCGGGCCAACAGGGACACCAGCGTTGCTAAAGTTGGGGGTAGGAGCACACTCAGCAAATGTGCAAGAGCAGAGTTGGAAACCAACATCCTGGTCAAGTTCAGAACTGGCAGAAACCCTTTCAGGAGAGGGTGGGTGCACATAATTCATCGCTGCCCCCAGAATGAGACTGTCTTTAACGGGAAAGGTCAGTAACTAACCAAAAATACTGACAGTGATGCTTACTTTCGTGTCAGTCTGTGTCCAGCGAGCCACGGCAGCTTGTGGGCAACAGTTGGACCTTAGGAGCAGAGGTATTCCTTCTGCTCTCCTGTTCATCTCAGCTGAAGGTGGCTCTCCAGCCAAAAAGGAAGCTCCGTCGTGTAACTCCAGGGCCCTTCCTGGATAATGGTGTCTCTGCACAAGTGTGGCCCTGCAGAGGCAGCTCTCCCCTTGTGCGTGCACAGCCCTCCGGGTCCAGCACAGCCGGTAGGTACTTGTGTTAAAGTTCCAGTAGCAATTATGACATTACACGGAAGGAGGGAAGAACTGGCCCAGGCGCTCAAGCTCGGGAGCCCCAGCAGAGGAGGGCTGGAGTGGCCGTGCCGGAGCAGGTGGCACAGCTCCCCAGAGGTGTGTCAGCCGGGGCGCCAGGGTGCCCAGCAGAGCGATGGGAAGCAAGAGGGCTCGCACAGGACCAGGCTGAAGGGCAGGTGGGGCAGGCGGCTGCTCACCCAGCCAAAAACGTTCCAGGCAGAGAGTGAGAAAGGGGGGAAAAATCCCCAACCACCCCCAGCGAGAAACCTCCCGGGTGTCTGAAAGGCGCAGGGATGGCAGCGAGGGCTGTCACTGGGAGCACTGCTGAGGGGTCACGGCCGCGCTGGGGCTTTTCTGCCGTCAGACACTGCACGAGCGGTACAGGCTGTAGCCCAGGAGATGATGCCGAGAGGTCCCGAGCGCCCCTGATGTGGCGGGAGGTGCGATGGAGCGATGCCCAGAGCGGGCGAGGTCGGGCTTCGCTGCCCTCGCCCCTCCCCGGCCAGGAACCTGCGGGCAGCGGGCACCGCGGCCCGGCAGCCCCGGCAGCCCC